>BLKM01000055.1:211597-374058 GCA_013340265.1 Coptotermes formosanus
GGGGGGTCTGAAGGGGGCTGGTTTGCTGCAGCCCCACAAATCAAAATTTAGAAAACACAGATTTTGTAGATGCCATGATATTGACGTAGATGTGATTACTTTTCGTCCAAAATTATGGAACATGTTGTATTTATATATATATATATATATAAATGCACTTGCAGATGATGTTATGTTATAGTTATATTTATGACGTGATTTTTATCACTTAGTTTTTAAAATCAAACTACAATTATATATATGGCCTCAGGGTCAGCACGCTCCAATAAAAATTCTGGGTGTGTACCTGTGTACTGGTATACTAGATGCTGCAGTTGGATTTTCTGTGGCTGTGAATAAAATTATAAGTAAATATACTCATTGACTGGAGTTGCTTGTGCAGTTATGCTCGATACTGTGGGGAGCATGAAGTTGGCAGTGAACCGACTGGACGGGGAGCAGCGTGCTGTTCCAACAGGCAGCATTGAGACAGTGCAGTGCGGACTGGTATTACGCAGTATTGGGTACCGCAGCACACAGGTCGACCCTGATGTGCCATTTGACATGAATAAAGGACTTGTACCTAACACTTCTGGAGTAGTTGAGCCTGGTAAGTTTACAAGTTTCCAGTCTCTGGTCCATGTAAGGAATGTAATGTGATGCCCATGGCAATGTGTGAGTGATGGATAACAAAGATTCATAATGCCTCTTTCATATCACAGTCAGATGTAGCTCTGTGTCTATATATTAACAGTCCAAAGTCTGCTGTCAGATCCTGAGGATTCAGTACACTAATACCATATCTCCTGGGTAGATGTGAGCCTGAACCAGCTCCAACTAACGTGAGCCCTCACATTCTTCATTAAGGTACATCGTAAAGTACTGATCAGTCTTTTTACTGGTATTCCAAGGTTCCTTTTCCAAGGCAGTTCACCACCATAATTCTGTGTGAATTTTTTGTCTGCCACATCCTAGCAACATACCTATTTCATTTGGAACCACATGCCTCCGATAACATGTACTGCTGCTTGATTATAACATGTACCTCATCATCAAGGCCACATTTACAGGTAATGGTACATGTGGTGTCTGAGAAAATATGATACTTCCTGCGTGCCACAAAAACCAGTTGCTCAGAGTGCTGTAAATGTGAAACGGGAAGTGATTAAGTGTACGGTTTACATCATGAATCCAGAATCATTTCCTTGTCTTTATCTCTGCGACATTGTTCTGTACATTCCATAAATTACAGTTACTTCTGTCAGGTATATCATCAGCAAAGACACCGATATATCTACATAGTTTGGATAAAAATGTGGGTTAATGTTAATGTGTTTTTTGAGATGTGTGACTACATTCCATGGCAAAACAAAGGCTCTTTGATTGGACATCCACACACACTGATTCACTGATGGACACGTGGGTAGGACACTGGTATTGACGTTGTCAGGTATGACAGTTTGAGTGTTGGCATGTGTTTTTTTGGTAGTATCCATATGAATACTCTTTTAAATTGGACTGTTACATTATTTCAGCTCTGTGTTTCAAAAGTTGTTCATGCGTAACTGGCAAGACTAGAAGTGTGAGGGAAGCAAGAATTTCTGTTATTTTTCATGATTTGTTCTCTGGCTTTCTAAATTGAAGGTTCTTTGTATGTGACTGCAGACAGACAGTTCTCTTTCGCAACAACAGATGTTTACAACAGTTTTGTTTCTTCAAACATACCGTAGAATCCATGCTGAGATGAATGCAATCCATGGTTGAAGCTTAGGAATTTTGGTCATATTCTAGTCAAGATTTTGTGCCTTGAAAACAACCCTTTCACAGGATAAGCATTCTGTAAAACCTAATTAATTCACTGTCAGTTAATTCAAAGTACTAGTTAATTTGAAGCAAATGCCACTGGTCATGCTTGCCTCACCTTCAAGGACAACTGGCTGAAAGAATTTTGAGGGGTGTACGTAGTATGTACTACTGAGATTATTGTTTAAACAGGATGAGTATACACTAAAATAATTCCACATAATCCAAATTTGTCACTGTTGGGCTGGAAACATCTTAAGATTAATTAAACTGTATATGGAATTAATCAGTTTAAATTATATTTAAAATGACATAAGTTATGCTGCATAATGACATTTGTGCTGATCCCAGTGGCTGCGTAGTCTAAGGCATGGGTCTGTGGCTGCTCACCTGCCAGGATTGCATGTTTGAATCCTGTTGGGACATGGATGTCTGTCTCTTGTGAGTGTTGTATGTTGTTAGGTAGAGGTCTCTGCAATGGGCCCATCACTGGTCCAGAGGAGTCGTACTGAGCGTGATGTTTCTGAATGTGAGTTCAAAACCTTGACAAGGAGGAGGCCTAGGCCCACTAGGGGTGTCAAGCTACGAAAAAAAAAAAAGGTGCAGTTTAACCCTTTAAAGATGAAGCATATCTGTTTTATATAACGACTCAGTGCGTACCGCGCAGTAAACACTCTCCACTTTGGTTATAAAAACCAATCTCTTAATGTTTTATAAGAGAAAAGTTGCTGTTTGTTCTGAGATCCGTACAAAACCATAAACGCAATGTGGGCACCACGTAGAATTTTTTAATGTTAAACCTGGTCGTATGTAAAGTTACCGCTAGGCTTGAAAAGGTTAAGGAACAAAGGAACTTGTAAACCATTCGCTTTTTTCAAATAAAATTGTCTACATTCACGTTCAAACTGAGGACCTTTAAATAAGATTGACACTGAACCACAAACCTTGGAAAAGTAACAAATGCCTCTTTGGCTCACACTTCTGTCGTCACAAATGCATCACAGGTAGAACAACTGACAGTAATATAAAATGTACCTAGTTCCCTCACACTTCTAATCTGAGCAACGCCATGTTGCATGTAACTGTCGAAACGTATGGTTGAATAATGTAGCTGCACGCTTGAAAGGAGTATTTGTGTAACTGCAACATATGCAGTAAAAATGCTGATGCTGACTGTGACTCAAGCTGACAGTTGACATGCTTGACTTTCGCATAATACTGGTATCCCACCCACTTGTCTATGTGCAAATGTGGATGTCCAAGTGAAGAAAAGTCATTGCCTTCATTTGACTGTGGACTGCCTTAGAAAAATGGCAAGGGCATGGCATTAACCACCCACCCCTACCTAGTGCTGAGGTTAAAGAAAGAGTAGAACTATACCTCTACTCCCACTCTGTACGTTCATGGTAGGTTATAGGGTGAATGTTACCTTGTACTGTCTTAGAAGAAATATTGTTCATCCATGTTTTTCTACAAATTAGTCACATATATTGGCATCATTGCTTAATAGATATCTGTAATCAGTAATTGTAATTAATGGAAGGCACAGAAAATCCATGTGTGGCCATGTACAAGGGTGTTGTAAGTGGTTGGAATTATGATGCAATCTGGACACTTACATCTCTCCAGTTTCAGATTTAGGAAGTGTTAAGCACTTGGTTTTTGTTGCTGAGTGTACATTAAAAATACACAAAACACACTGCAGCATTACTGTCCTTTTAATAAGGGTGATATTTTTGTGTGCTGTACTGCTGTAATGACCTGCTTTCCCCACTTTTAGGCACAGTATGCAAACGTGATGTCAGTTATCACTGTGCTTCGTTTCACAATTGGAGGGATTTCGGAGAAAATTATGATACTGTTAAAAAAGAGGAGCAGACATCTGTGAGGTTCATGAATGCTGTTTTGTGAAATATGCGTTCCCTTTTCACTAATTGTCTTCAGTTTTGTTTCCAGTGCAGCAAAATGTAAAGTACTTATTGTATTTTCCAGACCATAAGATGCACCAGGAGTTTAGAAGACACATGTAGGTAAAATAGTTTCTACACAGTTGAAGCTGAGATTCACAACTGTGTACTCAACAAAATGACAGCATAGTATGTTGTTTCTGCTGTCATAGAATCCCCTAAAATCTTTATTGGTACTATAACACTGATTTTTACTGTCATTATTGTCCAAAATTTCACATTTTTCAAACACTGCATCAACTTCAGCATCATCATGGGCATTACTGGTCTCTCATTTCTTGACAGACTATACAGTTGTCTCATGTTTCACACTCTGTGCCTGTTCATAAATCTGTAACACAAAGAAGTTGTCCCAGCAAAATCTACGATGTGTGCAACCACCAGTCTTCTTGCCTCAAAAGCAGTACATTTGTAGACACAGAAGTTCTGTTGTTTCTGTGGTCTGTTATTCAGTTCTTTACATCTGCTTCTAGGTCAGGCAATTTTGCAATATGCTTATTCTTCTTCTTCTCAAACTTCTTCAGCTGTTCCTTTTGCCTTCTGTGTTCGTGTGTTTTTCCTGAGTTGGAGGTGGGCAAAAATACTGTCCTGTCACTGCTCTTTCACATATTTTATCACATGTAATGTGAACTCTGCAGTGTGCAAAATCCATGTGTGTTTACAACACATTCCAAGAACAAATTTATTTTCAGTTCATTCATTATTACTGTGTGCTACTGAACAACTAGTGTATGAAACAATCCAGGTTTCTGTCTCTCTCTCTGTCTTGAAGGATGAGTCATGTGATAACCAGTATTATTCTTCCAGTGAACATATGGTATATGAGTTCCTTTGAAGGACATGTAACACGCTTTCAGACTGCAAGACACAGGAGAGTTTTACACAGTATTTTCCAGGAGAAACTGTGTTTTGTGGTCCGGAAGATACAGTAGGAATAAACGAAAGTTATGTTTAACTGAGAATGTGATTGAATATTACAAATGAGATATTTTTCAAATTCTAGTAATGTGAGGACATACATTGAGAGCTGTATTGCCAGATCATGCACTAAATCTCAACAGTGTTGTTACTTGGCTGCCATGTGGGTTCTATTGTTGATAGATGGGGAGTTCTGTAACCAGGTGGTGTTCACATAATCAATGTCAGTATCTGCAATATTGACCTATATTGTACAGGAATGGGGGATTTTAAGCATATTGGATTTGGTAGCTACAATTTAATTCAGGGCTAACAAACAGTCAGTAATGCAAAACTGGGACACTTGGCAAGTTCAACTGCATGCACTACTGGAGTAATGTGAAACATAGCTAGTGAAAGTGAATGTTTGTAGGGAAGTTATGGGACAGACAGACATTAAAAGCACCCAACCCCCTCAGCCCAAAAAATTAAAAATCCCCTAAAACTTAACCTTTATCATCCTATGTGACCATATTCTGGTGTTCCAACAGTAATGGCAAATGGCATAGCATGTCATGTGGTGGTCCCTGTGTGTGCAAATTTGGATGTCTGTTTTAAGCAAGAAAAACTCCAGCTGGTGAAAGAAACATTTAACATTTAAATCTGTCAGCTAAAGGTTCATGAAAAAAACCAGACAATTAGAATGCTGTCGTGTTGCCTGTAGGTCTGTATGTGACAGGGTGGCTTGCCACAGGCCCTGTTGGAGTAATCTTGTCCACTATGACTCATGCATTTGGCGTTGGGCGGGCTGTTGAAGCAGATGTGCGCTGTGGGCATGTGGATGTGTCCCAGAACAGACCAGGACATACAGCTGTGGCTAAGCTGCTGAGGGACAGAGGTGTGTACATGCATGTTTCTACATCATTTCTTAACAAAACCACCACCACCACCACCACCACCACCACCACCACCACCACCACCACCACCACCACCACCACCGCCACCGCCACCGCCACCGCCACCGCCACCGCCACCGCCACCGCCACCGCCACCGCCACCGCCACCGCCCTATAGTTAGGCCTGTTGGTCTGTCCTGGCTTCAAATCCATCTTTCAGATTGGTCCTACTGCCTTTTGTTGGGATGCTTGAGAGTTATTCCCTGTGCTGGTCAGGAGTATAGGCAATCCTTATGTGTCACACAACCAGTGTGTTTGGTATTCCTTAATTTGTATGTTAAGACTCAATATTCCAAGCTTTCTCTTAACATGTTTGATGTTCATTTTCATTTCAGTCAATCATTTTGTACAGTTTATATTTAAAGCTTGGTTTATGAGTGTGGACTCTTGGAGGAAATGGTTCCTGCAGGGAGGGATACACTAATTGCAAATCTAACATATTTTTTAAGCATATTGATGTTTTAGAGGAACATGCAGCCTCTGTCTTCAGGGTGACTGACTTCTGGATTTTAATACTTTGTATGATCATAAGTTGAGACCAGTGTTTTGAAGGAATGTGCTGCCCCTGATCTTCATTGTGATTGAATCAGGTTCAAGTAGATGCTAAAGTAATTGAGAAAGATGACGTGGGTTGATTATGCAGGAAGGTTGCAAGAAATATGTTCAGGTAAAACCACAGAAATGGGTAGAGCTCACAATCTGTAGTGGCTCAGTACAAGATGTTCCCTCTTCCGTTTCTGTAGCTGTCATTGACCACAATCCTTAAAACTATCCTGTATGGACACATTTCCTTCACCCAGTCACTTCAGCATCAGTGTGAACATAACTGAGTCACTCTGACAGTTTTAATTTTGCGCTGACCGGGTATTTATCTGCCATGTATTTTGAAGTACAGATTCCTCACATTTTATGTGCCCCTTTAACCTCAATAATACACATCATCATGTTACATTACTCATTATCCTTGGTTTACTGTAATTTTTATATTGTGTTTAAGGGGTGACAACAGTCAGCTGGAAAGACTGGGAGCGCATTGATGCTGTGGAACAGAGCCGAGGGGAGAATGTTGGCAAGCCTCGTGAGAAGATTGTTGACATCCAGGAAATGTTGGCAGTATCAGTTGGAACTGGTGGAACATGATCCATAAGGTGAGTAAGGATGTGATCAAGTTGCAACATTGTAAATGTATTAGGGCCCTTAGCATGCAGTGCAGCATGCAACATGTGCTGTTATGTGATCTTCATGACAAAGCAGCAGAATTTTGTTACTTTCATTTTGTTCAAAGTAGGTCAAAGAACATAAAGTGAAATCTTGATTTAGGACAGGTATTCCCCTTTAGTTAGTGAAGTACTGTATTTAATGAACTTTGATTTATTAATGACTTGCTTCTGTGGAGGATTCAGCTAATTAAAACTTCTGATTCAGCTCCAGTTCTGCAGTATAGCAGTCCCTGATATCCAGGCCAGAGTATTAGCTGTCATTACTTGACTGTTTCTTTGTAATCTACAAGGGTGGCTGCTTTACACATCCTGTTATTCAAGATGCCTAATTCATTGACATTTAAGATGCTATTGGTATATGCAACAGACAGCTCTAGTGTTCATGGTCACGTGATTGAAGGCATAGGTGCAGAAGGAGGACAGCTGTAGCAGTTCCACATGGTGACCCACTTGGAAAACTGGTCTTGGTTGGAAGTCCAGGGAGTCACGTGCTTTTTGTGGGCATGGGCAGTGTTGGCAGCCAAGATCCAACCACAGCTCATGGAAGTATATAGCAGTGATGCGATGTCCAGGCAACAGGTTGCCCATTGGTGCCACACATTTGTATCTGGCAGGGACAGTGTGGTAGAAGACGATGATAGTGGATAACAAAGTTCCTCGACAATGGAAGTCAACACGTCATGCACTGAGGAACTCATTCAAGTGGACAGACCTGTAACTTTATGGTTTATGGCATGTGACCTTGGTTTACCATATGGCACTGTGCAACATATTTTGGTGCGTTTGTTACAGTACTGTACAGTCTGTGGTAGATGAGTGTCTTATGCATTAATAGATGACAAAGTGGCAAGAATGATGACCTGTCTCAGTTTGCTGCAATGTGCTGCAGTAGAGGGAAACAACTGTCTGCATCGAGTTGTTACTGGTAGTGATATGGATCTGTTATTCACTCCTCGCAGTAAGCGATAAACTATGGAGTGGATACACCCCGGCTCACCCAGAAAAAGGAAATGTAAAGTAAAACAATTTGCTGGTCGAAGTGCTCGCCATTGTCTTCTGGGACCTGTCAGGCATGTTGTTGGCGGACTGCCTGGGGCATGGACACCCAGTTAACCCTGAAATTTCCTGCACCACACTTAAAAACTTGCAGTAAGCCAGAATAAAATGTGCTGGTCTTCCATGCCATGATGTGGTTCTCCACCATGACAATGCCCAGCTGCACATGGCACAGCAGACTCAGAACTTAAGGCAAATTTATGTTGGGAAATTCTGGACCATCCACTCTACAGTCCGGATTTGGTGCCCAGCTTATCTGTTTCCCACCTTGAAGGCGTACTGGCTGGGACATCATTTACTTTTGATTAAGATGTCAAATGTGCTACCATCATGCAGCTGTCACAACAGGGAAATGTTCTGTGCGTTTGGGATGGATGAACTTATCATGCACTGTGACCAGTACCTCAGCTGTTAAAGGGGCTATGTTGAAAAGTAGCATACAAGTGACTCCTTTATTGTATATTGTCAGTTGCCTCTATTAAAATCTTGCCTTTGATTTTGTGGGTACCCTGCACTTAGTTTGTGTTCCACCTTCATGCAGTTTTAC
The DNA here is from genome assembly GCA_013340265.1 of Coptotermes formosanus. NCBI lineage: Eukaryota > Metazoa > Arthropoda > Insecta > Blattodea > Rhinotermitidae > Coptotermes > Coptotermes formosanus. The sequence continues at coordinate 220,023 of BLKM01000055.1, forward strand.
TACCCGCACTTAGTGTTCCACCTTTATGCAGTTTTACTACCCATGTTCTTCAGTGTTACTTCATAAATCTGTGCACATACATTGTCCACAGTAGTTCACTTGGCAGCCTTTTGGCCTACGGTGTTGGCAGCTGGGGTTTCACTTCCAGTAGGTGAATCATTGTGTCTGTAGGGGCTTTGAGTGCCACAACATTTCATTTATGTTTCACTCTTTAACTCTTGCATTTGTGTTTCTTAATTTCTGTTTATTCATTCAAGAATCAGAGGAAAACATGAGAGGTTCAAAATACACCAATAATTTACAGTAGTCATACCCTACATACTGCCAGATAGTATTCAACACAGCAGACTAGGCTGACAGGCTTGCAGGATTTGGGATGGTGCTTGTTGTACACATAACAAAAACACGCAAACTTGTGACATGAAGAACATCATTCATTCTGTAGTCTGTCTTACGACAGGTCCGTAGCTTCTTCCAAAGCGAGTTCTCCACAGGATGCGATCTAGTGCTTCCTCTTTCAATTTCCAGTATCTTCTCTTTTCCTTATGGTCATCCAGTAGCTGTTTACGCCCTCTTTATCATCTTCTCGTCATTTCTATCCTTCCCTTGAACTTGCATTCAGTCATGTGTTTTAGAAGGCAGTTTCTGCGCAAGATGTGACCAATCCAGTTAGCCTTTCTTCTTTTTATTGTATGTAGGTTATTCCTCTCCTCCTTGGCTGTATGTAATGCTTCTTCATTTCTCTAACGATTGGTCCGACTGTTCTTCTCCATTCTTCTCCAGCACCACATTTCAAAACTTTCCAGGTATTTCTGATCTACTTTCTGGAGTGTCCACGTTTCAGCACCATGCAAAGCTATGCTCCAAATGTAGAACTTTACTAGTTTCTTCCTCAAATTTGAGTTCAATTTGCTGGTGAAAAGAGTCCTCGACATAAGAACAGTGAATAAATGCTTCCTGCACTGGCATTTGGCACTTGTTATTTCATCTTGGAATGCAGGTTGGTTTACAGTGCTGAAAATGTAATGTTATACTATTATTTTGATGGTATACGATGCAAATCTTGTCATATTTCTGTAAATATGTGCCTATAAGTGGTCATGTATGAATGTGTGTATTTTTATATAGGTTTCTGTGCTAGAGAGTTTATAAATAGTTCCTGTGAGAATAGGCAATTCTGAAACTTGGCATTGTAAATTTTTACTTGTTTGTAAAAGTACACATCACAAAGGTGACATTGTGCTGCACATTTCAGCAGTATTGTTTTTAGTGAAGAGATGAGCTTTTTTTTAATTAAGCAACTTTTCCTTATGAAGTGTTGGATTAGGCTGTCCTTCCCAGCAATCAAGTTTTAGTAGGAACTTATTTTTATTCACATACAGATTTATTACTTTGTTGAGATGAAGTTGCTGTGTCTGTTTTGCAGATTTTCTGATTTTGTGGCAATAAAAATTTCCGGACTTCTGTGTTAATTGTTTTTACATTTTCACAGAAAGGACCCAATGCAGAGACACTTGACAGCAGTTTATGAGATGCTGTGATAACTTGCTGCACAATGAAAGAGTGTGTAGTTTTGTTTATTTCTCATACTAGAACTTGTTAGTTTTTCTCCTTTGTGTGGGTGATATTTGCTGGGTGTGCATATAGTATTCACATTCTGTTCTGTCTGTATTGATCAAAAAGTTGAACTCATGATTTGGAATTATTGGAACTGTCAGTTTTTGAAAGTGGCTTCAACTGTTTCTTTAAAAGTCACCTTGTCCTTACTGATAATATATTTGGTCATGTATGTCTTGCGGCGGGAGGCATGCAATGGGGCAGTGCATCAGCTATTCATAGACTTCAAGAAAGCCTATGTTTCAGTTAGGAGGGAGGTTTTGTGTACTATTCTCATTGAGTTTGGTATCCCTATGAAACTAGTTAGGTTAATGAAAACATGTTGAAATGAAACCTATAGTAAAGTCAGGATAAGCAAAACTATTTGTTTCATACATTCCTGTTAAGAATGGTCTGAAACACGGAGCTGGTTTGTGCCATTGATTTTCAACTTTGCTGTAGAATATTCCATTACAAGGGTTGAAGTGGGCCAGGATGGTTTCAAATTGAATGGCACACGTCAGCGTCTGGTTTATGCTGATGATGTTAATTTGTTGGGAGAAAGCATATACTCTATGAAGAAAAACACGTAAGTTCTATTGGTTGCTAGTAAGGAGAGTGGTCTAGAATAAATGCTGAGAAAACTAAGTACAAGTCCATGCTTCATGAACAGAATGCAGGACAAAATCGTAACATAAAGATAGGTAATAAGTCCTTAGATAATGTGGCAATATTCAGATATTTGGGAACACCTGTAACAAAACAAAATTGCATTCATGAAGGAATTAAGAGCAGATTGAACTCTTGGAATGCCTGTTACCAGTTGGTCCAGTTTGCTGTCCAAAAATATAAAGGTTAAAATATATAACTAACTAACTAACTCCATGGAGCAGAGGCCTTCTTGAGAAGCTAACAGTTCCTCAGCTAGTCAAGAAATTCCCCACATTTTATGGAACCCGAAGGTTCACTACCACATTCACAAGAGCCCGCCACCTGTCCCTATCCTGAGCCAGCTCAATCCAGTTCATGCCCTGCCATCCCACTTCCCGAATATCCATCTTAATATTATCCTCCCATCTACGCCTGGGTCTCCCAAGTGGTCGCCTTCCTTCGGGTCTCCCCACCAAAATCCGATATGCACCTCTCCCCTCCCCCATACGTGCCGCATGCCCCGCCCATCTCAGTCTTCTCGATTTGATTACCCGAATAATATTTGGTGATGAGTACAGGTCATTAAGTTCCTCGTTATGTAGTCTTCTCCAATTCCCTGTCGCCTCGTCCCTCTTAGGCCCAAATATCCTCCTCAGCACCCTATTCTCGAACACCCTCAGTCTTTGTTCCTCCCTCAGTGTGAGAGACCAAGTTTCACATCCATACAGAACAACAGGTAAAATTATAGTTCTGTATACCCTAATCTTTGTGTTTTTGGATAGTAACCTGGAAGACAAAAGATTCTGCACCGAATGATAGCAAGCATTCCCCGACTTCAATCTGCTCTTAATTTCTTCATGAATGGAGTTTCGATTCGTTAGGGTTGCTCCCAAATATTTGAATTCTTCCACCCTTTCAAAGGATTTATTATCTGTATTTATGTTGTGATTGTGTCCTGCATTCTGATTTCGAGACATGACCATGTACTTAGTTTTCTCAGCATTTACTTCTAGACCAATCTCCTTACTAGCAATAATTAAATCTTCTGCATTTTTCTTTATACTATGTATGCTTCCACCCAATATATTAACATCATCAGCATAAACCAGAAACTGATGTGTACCATTCAATTTCAAGCCCTCCTGGTTTGCCTGAACCCTCCTAATGGCATATTCTAAAGCAAAGTTGAAAAGCAATGGCGACAGAGCATCTCCTTGTTTCAAGCCATTCTTAATAGGAAACATGTCAGACAAATGTTTGCCTACCCAAACTCTGCTATACGTTTCACTTAGGCACATTTTTATTAACCTTACTAGTTTCCTGGGGATACCGAACTCAATGAGAATATTATACAAGACCTCCCTCCTAACTGAATCATAGGCTTTCTTGAAGTCTATAAATAGCTGATGCACTGCCTCATTGTATTCCCATTTTTTCTCAAGTATTTGACGAATGCTGAATATATGATCAGTAGTTGACCTGTCACGTCAAAGTCCACACTGATGATCCCCAATAATTTCCTCTGCATATGGAGTTAACCTTGACAAAAGAATGTTGGATAGAATTTGGTACGTAGTCGACAAAAGTGATATGCCTCGATAGTTACTGCAATCTGTTTTATCACCCTTCTTATAAATAGGCACAATGACCGACTCCTTCCATTCCTGAGGCAATTCCTCCTTATTCCAAATAGAAATAATAAGTTTATGGATTTCAGACCGAATAATCCTACCCCCTGCTTTAATCAATTCTGCTGGAATCTGATCAATACCTGGTGATTTGTGACTTTTTAGCTTTGGTTAAAATATGCCTGTTGTTGTATGTGGGTGTGAACCTTGGTCTCTCGTATTGGAGAAGGAACATAGGCTGAAGGTGTTTGAGAGGAGATTGCTGAGGAAGATAGGTGGGTCAAAGAGGGAGGAGGGAACTGGGGAATGGAGGAGGTTTCATGAGAAGGAGCTTCATGATCTGTACTTCTCACCAAATATTATTCAGATGATCAAATCAAGAATGAGATGGGTGGGGCATGTGGCATGGATGGGTGGAGAAGTGCATTCATTGTTTTGGTGGTGAAAGAGACCACTTGGAAGACCTAGACATAGATGGGAGGGTATTAAATTGTATTTTCAAGAAATAGGGTGGGTTGGAGTATGGACTTGATTTAACTGGCTCAGGATAGGGACAGATGGTGGGCTCTAGTGAACACAGTAATGAACCTTCAGATTCCCTAAAATGCAGGCAGTTTCTCAACTAGCTGAGAACTTTACACCATGGAGTTATTTTCTGATTTTGTTTCTTCTTGAACTCCTGCACCTATTTTGAGTATATCTTGAAGGGGAACTCTGAAGATTTGAATTAGAAAGATGCTGCCATCTCCCAGTTTTCTAATGTCCGGACAGTAACATGCTGCTAGTTTATGCTTCTGTGAAGAGACTGTATGTCCAATCATTTATCATTTGGTAATTATCCATGTTATATCCAAAATTACCACCTCTTCCTTCCATCCCCACAACTGCATTCAGCTTCTAATAGTCATGTTACTGTACTGCTTATGAGTAATGTCATCACAGACCACGTGAGATATAGGTCAGTCAAATGTGACTGATTTTACTTTAACATCAAATGGCATGAGATTACCAGCATGAGAATTTTTCAGTGATTTCTCCACATGATTCATTTTATGAGGCAACAGCACTTCCAATTTTTCTTTTTTCTGCTTCAAATTGTCTTTTGCCATATTCCTACGGCTCACTTTCTGCTTCCAAATGCTGCCACTCTTCTGCTGTTAGCATTTCCTGTTTATACAAAAATACATTTGGAATCATGCTCGCATAATTTTTGTGATTTCTCTTCCCATTATCTGTAAGTGTGATGAAATACTACTAGTCACATGATCTGTGCACATTGAGGACTGTCATCATATACAGATGATGCTTGGTATTTTAAGGTTTCAGGCTTGCTGTCTATTGCAGTGGATTGTACTCTTTGATCTACATTCTTTCATGACTAGCAGGCAATATATTGGATCTTTGTCTTTTCTTGTAGTTGGGGGTTGCCTCTATTACAGTACAGTTTCCAAGAATCTTGCACACATGAACTTCCTGGAAATCTGTGTGCAGTGAAAAAAAAAAAGTATGAACCTTGCAAAAAGAGTTACAAGTGGGAAGAAATAAAATCAATTCAAAACTTTTTGGCCATAGTCAACATAAACATGGTGATTAAAAAAAATTCACTGCATTGAAAATCAAACCCTGATTGCCTGTACTTCAGCTAAATAAGCTGCCAAGTGACATCACTGAAAATACAAGTACACATCAGTGTATGAGGTTTGTGAAGTAACAGTGAAGAGTGTGCAAAGGGAAGTTGTGTATCACAGCAGAATATGGACTCTTAATAGCTATTTTGGCCAGAAAGTTAGTGGGTCCACTGCCGTTCTGAAAAACTGAAGGCTGAATCAGATGGCGTCAACGCAAGGACTTAGATTCTCACAGCACTGTTGTTGTCTTCTGGGATCTGCTCTGTGTTTTAGTTGACTGGGTCTCCTTTTTAGTGCAAGAAATAACTGATCTCCAAGAATGTCTGACTCAGTTGACAGCAGTTGGGTCAAATAAATCAGTATTCACATTTCTGTTTGCTGCAGGACTGTAACCTTTGCCAAGTTATGTCCCATACTGAACATGCACTGAAACAATCTCCCATGTCCGACCATACTTACTGTCCCACTAATTCTTGTCCGAGGTTCATTCACTGTTTATTTCATGTATCATTATTTTAGGAATAAATAAGATGGACAGCTTATGGATGTCACTTTGCATAAACTCCATTTAGTGGAAATGTCAGTAAGAAAAACCATTCCCAAACCATTTCATAAAACAGGAATTTCATTGCATTTTTGAAAACATTAAGGGCATTTCACACATACATAGTGTAGACAGATGATCATATCATTCTCAGTAGTTCAAGTCTGAACTATATTCTTTTTGATCATTTATAACTTCCGCATTATGTAAAATGGTTTTATCAGTATACACAAGTTGAAAGTAACTTTACTGCCACAATTCACGCATAGTGTCTTGGGCAACAGCACTGTCTTGCTATAAATGTCTTCATATTTAACTGCGCCAATTTGGTATTACTTTTGCTAGTTTATTACTCACTTCCTATGTACTTTTTAAGTTTGGCACCGCTCTTGTTTCTGTTGATTTCTATTTTATTGCCTATATATTTGCTAAATAAAAGTTCAATATGTTGTTTTTAGCTTAATATCTGATACGTGACATGCTACAGCACCAGAATATCGGACTGATTTTGAAAAATGGAGTGCTAGGGGCTTGCCAGGCCTCTGTCGTGGGTTGGCCTAATACTGCAGTACTTCTGGGATCAGCTCACCATTAACTCTACAGAGCAGAGTACTTCTTGAGAAGCCAACAGTTCCTCAGCTAGTCAAGAAACACTTCACATTTTATAGAAGCTGAGGTTCATTACCATGTTTACAAGAGCCTGCCATGTGTCCATCTTGAGTCAGATTAATCCAGTCCATGTGTTCCCAGTCTATTTCTTTAAGATGTGTTCTGATACTACCCACCCATATGCCTAAGTGTTTCACATGGTGTCTTGTCTTTCCATCCAGTGTCTCTACCAAAACCCCATATGCATTTCTGTGCTCCATATGTGGCACAGGCACCACCCTTCTCATGCTCCTTAATTTGATCATCTGAGTAACACAGTGGAATTCCTTGAATTGGAAGCTTATACTGTGGAAATTCTGATACTTCAGCAGTTGAGGAAAATAGTCCCAAGTCTGGAAGTCCTCTAGAAAGCCCTCCAAGAGTGTCTGTACATTGATCATTGTGATACCTCCTTAAGCCTTGTCTCCTACTACATCAGGTTCTTCAGCTATGAAGACTCCTGATCCATGTCTCATGGTAGAAAATGAACACTAGAAAACACAGAAGAGGACCCTCATGCCCCTGCACCAGCTGCTGAAGGAGATATCCACATACTTGTGCAACCCAAATATATGTAACAGTAACAAACAATTACCTGTAAGAACGTAGGTCAGTATAGATAGTGTGTAATAATCCGGAGTAGGGTGTTTGATAATCCAGCACCTGTCTGGTCCTGTCGCTGCCAGATAAAGGAATTCTACATTACCTGGTGAGACATACTATTGTGAAGTTCCTCATTGTGCAGATTTCTCCAGTCTCCTGTTACTTCTTCCTGACTAGGCCCAAATATCTTTCGCAACACCCTATGATTCTTGAAGACTGTCAGCATATATTCTTTCCTTAATGTAACAGACCAAGTTTCATATGCATATAAATAATGGGCAAAAGTAGAGTTATCATATAAGCCTGAATAGAAGGCACTCCCTCTTTCCCACTGGGGTATTTTAGAGAAAAAATCTCAGAAAGTGTAATATAAACATTGTTAAAATTTCAGAGAGGCAGATATGAAAATAAATACATCTAACTGACCATATAACTCAGTACATCCTCTTTTAATGCAGACATTTCACTATACACAATGATATCTATTCAAAACTATTAATTTTATCTCTGAAGTCTTCCTTCCTGTTCCTCTTCAGTGTCATCACTGAAATTAGTGATGGAGATTCATGTAGTTCCCCATGCCACATCTTCCTTCCCATCCAAATTGTTTCAAATGCATCACATTTTGAAACCATGTACAGTACCATCCCCAGAAATGTTATCCCAAGCCTTCAGAACCCATTCACTCAACAGTTCACTTCGTGCTTTAACCCTTCCTGTGCGAGTGAATGTGTGCTATGTAGAACACAGCCATTATACTGCCTTTTCAAGTCATCTGTGACTGGTTTATTGACAACATCCAGTATTCGTAATTGCAATGTCATACTGCCAGGAATATTCAACAGATCAGTTTTCAGGTGCTTTACTTTTTTTTATGGCTTCAGGTATGTGGCCCCTAAAAGCATTCAAATCAACATTGGTAGAGTTGTCAAAGTCCCACATGCATAGCCCAAACAGTTTTTAACCAGTCCGTGATGGGACTTCCGTGTATCCATCCTTTTTTTATTAACTTTCACTGTGACCCCAGGTGGCAGGTTTTTTTTTGGCATAGTTTCTCTTCAGAGTTGCACATGAGGGAAGTTTCTTCTCCATCTGCTAAAACACTAAGCATCACAGTCATCTCAGATTTTTCATTGCCTCTTATTCTGAGGATGACAGATTTCTCACCCTTTTTATTCACTGTCACAGTCAAAGGCATGTCATAAAATGCTGGGGTTTGGTCAGCATTACCAATCAAATATAAAAGAGTAGGCACATTCTTCTTGTAACTGTATAATGTGGTGGATAAAGAACAGTAACTTTTCACAGTAATGCTTTGGGAGCCATTGTGCTAATGTAATGCATCACCTAAATACCATCCCATTCTGGAACATCCTTTTACAGCATTTAATGAGAAAGAACAGCACTGTAGCATGCTTTGTCACTGTTTACTAAGAACTATATGTCCCTGATGCTGAAAGAAACCTCACCTTATATTCAGGCTTATAAGCCCACATTTACAGGAACAAAACTAGGGCAGTGTATTTTCTGTTCTTTATATTCTTGGATAGAAAATGGAAGGCAAATGGCCTTGGATCAAATGGTATAAGATAGTTGCTGAATGTAATCTGCTCTTGATTTTCTCATGCATGCAGTTTTGATTTGTCATTCCCAAATATTTGAATTCTGCCACATTTTTAAAGGATTTGTTAGTTATCTTTAGTTATGATTTTGGTCTGCGTTCTGTTTGCAAGACATGAACACGTTGTTTTTAATGTATTTACTTCTAGATGAACCTCTATATTAGTGACTAATAAAGCTTATTTTTTTTCTTTTAATGTTTTCACCCAACAAATTATCAACATAAGGCCAAAAGCTGATGTGCCCCATTCACTTGCAGTCCCTCTTGGTTTACTTGGACCTTCCTAATGGCACATTCTAAAGCAATGGCAATAAAACATCTCCTTGTTTTAGACCATTCAGTATATGAAATGTATGAGACAGACATCTGCCTATCCAGACTGCACTACAGATCTCATTCAAACTTCTATTAACCCAGTGCATTTCATGGGTATATCAAATTCAGTGAGATTATTATACAGCTGTAACTTCTTCAGTCTTATAAACCTGCTGCAGTCATGATAGATAAATAAATTTGTCCTCATGGAAATTGAAGACACATAAAAAAATGATGCAACCAAAACTGATAGTTTGACAGAATTATTTGTGCATGGTTGCTGTTATCTTGCTTTGGTATGTGCAGCGCATTACTCTTCTTTCATATATAAATTTTCAGCTTTTTGTTGTTGTTGATCAAGTGTTGGTTTTTCTTTGGTTGCTGCAACATGTTTAAATGCTGACATTTCAAAAGAACAAACTGGTTCCATCTTCAGGGTGACTGAACTGGATGAAGCAGATGCTAAAGTAATACAGAGGGAGAAATGTGTTATGTATGATGGTTTGAGGATGTTTGGCCAATTACAGGTATGGAAGGCAGGATGAGGGGATAGGGTTCTGTCAAGCCAGTGGAGCTGCAGATTCTAAAAAATTGGCCCTTTTCCAGGCTTGACCAGCAGGATATGTGGAAATTATGTGGTTAGTGACAGTGGTCTGATCTCTGCCCGCTGCCAAGCTGCAGTGGGCATGATGAGCACTTGCAGGGGCAAATGAAAAAGTCTCATTGTTTACCTATCCAAGTGCTAATCAACATAGGAACAAATCGCCACTTATAACACGGGGGTCAATGGAAAAAATGGGGTTGGATTATGGAATTTCATGAAACACAGTTCCAAGAACACAAATTTCAAAATGTGGAAGTTTGCTGTATGATGACAGCTTAGGATAATGAGACACTAATGAATAAACAACAAACTTGATTATACTGTTTATTTAATAAATGCCATCCTTTTAATTTACATGACGTGCTCAAAGTGGGGCAGCACCTGGTATTGGAGGAGCATCAGGTTTAGATGTCTTAACATCACTCATTGGAACTGTAGGCAAGATCTCTTCTTTTGGTTCTACAACTGATACATTATCTGGAAGTGGCTTCTTGGGGCCCATCTTGCCATTAGGATCCCAGGGCAACATGATCTTGACCTTAATTCCCAACACACCTAAAAAGCACAGTAGGAAAAATCAGTACTCATAATTCTCATCCTGAAAGTCTCATGGCCAGGATCTAATGTGTAATTACAACTGACCGAGTTCACTTCACTGGATAATATGGCCCCCCAACCACTGGATAACACCACACTCCATAACCCATACCCTTTCTTCCACTGTAGGGCATATACATATTGATGCACATCTTTATTCTGTTCCATTTACACTGGAGGTACTGGAATTCCAACATGATTAAACCAGAAAAACCAAAAGTACACAATAATAATTTGATATGACCAAACTCCGATCACATTAGAAGACCCTCAGAACAAATGCCATTCCACAAAATACTGAAAATAGTCTTTTGTAATAGTTTATATGGTCACCAAAGAAAGAGAAATGTAGAATGATGTTATCCACCAGTAACTTATGAGCCCAAGGGTACCATATCTTGCAACTCAGTATAGAAGACACTGCTTTGACACTACTGCATATGATACAGTGGAAACCTCATTTGATGTCTCTCAATGTGCTGTTATTCAGTTATTCCAAGAGCACCAGGTATTGCAAGTGTGGTGAAATTTCTCTCATGTTCCAATACAGCACGTATTGATGTCTTCTGGGTTTTGACATAATGCAGGATTGTGGGTGGACACTTGACATTTCAGAGGAACATGCTACCTTTGTCAGCAACATATATCATGGTGGCAGTAGGATCCCCTCAAATGTTGCCAAACTTATACAGATTGCACAGCATCACACTTCACATGACAGCAATCTGCAAACCTCCTTGCATTTCTATTCTATATTCGACAGCTATGTACTGGGTGACTGTAAAGTATCTCCCAAACAGCGCTATACTGCTACAGGTCTTGCACTATCTCAAAGCCCATATACTACCAAGTAGTGTTGGGCTGTGCAGTGTCTCACAGCCCAATACGACACATACCACACACTCCACCTGGACAAGATGCCTTCGGATAACATAAGAACACAACAGATGTTTATATGTATACTCTGTACAGAACATAAACAACTATGGATTTACACTTGGAACTGCTCACTGTCACAATTTTAATATCACAATATTGTAATTTTTAGGCTTATCAATCTTTTTTATGATTTCAACATTTTAGACATTTCATTATGGTTAGTGCAATACCTAGACTAATGTGCTGGGCTTATATTCCTTTGTTCTGTAACTCCCTGAAGTAACATCCTGGTGCCAAAATATGTTGGAGTTTAATACAGTAATCCCTCAGTCATCTGGACTATACTGGGGGAGGGGTGATCCAGATTACCTCGGTCTGAATCATTGAGGCAGAAACTTCATGGTATAGGTAACGTACAAAACCATAATCACTCAAAGTTAAAGTATAACTCCTTACAGCGTAAGTACTACTTAACAGTAACTACTACTACTACTGCTGCTGCTGCTGCTGCTGCTGCTGCTGCTGCTGCTAATAATAATAATAATAATAATAATAATAATAATAATAATAATACATGTACAAAACCTTTAACATGGAAAATACGTAGGTTGCTCAGAAAGTAATGCCCCACATTTTTTTCTCATTCCAGAATAAAGATAGCAATGTGAAAATTGAGAGGTAGCAACATTGATGTTTATTGCGCACACGTGTGTAATTACACGGTTGTCCCACAGATAGCGCCGCTGTAGTAGTCTGTGAAAATGGCGTCTGTGTCTGACACACAAACAACGAGCTGTAATTGAATTCTTAGTGGCAGAGAAAGAAAGTGTGGGGAACATTCACAAATGGTTGTGTGCTGTGTATGTAAGTTGTGCAGTCGATAGGAGCACTGTTAGACGCTGGGTTCAGAGAGTTAAGGCTTCAGGAAGTGGAGAAACGGAGCTGCATGATCGACCACGGTCTGATCGTCCTGCCACAGCCACGAGCCCAGACATGTTGCAGCGTGCTGATGACATTATTCATGCGGATTGGCGCATCACAAGTCGGCAATTGGCCGTACAGCTTTCAGTCAGCACTGGAAGTGCAATGGCAATTATTGACGCTTTGGAATATTTGAAGGTATGCGCAAGATGGGTTCCTCAAAGTCTCACAACCGAGCACACACAACAAAGGAAAGCCATCTGTTCTGAATTGTTGGAGCGTTTTGGTGCTGAGGGGGAGGCCTTTTTGTCCCGGATCGTCACAGGTGATGAAACCTGGGCTCACCATTATGAGCCGAAGACGAAAAGGCAGTCAATGGAGTGGCATCATCCGCAATCACCAAGAAAAAATAAGTTCAAGACAACTCCTTCCGCCGGAAAGGTCATGATCACCGTCTTTTGGGACACTGATGGAGTGATTCTGGTGGATGTGATGGCCAGAGGTGAGACAATCAATTTGGACGTGTACATCAAAACCCTCAAAAAACTGAAAGAGCGTTACTGGCGAGTGCGGCCTAACAGGAATCCAGGAGACATGTTGATTTAGCACTACAATGCCCGCCCTCACACAAGTCACCAAATTTGGTTGGACTGTGCTCCCCCATCCCCCCTATAGTCCTGATCTGGCGCCGTCAGATTTTCATCTTTTTGGACCACTGAAGGATGCACTGCGTGGGACAAGGTTTGAAGATGACGAGAGCGTGATTCACGCAGTGAGGACATGGCTACGTGAACAGGAAACCAATTGGTACAGGGAAGGAATGCATGCCCTTGTTTCGCGCTGGCGTAAGGCCGTAGACTTAGATGGAGATTATGTGGAAAAATAAAATGTGTAAAGGAAACATCCAGTTATACTGTGTGTGAATTTCATACATTCTGAATAAATAGTTTCCAAGAAAAAAAATGTGGGGCATTACTTTCTGAGCAACCCTCGTAAAAATTATATGTCACATAAACTGTAGAATACAGAACAGCTGCGAAACTATATACCCTAGGAACATGGTTTGCTTCAGGCATATAATTATACAGGTGATTAATAATAATAATAATAATAATAATAATAATAATAATAATAATAATAATAATAATAATACCGGGATTTCTGTAGCTATCATTTCGATGTGACAAAACAAATAATTAACCTGACAGGCACTACTGACAAAAGTTGTGTGTGATTTTTTAAATGTTGGGGGGGGGGACCAGTTGCACATGGGTTATAAATACTTGCAAACCATCAGCACTTACTCCAAACACTAGTGAGATCAGGTTACCATAATATTTGTACTGTTCTTAGTGCCCACTACTTGTACTTTTTGTGTTAATCAGAAGGCAGCCTCAAGAATTGTTACTCCTCCTCCTCCTCCTCCTCCTCCTACTACTACTACTACTACTACTACTACTACTACTACTACTACTACTACTACTACTACTACTACTACTACTACTACTACGTGGTGCATTCAAGTTGTAAGGTCTCCTAATTTATTACACAAAAAGTACTTACACAAAAAAAATGAAATTACTGTCACTTCCCGACATAGTCACCCTGTAGACGTACACATTTTTCACAATGCTGACACCACGATTGCATGGCCGCAGCAAATGCTTCTTTAGGGGTTTGTTGTGACCACTGGAAAATCGCTGTTGCAAGAGCGGAACGACTTGAAAATGTGCGACCACGAAGAGTGTCCTTCAGTGTTGGAAACAGCCAAAAATCACTTGGTGCGAGGTCAGGCAAGTACGGAGCACGAGAACAACTTCAAAGTTGTTGTCGTCGAAAAACTGGTGAACATGAGCCGCTCGATGAGGAGCAGCGTTGTCGTGATGAAAGAGCACCGCTGCAGCTTTTTGGGCCGTTTCTCACGCAGGTCATCATGCAAGATGGTGTCCACAGATCCAACGGATATGCCGGCATTGGCAGCTATCTGTTTCACAGTCAAGTGGTGGTCTTCCATAACCATTTGTTCCACTCGCACAATCATGTCTTCAGATCGGCTAGTGAGTGGCCGAGGCTCCTTCGGTTTGTTTTCACACAACGTTCGGCCTTCTTTGAACTGTCGTACCCACGAACGCACATTTTTCAGGTGCATAACACCATCATTGCATGTCGCACTCAATTGTTGATGAATTTTGATGGGTTTCATGCCACGCAAGTGGAGGAATCAGATAATCACACGCTGTTCTTCAAATGTTAACATCGCCATTTTCAGTATCTAAAACACTACCGTCACTCGACGTCACAAGCATTCAACGGATAGGGCAGTGTTGCCATTTGGCCTCACCCAACCTAAAGAACAGCCACGTCTTCTCCAACAACTTCCACGTTTCTACCTGCTTCCATTCTCGAGAAAAAAAATTAGGAGACCTTACAACTTGAATGCACCACGTACTACTACTACTAATTTTTGGTGGAAATATGATGGTAAAAAATGGAAAATGCTCACAGAATAATTCATATGAATTTGCCTTATTGCAACAATGCTTTGCCCAGTGCCTTGGCTGCAAATTTACATGGCTGGGTTATCTCCTTGCTTAATTACATCACACAGCATTGGACAGTTAATGTACAGCAATTATACACAGTATTCTGGCAAAAGTGTGGAAATCACCTGATGATGCATTTCAGACAGAGAGTCATCTTGCTGCAGCTTAAACTCCATGCCTTGTGACTAAAAATATTCTACTGCTGAACTCTTTAGGATGATATGGTTACTTGGATTACAATTTCTGCATTGAGTAATGACCGTTATTTGGGAACACTAACTGAAAAGCACATAGAGAAGATATTATGATTCAATCCAGTGTATGTCTGAACGTATCTATAATGAAATACATACCCTGCCTAAGAAGAACGTGGCGGGTAGCAGTATCAACATAATCATTTGTTGGTTCCCCACTGTGAATCATAAGACCATCCACAAATTTCATGGACTTGGCGCGCTGGCCTCTCAGCTTTCCAGAAACCACAACTTCACAGCCCTTTGCTCCACTCTCCATGATAAAACGCAATACACCATAACATGCCCTGTAAAACCAACACACACAGCCATTCACAAACCTCTCCCTTGAAACAGTTTATACATAGGGGACAGGGTACATGAACAGAAAAACATATTTTTGTATTAAACTTGCACAGTGCAGCAACCAATTAGGGGTGATCCTCCAGTGTGGGGGTTGGGCAAAGGGCTATCAACTCCTCAGTATAAAAAACCAAACTGTTACAAAATGTTGGAAACAATCTCAGACTTGGGCACATTTTTTGGAAGAACCTAAGCCATGAAGATTGACATGAGATTTGGAACTTGGTATAGCAGGAGTCTCTGTAGGTTTGGGCCACTGAAGATAGCTGCAAGAGAACTGGCAAATTTCAGGTTAGCTTTAGTGCAAGTACAGGAGGCTACATGGGAGAACGACTGCACTGACCCAGCACAGAAGTACTTCTTCTTCAATGGAAAAGGGAATGAAAATCATCAAATAGGGACAGGCCTTTTTTATATGTGGAAGAACTATATTAGCAGCCAACGAGACTACAATTTGAGGATTTTTCTTCTGTGATGTGATGCTGTGTCACTGGGTACACCAATGCCTCTCCCACATCTCCCAACATTGGCTCACCTATCTCTCCAGCTAACCACTAACCATTAACATTAAACCTATACAGTGCAACACTTTCCTCCCCATTTGCTGTTCTTCTTGGACTGCTTACTGAAGATCAGAACACCAAAATCCTTTGACATGTCAGGAACCACTCAACCGTCAACACAGCCTCATATCCTACGACCAATTAAAGCCTGAACCACAAAGCTGTGAGAACCTTGAAAGTCATCAGTTGAGTTTGAGACAAATGTCACACATGGTGCAAAGAGGGTACTGCTGCAATATTATTAATCACAATGTACATGCCTGTAGTGGGGATAAAAGTGACAACACAAAGAGTGGGGCATTACTGAATACCGCTGCCATGTACATTTTTAGATGAATGTAAGATCAACATGCAAAGCTGAAGACCAACAAAAAAAAAAAAGTCTTGACAGCATCGTGTACAAGTATCAAGCTTACCTCCTCACAGCAAGTCCCCCTATCAGTTTGTAGCGCAGAGACTCAGCTTGGGCAATAGCACATAAACCTCTTGTAGCCACTTTTTCTGCATAGAGCTCTACAGTATGCTCTGGAAAATTAAATCTCTTCTGCACAACGGATGTTAATTCTCTAATGCGACGACCTTTCTCGCCCAAAACATTCTGTGTACGAGTGGCCATGATGATTATTTCAGTGCGTGTTGGTGTCACCCGCACCTCAACTCCGGAATAACCATCTTCTGCTAACTCACGAGTTAAGAACTCGTTCAGTTCTGCCTTGAATACTCCATCTCCAACGAACTACAGAAACATGAAGAACTCATGTGAAACATGTACCGCAGGCCTACCGAAACGATGTTCTACAATGCAAACAAAACTTACTCATACGCTATGCTACAGTCAATACTTAACAACAGTCAACTTTTAAAACATCACCTACAGGTTCGAAAAGCATATAACCTTCACAAATTCTACACGTTCCCACAACCTACAACCCTCACCAAAATCCAACCCATCACAGTTTCTCAAAAAGGCAAAACGAAATTCATTTACCCACATACAAACTATTCAGTCAATTTTACTAATATCATAATAGTAATCCTAATAGTTTTAACCACATGATGACGTGTATGTTCCACAAACCTTCCGCTTCTTCGATATTGGGTTCGCCATGTTTCACGTATACACACCAAAGACATGTGCCTCCACGGATCCGGCACTACAGAGGAATAGCTACAGTGACCTCAGCTAGTGTACAGTATATGGCTGCCCCCACAATTTCAGTGAAGATGGGAGTCTAACAATTTGAACTCATTGACTTTATGAAATTTTTGCATTGTATAATATATTATAAATAATATAATTCATACAACACTACATTTTGGGTCAGGATCGGAAAGCCGTCATCAGGCTTGCTTCTGAAATATCATATCACTACATAATTGCTGCATTCTTCTTCAACACAAATTAGAGTCAACGACATTTTCCCATGACAGTTCTATAACTACGTAAATGCAAGTGTAACTAAAGAATTAAGAAAATGGAAATAACTGTGCCGTAACATAACATGTTTTGGAAGCTAGCCTGAAGGCGGAGGGTCGATCCTTGCCCTAAACATAGTGTTTTATTACCTTTACAATGCTCAGTCCGAAGTGTAGTATTGTATCACATTAATTATAATACATTGGACGATGGTATATGTTAATAAAGTAAATGAGTGTAGATGTGAGATACCATCATGAAGTCCGCAGAAAATAATACCATGATTGTAATCACCGATTAAAATTCCCCGCTTACTGTGGAGGTGCAGTAATCTGTGGCGGTGTACGGTTGGATGTTGAAGGGGTGATCCATGGTGGGAGGATTCTGGAGTTGAAAACGTGTTGAGAAATGGGGTGTTGTTATAGTTGTAAACAGGATGACTCCACGCAGGTAGTGTTAACTGCAACACGTATGGCATTGGAATTATTGATATGAAATGTCGAGTTAGTTTTGCCTTTTACACAGTATTCTGATTTAACTACCATAAGCACTAAACCTCCCATCAGTGTCAGGAAGTGATCATATGATTTTGTTTGAAGTGTTGTCAACGAATGGTACAATATTTGTAGCAGATATTTCGAGTGACATGTGGAAATGCCATTGTAATCTCAGGGCTTGAGGTTGTATCCATTGTTCCAGGGTGGCGACGTCAATGAAAGGACACATTTGTTGGTAGACCCTGTTAGCAATAACACAAATATACAGAGGGTCCAAAGGTAATATGAAGTTATATTTGTGTTTTTTTTACTGCTAGTAGGCTGACTTTCATAAAGATTTCTTCAGTGTAATTGTATAAAACCAGTGTGCTATCAGATGTGTAATACATGTATGTTATTATTTTATGGTATATGCTTAGTGAATGGACATGTGGTTATAAAGTTTATTTTTCCAGTGATGACTTCATTGGATGTTATTCAACTTCCTTGCCAAAGAAGACTGATGAACAGTCTGCTCTAAATCGAATACTTCAAGAAACTGCAGCGTAAGTTGTTGATTGCAGATAGTTTGATATTTTAAACATTTCTCTTAAGCTGTGCCCCATTTATTGTATCTTTCAAAGCTGTAATACTTTTGAACATATAACTAGTGTTCTTGACATAGTCTAAAAGTTGATGTGTGAAGACTTGCGAATGTAGTGATTGGAGTAATTGCGTATTTTCTCACATTGGCTGGAGGAGCTGACTCAGTGGATTGCTTAAAATGTTAGTTTAATTGTACTGCATGCCATCAGCATCATTTGGCATGATGTCACTCTGGGTTCACTCTGCCAACCATTAGTGTAATTTATTAAACTAAATAGATCAGATTGGAAGGTGCTTCCAGCTAGTATAATATAACATCAAATATAATTGGGAAAGGGATATGAGTTTAGGAACATGGAATGTCAGGAGCATGTATAGGTCAGGGTCACTTATGACAGTGGCCAGGGAATTAGCTAAGCATAAGTTAGATTTAGTGGGTGTACAGGAGGTTAGCTGGGACAAGGAAGGGACCGTAAGAGCCAGGGAGTATACTTTTTTTTATGGCAAAGGGCAGGAAAATCATCAATTGGGAACAGGTTTTTTTGTACACCAGAGAATAGTATCAGCAATCAAGAGAGTGGAGTTTGTTAGTGAGAGGATGTCATACATAGTGCTGAGAGGCCGTTGGTGTAATATCATTGTTCTGAATGCGCATGCACCAACAGAAGAGAAAGGTGATGATTCAAAGGACAGTTTCTATGAGGAATTAGAAGGGGTTTTTGATCATTTTCCTAACTACCATATGAAAATTCTGTTAGGAGATTTTAATGCAAAAGTGGGGAGAGAGGATACTTTCAAACCGACGATTGGGAATGAGAGTTTACATCAGGATAGTAAAGATAATGGTGATAGAGTAGTAAACTTTGCCACATCAAAGAATCTAGTTGTTAAGAGCACAATGTTTCCGCACCGAAACATTCATAAATACACCTGGACTTCTCCAGATGGGAAGACTCACAGGCAGATCGATCACATATTGATAGATAGGAGATGGCATTCTAGTATCCTCGATGTGCGATCTTTCAGGGAAGCTGACTGTGATACTGATCACTATCTGGTAGTTGCAGAAGTTAGGGAAAGACTGGCAGTAAGTGAACAAGCTGCACAGAGGTTTGATGCAGAGAAATTTAGTCTCAGGAAGCTAAGTGAACTAGAGGTTAGGAAACAGTATCAGCTTAAGATCTCAAACAGGTTTGCAGCTTTGGAAGACTTAAATGTTAGTGAGGACATAAATAGGGCTTGGGAAAACATTAAACAGAATATCAAAATCTCGGCTCAAGAGAGTCTAGATCTGCATGAACGGAAGCAGCATAAACCATGGTTTGATGCAGAATGTGCAGAATTTTTAGATAAAAGGAAGCAGGCTAAAATTCAGTGGTTACAGAATCCAAACCAAAATAATGGAGATAATCTGCACAACGTAAGACATGAAGCTAGTAGACATTTCAGGAACAAAAAGAAGGAACATCTGAAAGCTAAAATTAATGAACTTGAAACAAACAGTAAGAATAAGAATATCAGAGACATGTACAGGGGTATCAGTGACTTTAAGAGGGGGTACCAGCCTAGAACTAATGTAGTACAGGATGAGAAGGGCGACCTGGTTGCAGACTCCCACAGTATTTTGGCTAGGTGGAGGAATCATTTCTCCCAGCTGTTGAATATACACAGGGTTAATGATGTTAGGCACACTGAAGTACATACGGCAGAGCTACTAGTGCCTGAGCCCAGTGCCTCTGAGGTTCAGATGGCTATTGAAAAGCTAAAAAGACACAAATCACCAGGTATTGATCAGATTCCAGCAGAATTGACTAAAGCGGGGGGTAGGATAATTCGGTCTGAGATCCATAAAGTTATTATTTCTATTTGGAATAAGGAGGAATTGCGTGAGAAATGGAAGGAGTCAGTCATTGTGCGTATTTATAAGAAGGGTGATAAAACAGATTGTAGTAACTATCGAGGCATATCACTTTTGTCGACTACGTACAAAATTCTGTTCAACATTCTTTTGTCAAGGTTAACTCCATATGCAGAGGAAATTATTGGGGATCATCAGTGTGGATTTCGACGTAACAGGTCAACTACTGATCATATATTCAGCATTCGTCAAATACTTGAGAAAAAATGGGAATACAATAAGGCAGTGCATCAGCTATTTATGGACTTAAAGAAAGCCTATGATTCAGTTAGGAGGGAGGTCTTGTATAATATTTTCATTGAGTTTCATATCCCCATGAAACTACTAAGGTTAATAAAAATGTGCCTAAGTGAAACGTATAGCAGAGTTCGGGTAGGCAAACATCTGTCTGACACGTTTCCTATTAAGAATGGGTTGATACAAGGAGATGCTCTGTCGCCATTGCTTTTCAACTTTGCTTTAGTATATGCCATTAGGAGGGTTCAGGCAAACCAGGAGGGCTTGAAATTGAATGACACTCATCAGCTTCTGGTTTATGCTGATGATGTTAATATATTGGGCAGAAGCGTACATAGTATAAAGAAAAATGCAGAGGATTTAATGATTGCTAGTAAGGAGATTGGTCTAGAAGTAAATGCTGAGAAAACTAAGTACATGGTTATGTCTCAAAATCAGAATGCAGGACACAATCACAACATAAAGAGAGATAATAAATCCTTTGAAAGGGTGGAAGAATTCAAATATTTGGGAGCAACTCTAACAAATCGAAACTCCATTCATGAAGAAATTAAGAGCAGATTGAAGTCGGGGAATGCTTGCTATCATTCGGTGCAGAATCTTTTGTCTTCCAGGTTGCTATCCAAAAACACAAAGATTAGGGTATACAGAACTATAATTTTACCTGTTGTTCTGTATGGATGCGAAACTTGGTCTCTCACACTGAGGGAGGAACAAAGACTGAGGGTGTTCGAGAATAGGGTGCTGAGGAGGATATGTGGGTCTAAGAGGGACGAGGTGACAGGGGAGTGGAGAAGACTACATAACGAGGAACTTAATGACCTGTACTCATCACCAAATATTATTCGGGTAATCAAATTGAGAAGAATGAGATGGGCGGTGCATGTAGCATGTATGGGGGAAAAGACGGGTGCATACAGGATTTTGGTGGGGAGACCCGAGTGAAGGTGACCACTTGGGAGACCCAGGCACAGATGGGAGGATAATATTAAAATGGATCTTCAAGAAGCGTGATGGGGGGGCATGGACTGGATTGAGCTGGCTCAGGATAGGAACAGGTGGCGGGCTCTTGTGAGTGCAGTAATTAACCTTCGGGTTCCATAAAATGCAGGGACTAGCTGAGAAACTGTTAGCTTCTCAAGAAGGCCTCTGCTCCATGGAGTTAGTTATAATTGGGAGTCAAATGGTATGAAGAGCTGGCAGGGTGAAGTGAATGGTGTCATAACAAAGGGCCTTGAGCATTGGGAAATAACTTTGTGCATGTTTAGGTTAGGTGAATATTGTTGGTTACATAATTTTTTAGGTTACAGGGACACATACTAATTCTCGACCCCTTTTACAATCTGCATTTTTCTGTTTGTCTATCACTAGAGCCCCAACTGCAGCTGAAACTACTTGTTAGCCATTTCTCATGAAACTTGGTATGAACACCAAACTAGTTGAGCCTCACATTAGTTATAGTCGATGCACAATATGCTGCTGATAACACTGAAGTTTGGCTAAATTAAACATAAAGAACAAGCCAATTATGGGGTGTTTGTGTATATGTTCCCCTGTAGGTGGGGTGCTGTGTCCACATGAGTGAAAAGGGAGTTTGTTTAGTCATTATGTTTAAGATTAATATCTTCACCAAATGTTTTACTTAGTTATTACATGCAGTAGCCTATTTGTAACTATGTCAGTGAAGTGAAAACGGTGAGTATTTTTGCTTTCATTTGGACTTTTTTATGTGTATTCATGACAAAAATGTATTAATTGCCTGGTTTGGCATAATTTTAATTTTTTAATCCACATTAGGTTTGAAACTGGTCTAGCAAGCATAAATAAAACATTACAATTTGAAAGATTTTCATGGCAGGTGGATGCTTAAGATGCTGAAGTACATGAAGATGTAACAATGTGTGTTCTAGGGTTCATGATTATGGTCAAATTGTAACATAACTTTTTTAATTTTGATGTTGAATATCCCAGTTGGTGTGTGTGTACAAGGTATGTATTTCAATTCCTCAGAGAGGAAATCAGTGACGACCAACACTTTTCTTTGCATTTATTAAAAATTACTGAGCGACCACGTTTGGTCTTATATAGCAATCATCGGGGTCCACAAAAACACAAATTGAGAAACTGTACGTCACATGAAGGGAAAAGCCTTCCTCTTTTACAAAGTGAAATGATGTTGTACAGAATAAAATATTTTATATGAAAGTAATTTAAAGTTGTAGAAATATATAAAAAGTAAAATAAAAGATGTGTATAAAATGTGAAACATATGATAAGGTGTCAACCGTAAGAAATGTAATATGTTGGACAGTATTAAAACAGCATCAGTCCATCATCTGTGCAAATAAGTTATTATGCATATTTTGATCTCCATACACATATATTAAGTTTTTGGAGGTTTTGTCTTCTCATCTACAGATCTTCAGTTCCTGGCCATAAGGGTGTATGGCTTTTGTTGCAGTCAAAGTTTTTTATGAGAGAGAAAAGTGCTGTAGGTTTAAGTCTGGATGTGTAATTACATTTTGATCCTCTGAAAGGTTCATTTGTTGACAAGTTTTAGGTTAGAAACATTTAATTTGAAACTTTTTATCCCTTGTTGATGGGATCTGTGGCGTACAAAGTGCCACTGGGACAGGTTTTTTCCTGCGTACTTCAGTTCATTTTTGTTAGTATCATTCCACCAGTGCTTGATGCTCATTCATTCATTCATTCATTCATTCATTCATTCATTCATTCATTCATTCATTCATTCATTCATTCATTCATTCATTCACCATTCACTAATGTGCTACCATAGCAGGTTACAGCGTAATTAAGTAACATGCATAAAAAGTATTGTTGAGCAAATATTTGAAAACAAGAAGAAAATTGAACACTTGATGTGTTACAGTAGTTTCATTACAGGTGCATTTTCCTGTTAATGAACAACAGTAATTATCAGTCAGATACTGACACTGTTCATATTGATGGTCTCTGTGATAGCATGATCAGTCAGTAATGAATTTGAAGGGATTTGGAAGGAAGTGGTCATGGCATAATGAAGGTACTATCTTGACATTTGGTTGGAGGGACTGAGAAAAATTATTTAGTATCTGAGTTAGTGTAGTGGGTGTTCAAATGAGCGTTTGAACTGAGCACTAAAGAATTATTGCCATACCAGCCTAGTTGGTGAATGAATTACTATATTGACTAAAATGAGAAAAAATAGAAGCATTTTCTTACCCCTAAATTGTTTGTCACGTTTAAAATATTTGTTTTGTGAAGCGTTATTGCAAATGGAATTCATATATTGGTATATGGCAGGCTTAAAACCTGTGCCAACTCGTTCCTGACCAGGTGGTACCAGCTCATGATTCATGATTCCTTTCGTCATTATAAATGGGACATTTCATGCAATGAAACTCAGTTTTTTATTACTTCTGATGGGCATTTGACTGAATCACCATTTACTTTTTTTTGTTGTGAAATTCTTCACACTGACCTTGATATCTGTGACAGATGTTCAGAATTGAATGCATGTTAAAACCTTTGATAATAGTCTTGTTTTATATTGTGCTGCCCTGAAGATGGCCTTGGAAGACTGATACATGTAGGAGATTTTTGAATAAATGATGGGTTTATATGTAATTTTTTGTACAATGATGATATATCATTGAATGTTGTTACACATTTTGTACACAGTATATTATCAATAAGTTCAAATTGTTAGGTTCATTTTGCATGTTATTTGACGTGGCATGCTTAGTTGAATTCTAGATTATTATTGACTCAATCATTATTCGTCTGCAGTGCCACTGCATGGCTATTTAAAGTAAGTTGATGATTTTTATAAATTAGGCATTCTGCTTGTACTGTATTTTCAATAGAAAGAATGTGGTGTTATTGGCTTGCCATAGGTCATTAACCAATTACCATATACAGTCATTAAATTCTTGTATTCATAGATAATCCTCAGACAAGCGCATGGCACAATTATGACTTTCACTGTGCAGTACATGCTGGTTTGTAACAGTAGGGTGCTGAAATGTTAAAGGCTGCATATTCTAAATGACTCACCATTTTCAAACTGCAACATGTCATGTGCATTGGACAAATTGTGCACATGTTACAGAAGATCAACACAAAAAAAGAAAGAAATAATTTCACTTGAAAGCATGTTGCAGTTCTTTTTATTTGTATCACTCTTGTTTATATAAAATGCTGTAGTGTTTATGTATTTGTTGGCTGTGGTTATAAGATAGAAAATTGTAGTGAAGTATGGTGTGGTTCCTTGCAGTAATGTTATAGACGTAGCAGCCCTGGATTCGCATAATTTGGAACATCATGAGTATTTGGATCGAGTGAAACACTATACACAAAAATTACAGTCTGTCTCTAGATGGACACCACCACGACGTCCACCATGTCTCCTTGTGGACATCCCAGCTCCAGAGAAACTATTGGCAGCTGAACCTCTAACAAAGCAAGATTTACAGTTGGTAAGTTGAAGGCAGTTTAGGTGAACAAACCCAAACATTGGTGTGTGAGATGGAAGTTCTCACAGTGGTGACTATGAAGAAAACAGTCGTGTGTGATCTGATATCACCTTCGACTATATAGCGTCACATCCCAGAAGACAGAAGTCTTCAGAGGTATAAATAAATAGGAAGTCCTATATTCTGCAACCCATGAGATGAATCAAGGTATAAATAGATCAAGATTCTAGCAGGAACATTTTAGGGAAGATGCTGTTATACAGTCTAATAATGTTGCATTTTCTGTGTATATAGTTCCAGTATTTATTGTTTAACCAACATAATACACAGTATCAGGTAAAAAGTATGTAACATATCATATTACATCTTTACTCCCAACATGTTTTGGTTCCATTAGAACCTTTGTCTAGGAGTCGCAAATAACACAGACAATAGCATATATAAAATATAGCTACTAATATGTTTTAATACTAATATGTTTTAATACTAATATGTGTTATTTTTGCCCCTTGGATTATAGTTCTAAACAAACCAAAACACATCAGAGTAAAGGTGTAAAACCATCTCTTAGGTCCTTGTTACCTGATGTTGTGGATTATGTTTGCTAAACAATAAATGTTAAAACTTTTATACTTCTGGTTTAGGAGACACTTTGAGATTTTAGACAGCATTTCCTGGGAAAAGTGTCATACTCCAGGAAATATGGTGACTGAGAATGTGGTAGGCACTTGAACAGAATTTGTATAGTCGAATAGTCCAAAGAACACTATAGGCACTCAAACTCCAACCTTGTAGTCTACAGAATACTACAGGCATATGAACACGAGCAGTAAAACCCACAGAGTGTTATACGCACTTGAACACAGGCTGTATAGCCCTCAGAATACTATAGGTACTTGTAAACAAACTGTGCAGCCCACAGAATACTACAGGTACTTGGAACACAAGCTGCGAACAGAATACTATACACACTTCAACACAAGCTGTATGGCCCACAGAATGCTATAAGCCCTTGGAACACAAGCTGTATGGCCCACAGAATGCTATAAGCCATTGGAACGCAAGCTGTGTGGCCCACAGGATATTACATGCAAGCACAAGCTGTACAGCCTACAAAATACTGTTGTATGGAGTTGCATAAGTGCCATTAATGGTGTTTATTATTTTGGTGTTTCAGATTATCAGAGCAGTGGATGAGGCAAATGCAGCTGTTGCAGAAATCAGAGTAGAACATAAAGAAGATTTAGTAGTGCCATTCAGAATCCCCTGAGACCTCACTATGGATGACGAATGCAGTGAACATGCTTGGTGTCTGCATTGATATTTTCATGGCCATGTCAGGGCAAGTTCAGTTTGTGATATTAATGATTATGGGAGACATTTATATTTCATGTATGTGTCACAGAATGAATGATGCAATGAGTACCTGTGGAGGTAGGCAACAAGCCTGTGTGTACATTTAATTTTGACACTTGGTAAGCCAAAAAAAGTGACATTTTCTCTCTATAAGTGTGTCTCATTAAGAAGAGTTTGTATGATTTTTGACCCCTACTAGAATATTTCATCTGAATGTTTTTAACATTTAGTTACATATTAATGTTAAAAATATGGCACTTGTGAAGTTCATTATAATATTATAATAAACCTTACATCAGCATTTTTGTACTGGAAAGAACTGAGTAAGTTTTGTGAGTTCCTAGTTGAAACATACAAATGACTGAGACTGCTCTTTTGATATTGTTTGCTGGGCTTGTAGTTTTTGTTAAAGGGACTGAATTTAATAATGATAACAATATGAGGTAAATGCGTAACTTGGTTATGTGATTGTAACTGATGTTTAATTAAACTTTGTAATATTTATTTCTGGAAGTCAATTTTCGTTTCATTTTCCATTCAAGGTGTTGTTACTTCGGATTGCTGTATGACATTTTCAGAGCTAGGAAGAAGATTGATGATAATACTGAGCTTATTATAATCAGTTCTGCACTATAGTGTGTGAAGTGCATTGAAAACCTATTATGAAGACCCACAGACTGTAATTGGACTCTTGTATGTATGTAAAACATGTTAGATAAAGTATTTACAAGTGTAAGGCTAGTAATTCATAAGATACCAATGATTGCTTCTCATTATATATCCTTCTATAGGCTAGAGACATGCATTTAATCTGAAATAAGTCATGATGACAGTTGAAACATGTCTGTGTATCCTATATAAAAGGTAAAGCAATCCCATTACAGGCCTGGACAGGCCCTTGGGGTTCCAGGAATTTGAGGCTCCCAGATTTCAAGACAGTTGGCACATGCAGGTGGTAAGATTGTCAGCCATATGCACTGGCTGCCTTTACCCCTCAGGAAATATTCCTGGTACTCATCTTTGTTAAGAGGCTGAGTTGACCCCAGGGCCATAGTGCAGCCAGAAGGATTATGTCAATGAGAAATTCCGACACCATTGGGAATCGAACCCACGACCTTCTGGCTTGTAGCACATTGCCTCAACCAACTGCTCCACCACGTTCCCTGTCTATCCTGTATGAGGGTGTGTAATAAAAAAGCTATAGTTGGTGTGTTGTGAATGATTACAGTAGAGCTGCACAGGATTTACATTTACAGCATTCCAAATGTAAGGACTTACAGTGCAACTAGTGGGCCTAGAACCACGGAAACTGTGTGAACTGTAAGTAGAAATTCAACTTCCATCCCTGTAGTAGGTAAAAATGTCTTCATGTCTCCCAAGCCACTCTCTCTGCCTACGCGCCTTTCGGCTGGCTGTCAATTTGCACTTACATTGCACCCAGTGTATTAACACGTCAAACAAAGTTGTTAACATAGGGGGAAGAAATCACATTGTGTATTAGTGGTGGTGATGATCATGTTGCAGTGCATAGTAAAGCACTCATAATAAGATTCAATGTGTGTAGAATGTGATGACTGGGCTTACAGCAGTACTGTCAGTTCCTTATTGGAGATGGGTGCGGGAGAGATTGCCTAATTTGTGGAAACAAACGTGGCTCTTTGACCCTGTCTGATGGTTTTAGATTCATTCTTATGTCATATGATGGTTTCACTGTCAGTGTACTGGTTTCATCATGATGCTTGAAGTTATCATTTCTGTATCTTATGAAGTACTAATTAACAGCAGAAAATATTACCATATTTCATCACATAATTCACACATTTATTTTTTTAATTAGAACAAACCAACAGTTATGCACAAAAATCCACCAAGTTATATTTACACTGACATTATCCCTACATGTTTCAGTGGACATGCCATCATCTTCAGGGGATATAAAGTGTTACAGGTACCAAAAGCATCAAGAAGTGTAAATATCTTCCTATATTTATAGTAAAATCTAAGAGATGAGCAGCATACCAATGTAAATTCAATTAACTATTCGCTATTACATTACACAGTTTTTGTTTGAAACCACAATCATTAGGTATATATATATACAGATAAAATGAAGAATCGACATTCTTCTTAGTCCGAATTATTGGAGATAAAATGAAGTACAGAGTACATGGTAACAATAAAATGTGCCTTCTTTAAAAGAGGTAGGCTTGTTTGCTTGGCTGCAGTGTTGTGTATCAGATCGAAGATTAAAGGTCAAGTATAACCTGTAATAGGTTTTAACAAATTAAAGAAGATTTGGAAAAAGGCCTGAAGTATAAAACAATATATACAAATCAAATAAGATGACATACCTGCGCCTTGGTGTTATGCGTCCAGAGTGTCTGTGTGACGTGGAATTGGCGTGCGTCTAGATGATATCCTCTGAAGATGATGCCACGTCCACTGAACCATGTAGGGATAAAGTCAATGTAAATATAACTTTGTGGATTTTTGTGCATAATTGTTGGTTTGTTCTAATTAACTTGTAATACGCATGGTGTACAACATATAAAATCTATTTTTTTGTTTAATTTGGTGATCAGTATCTTGTGTATGCAAGCTGATTTATGGATGTGGTGTGAAGATGTCATTCTGTTTGCTGTGCCCATAAAGGTGAAATGTTTTCTTCAAAAATGGCTGGGTTCTATTTAGATATAATTTATAACAAAAGATCAGTTATTTTATGTGTTTACAGTGCAGGTATATGCCAATTTTAAGACCAAATGTTTTCCTGTGTTTAGTGTAAAAACTTTGGATTATCCTGCTCATGTATTAAATGTCACATCAATGTGTTCACATTATGAGGACTACTGTTCAGTCAATATTTTAAGTTAATGCAGCAGATGAAGATGAAAAACTGCACTGTTTCTTAGCGAGTTTTTGAAGATAAAACATAGATTGGTTGATGGGAAGATTCAAACCAGGGGTGTCTTGTCCCACAGGCTGCGTGTGGCCCATCAGGTTGTGTTATGCGGCCCATAGCCATGTTTCTACACTATATATATGTATACATATATGTGTTGCGTGTGTATACGTGTATGGCCTGTGAACTAGTCCACGACAGTGGCTGTGACCCTTTGCCAGACAAGGCTGAACACCCTTGGATTAGACGTTGCTGGTGGACATACCCATCTGTGGGCATTTAAATGGCATTTCAAGGCCATGACATGTGCCTTAGTTTTAAGGGGTTATGTCATAGGATGTTCTCTTAGTGCATATTAACAGAAACTTTTTGTGACTTAAAGTGTGCATTGGAAGTCATGAACTCTGTTCTTACATGTTCCTTAAAATGCATGATCATACTCAGGTTTGGTGGAGGGGCTTTTTCTTATTTGAGTTAGTGAAGATCTTTCATGGAGACAGTGTGGAGCAGCTTCCAGTGCTGTATGGGTTTGTGTATACACCTTTCATGGTGACTTTTTTGAGATCTTTCAGCTCCACATTTGTTTGCACACCTTTGATGTAGAGTTGAGCTATGTGCAGCCCTACACATGTTTGTTCATACATTTGTCATGGGGAGTTTTGTCTACCTACTTCAGCTCCATGTTTGTTTGCAAACCTTTTGTAGAAACTCTGTTGAACACTTCCGACTGTATGTGAGTTCCATT
Source organism: Coptotermes formosanus (assembly GCA_013340265.1). Taxonomy (NCBI): domain Eukaryota; kingdom Metazoa; phylum Arthropoda; class Insecta; order Blattodea; family Rhinotermitidae; genus Coptotermes; species Coptotermes formosanus. The sequence continues at coordinate 250,092 of BLKM01000055.1, forward strand.
GCACAGCTGTTCATTCACACAAATGCAGCAGTCATCCCTCAACTCTCCAAGGGATGCCCACCGTAACTTGAGAAAAACTCACGGACTTTAAACCCAGTGGAAAGGCTCTTATTTATTACGTCTTCAGCTCACAGAAGAATGTGACCAGTTATCAGCAGAGCCATCACATTAGTTTGATTACACTTAAGGTTACATGGTTAGTTAATAAACTCATTCATTCAATAATTACTAGTTCTTCCTTCTGTAAAATATAAGCACTATTCCATAATTTTAAGCATTGCCAATTTGCTCCCATTAACTTGTTTATAACTCTTGGAAGCTGCAATATATAACTCTTGTAAACCTGAACTGTTGGAGATATCATAGTTTGCTGGAGAATATAGTGAGTGCATCTCTTGTCCCTTTCTAAAACTGTGAATCTTTGTGTTGTGAAAATTTATTAGCTTCACTCCATGATGATTTGCTGCTATGAACATTTTAAACCAAAGTTGGAAGATATTGCCTTGTTTTATTCAGATTTTTCTGCCTTCTGAAAGGTCAATCTGTGGTTCAACATACTTAAATCTTACTGGTCAAGCTGACTCAGACAGTAATTTTCAGGTTTTAACATACACAGACCTGGCTTTAAGCAACCTTTTTAGGAGCTGGGTGGAATGGAAGCTCCTACACAAGTTATCACCACATACAGCCATCACGAAACAAAACTTTTACTTCCAATAGCATGCAAACCAAGTGCTCTTAAATATTGGCCATTACCCTGACAACACTCCTGTTGTGCCTAGTTAATCTTCTACATCTTCACTATACCATGACTTTTTTCTCCCCTCCCCTATTTTAGCCACTACACCTGGAACAAAGAGTGAAATGTAAATCTTATGGATTTAGAGTGTGAAAATTATCGTACACTGGGGATTCTGATGTGGGATGTGATACTGCATTGTTGAGCAAGTAGTTCCTGATATTCAGAAGGAAATATTGCCTTCATTATTAAGGGTAAAGACCAAGCAAAATTTTGTACAAAAATTTTGGACATTTTGAAGTCATTATTTGTGTTCATAATTTCAGCCTACCTGAAGGATTTTGTTTGCTGCATAAATTACAAACTTGTCATGCAAAGGAGTTGGTCAGATTATACAAAAATCAGTAGTAGTATATTTTAGTTATAACCATGATGTATCAACAGCAAAATTTCACCAGCAACAAGGCCATGCCATAGCAGCTGGGGTTTAGTTAGGTTTTGTGATATGCAGAACTGTGTGGATCACGATTTTTCCAAGTACTTCAGTTTCTTCTGTAACTAATCCTTCCACTGATGCTTCATAAGTCTGTCATAAGCCAGCAAATACAAGTGTGGCAAATAACACAATGTGAGACAGAACGGGAGTTCAGTTAATGCACTCTGTTATGTGCTGTTTGTGTCATGAGTAGTAGCTACAGTGTCTTCCTATACAGCATCAGACACCACAGTAGTTTCCATCATATTACGCTGATTTAATCTGAAGGGTATGAATAAAGTTCACTGGACTTCTGGACTGACAGAGACTGGTTGACCTTTAGAACATACTAGCAATGTCAGCATAACCTTAGCTAGTGATATAGGGTACACCTGTAACCCTATCTTTAAAAGGATTACATTAAAAACATTAAACAAGTGAGTGTTGCTAGAATTATAAACCTTATTTCCTGATGTCGAGTACTATTCCATTTACTTATTTTTTCCCCCAAGAACTGCAGTATGATATTTTTAAACTAGATAAAACTACTCCAAAGTGTTTTCATGTAAACACAAATCAATGTTCAGTTCAAAATCAAATGTAACACACTCTTAATCCCATTAAAAAATTAAGCATTAAGTTAGAGGAACGTTTTAACAACTGGTAAAACACAGACTGCTCATCACTTCCATAACTTTTCCCAGCATATTTCACAGACCACTTTACGGTGTTGTCTATGCACAAATCAAAATCAACAATATTTGGTGTAAGCATTTGAATTTGTGACCTCTGGGACATCAGTACCACCATGCAAGACTGTGGATTAGTGTCTGTGAATTTCCATTCCAGTGACCATGTTCTATCAGAATTTGTGAAAAAGTAATAAACTGACAGTAAAAATAACAACTGCTTGTCACAAATGTGAAGGCATTTTGCTTTTCAAAAGGATGTCTGTATAATAAAGGTTAGAACACAGACGTCCTGAGAACACAGCCAGAACAACAAAATGAACAATCACAGGGGTTTCATAATGAGTCATGTGGGGCACTTACCATCTCCAGCAGTTCCAAGGCACATGTGGGCGTGCTGTATGTGAACAGTTTGCCTCTGTTATGTAGCATGTGCTTTATGTTAAAAGTGTCATAAAGGGTGGATATGGAGGCAGACACTGTTTACTGAATTCCAGAATGAGTTTAAGGAAGTGACTCGAGATGTAACTGCTGTTGATGATAATAGATGTGTGAACTAATTCCCACTATAACAATCTCCATTATAATTATGCGGTCACTACACTGGACTTTTCTACTAACTGGAAAGTCTGTCGAGTTCTGATAAGCCACTTTTACTCCTGCATGTCATACACATTTACGTGTGATCCGAAGCACAGTCTCTCATTAACCCACTAGTTATTAAAACATCTGGTGTGTGATAAACACATACATCTGCTCTACACTTTATTACTGTTAAGTGTGACAAGTGCATGCATGTCACAGCTTCAGACAAATGTATCCCTTCTGGCATGATAGAAACACCCCCCCTTCTTTCAACAGTCAGTTGCTGATACCCTGTGTAAGCAACAGAAAAACTGTTGACACATTTCTGTCAGATATGGGAAGTACAGCTACTGAAGATATTAGACAAGCATTCAAGAGAGCAAAAAATAAACTTCTTTTTGATGGAGAACTGACAATGGTCTCAGAATCAGCCTGAAATTTAATTATGCAGCAAAAGGGTTAGATTTTTGTATTTATGAGCTAAAATTTGCCTTATTATATGGGACTTGAAATTAATGCACAAAATTATTTCTAAAAATCTTTGAGGTAAAAGCAGCGATATTGGTTCACCACATAAGGTTGCATCAAAAGGCTGGATCAAATTTCAACTGCAGCGTCTTCTAGAAATTCTTTTTTTCTTGGAAAGGGCATGATATGTTTTTGGTTAGACTCATTTTCATGACTTCATATCTAGGTGCACACAATGTGTAAAAATGTCATTAATCCCTAGGCCTAGGTTAGTACAACTTTTTAACATACAAATTCTTCATACATATTATTTGGTCATTTTTGCACATTTTTCAATATAATGTGCCAAATGTGTACCTATGATGATTCATTAGCTGGTCATGATACATACTTCAGATGATCAATGTTCTTTTCTAATGCAACCCATTTTAACAAACTCTGCTTTGAAAGCTTACTAACATATTCTTACTCTCAGATATTAACAAAGAAGTGCATTCTTAATATGAGCTGTAAAATTACAACAGAGATTAAGAAAATATTGCTCCATCAATATATTAACATACAAGTTCACAACTGCATTTTGATGAAGAAACAGTCTGTACAGCTGAGTTAATGTATGCATAATGGGTTGCCCCACTTGATGGGAGAAAGGTCCAGTACTTCCATTAAGTTCACACTTACACAAAATCTCACCACATATATAAAGGTCTACACCTACTAAAGCAAGGATATGAAACACTGAAGACTGGGTAAATATTGGCTGAATGGCTAACCCAATATTTTTGGAGTGCAAGAGGAAGGGAGAAGAGTCAATGTATTTGGCAGGGCTGTGCAGTCAGGGTCGGAAGGGATTTTGGGTGGAGTCGGTAAAAATGTACTGACTCCACCTCTGACCTCGATATAAAATCTTAAATACATACTACCTACAATAACCATTAGACTTGTACTTAAATATAGTTATAAGTCTAAAAAGTAGCCTGATGATTCACATGGTAATGATGAAATGTCTTATGATACCATTTACCATTCTGTAGAGTGAAACATCAGTACAGATCTCACAGCAAAGGTGCATCCAAGGGGGGCTGCCAGGCTGCAGCCCCACCCAAACCCTCAAAACCGAAATTTAAAAAACACAGATTTTGTAGATATTATGATACCAAATATTTAACGTGATTTCTCCTTCAGCTGAAATCAGCTACTGAAGTCAGCTGAATTAGACTTTTCAAAAGTAAATTAATTAAAAAAAAACAAGAAGATAGGACACTTTAATGGAGATATGAAACATTTAGTTTTAGTTGTACATATATAAATGCAGTTGCAAAGTGTGTTATGTTGCACTTACATGATTTTTATAACATAATTTTTAAAATCACACATAAATTATACACAGCCTCTGGGTCAGCCCCCCTCAAGGAAAAAGTCTGGGTGCACACCTGTCTCAAAGCAACATGCCATCATATTTCAGAAGGCAGTAACGTTCATGCCTCTATCAAAAAACATGCTTATTACACTTTGTCATTTACTCTGCATGTTAGGTGACATCACAGTCACATGCAACCTCATGCTGCTGCACATACCCACTACACTGCTATACACAGGGATGTATATACACATTTTCCTTGCTGGCTTCAAAGATTAACCAGATTATGCAACAGAAATGTATGTATGTATGTATGTATGTATGTGTGTGGGTTTCACGCTGATCAAATTATCTGGGAAGTGACAAATGACATTTCTACTAACAATGTCCCTTAGGCAGCATTTACATGAATATGATGCACGGCTTTTAGTTATAACAATCTTTAGAAAAGGATTATTTAAATTGAGGTGTGGCATAGTATCAGGTTTAATTTTACAGTACCTGTACCCGACTGAAAACACATAAAAACTAACCTTCCAAAATAAAACCTTGGAAATGTTACTACACAGTACATGCTACTTTTCAATAAGTTTAATCATCTTGCATAACGACTTTGTATGTCGCATCCATTTATTTTTACCACTCACATTTCACACATATGCTTTAGACAACATGAAATATTTCAAGTAAAAACAGTAATTTCCATTCAGTTTATTTAAATTCTCTCTATATATTTTCATATCTCACACTTGTACACAAATCTTGGTTAATAACTTTAATTCATAATAAAACAATATTAACACAACTTTGAAAGCTTCAAATAAATTCATATTTTAATACATTAGGAAAGCAACTGCAGTGTGCTATTCATTGAATATTTATAAGAAAAATCCAGTGCACTGTAATGTTCAAATATATGGTATAGTGCCATTCATGCCATAACAAATGTAGTAACACTGTACACAAACAAGTACATAAAATTATAATTTCTGTAATTATGCACTTTTAAAATAATTTTTATTTCTTGTGTACAGGTAAGGCTGCTGCTGCTGCTGACACCTGTGGCGATGTGATAGAAACAGTAACGTCTGTCACAGGGGAAACATGGAAGAAATACAGCATAAAACCAGCAGCAAGCAGCAAATGTAGCCCCAGCACTGCTGCAAGGATAAGACACCGCTTGTCACTCTGAACAGCAGGCCAAGCTGTTGTCAACAGTACTAATCCTGAGAGGGCAGCTCCTACTGCTACTAACAACCACCGTAACCACTCAATCTCAATGACCCAAAGTACTGAAACTGGAACATATATAGAAAGTGAGTAACCATACACACACAAAATCTCCAGAAAAGACAGTTTGGTTTCTTGGCGACCACACCACTTCAAGACACCCCAAAGTGCTACAGGTACCAGCCATGCATAACTGAAAATAGCAGTTGCTGCATATGTAACTACATGAAAATCATATCTCCAGTGGTAGCTTCTTGTGCCAGCTACCTGCAAATAGTTTGCAAGGTTTCCACTGATAGCTATTGTAAAGACTAGTGTCACACAAATCCAAAATGGACCATACAAATCCGGTTTGGGTTTAATGTAATGCTGCAAATAGCTGACACCAGGGCGAGGAATCATCGACCACATAATGCGTTCTAGCACTCGATTTGTATCAACATCAAAGAACTGTTGGTAGTATTCAAGCGTCCAAAATGAATGCGACTGGTTTCCTTTACCGCCTCCCAGCAATTCTGATTCTGGTCCCTCTACATCTGAGCCAGGACTGTCTGGGGAATGATTCAGTGTTAGTGTGTGTGATGATTGCACATCTAATTCGGCAGCTCCTCCAATACCAGAAACTGGAAATTCTTGAAACTGAAGTTGCGATTCTGCAGTCTTTTGTGTCGCGTTTATCTCTACATCTAATAGTGAAGATGCCATGTCACTTTGACTACACAATGTACACGCATTAAAAACCTGTACTTCACAAACTCTTTGAGCCCCTTTGCTTCATAGTGAGATTGTTACTATTCTCACACTATTATAACACCAGTACAGCCTACCATCAATCGAAACTATCATCCAGCTCTACCACACCAAAACGCTACGCAACTCTACCACGTACATCACTCCCTAATCAGCATACGAACATCTGTGTTAAATCCGTGTCAAAATCTGTGATGAGTACCAACTTGCCGCGCACTCTATTTCTGGGGTCGCGTGTCTTACAGTTAAAATCTGCTTTCGAAAGAATGCGACACATTGGCGATTTGCATAGAATAAAAATTTGTTTTTGTATTTAAACTTTGTAACAGCTTTACTTTAAGTTAAACACGTCTACTTCTTAATTTACGCTTCGGTGTCGTACGTTCTTTGGTGTTTGCCAGGCATGTTATTGTGTATTAATCTGTGGCGTGCATTGCCCGGTTACCATGTTGGAAATTTTGGCATGGCGCGTAGTGTGATGTGAGCAACCGGAATGGTTTGTGATATGCTTCCAGACTGTATAGTTTGCGATTGAATAAAATGGTAACGTGGAAGGCAGTTTCAGAAAACGCAGGAGTCATCGTTTTGTTTAATGTAGTTGTACTGATATGTGAGAGGTGTTTACTTCAAAAAGTTTCGAACACTATCGTACTGCAATTTGAATTGCTCTTTAAATTACGGAGATTGCGATGCGTAGGTTTTTATCATTCTGTACTTAATATTCTGTTTTTTTAATATTTAATTTTGAATAGAATGGAACAATTTATTTACTTTCCAGAGAGCCGTCATAAGACAGCCAAGGCTCTGGAACATCTTATGGTCTAACGGAGTATTCGTTTCAAATACAAATATAAACGTAAATATGCAATAAATCCGTTTACAGTCAGGGAAGATTAAACCATGGAACCATCAATATTTTTGCGTACATGTTTTGTAATAACAAACCATTAGTAAAGAAGATCTTGTACAGAGGAGGAGTGAGGTAATGTATACTCTTGTAATGTTGGCCGCAACTGTTATATCGTAACTTAAACGTGGCAGATGGGAGGCTATTAAATAACATGATTTTAATATTGTCAGTTGCTTTTTGACATTTACTGAGGTTCATAATTGAAGGTCATATCTATGGCTCATACCTGTATTGTGCATAGCTGAATTTTTCGAATTTTTTAAAAATATTTTCCACGAACAATGCTCATACTAAGAATTAGTGTTTGCTGGAAAGTAGAGTAGTATCAAACTTCGTAAATATTTCCCTACAAGATAATTTTGTTAATACCTGTTTTTCTATTTCTGTTGGACATTGAATACTTTTTTTGTGTATGTTGAAGCTCTCTAGAAAGTGGTGTACAACATGATAGAATGGGAATAAGCAAAGTACACTAGTGTAACGGTTTATATTTTTGTGAGTGATTTGGCTGTCTGCATGGCAAAATATGCAGAACTTACTGGTGGGATAATATATTCTGTGCGTGTCTTCAGTTGAAGTTCCTGTCAGTCTGCTGCACAAGAAATTTAATTGCTTATAATCTTTTGAGTCTTATTCTCATTTCCTGTACATAGATCAACAGAAATAATGTCATTAGTAAAGTTAGTAAAATATTTTATGAAATTTGTGTTGTCAGAATTTTATATATCTATATATTTATTTTTTTTATTTGCTTTAAACCATTTGTTCAAGATTAAGACATCATTCAGAAACCATTATTTGTGTCATATTGAGTATCCTGATTAATGCAGGAATGAGGTAGGTACTTGTATGATAATAACTTAGTTAATAACAATTTTATAATTTTCAGTTTTATGTGATAGGGGAGTTTTGTGACATGAAATTTAACAGCAGAAAAGAAGTTTCAGAAGGAAAGAGAAATTATATAATCAGATGGAGGTTCAACTTACCAAAATTCAACCTGGAGACTCTTTGTAATGTGGAAACGCATGTTACCTTCTCGTCTGACTTAAAAAGATATCCTTGCCATTGCAGGTCGCTGTTTTGCATTTATGCTTCCAAAAGTTCTGTCAGAGGTTTTGTTGAAATTGGAATAGTCTGTGCAGTTTCCAGTAGATTGGTTTGTAGGTACAGTAAAATCTGCGATATCCGGTATTGGATTATCTTGAAATCTCTATTAAGTATTGGATTATCTTGAAATTTCTATTAACTGGCAAATTGACAAAAGAGTTTTAAGTTAAATAAGGAGTGACTTACTATGTTATGTTGTGCTAATGCTGCATCACCTTGTTATGCAAGTAGTGGTGAAAAGGGAACAGGAAGTGAAGCATGGAAAACAGGACAGGATATCAAGTGACAAGTTAAATGGTTAGGACTGTCCATGCAGTTGCTACATACGCTGATGTGCATATTAAGTATAATATTGTGATATTTGGAAGATTATGATATCCGGCAAACCTTTGGTCCCAGGGTACTAGATATCGCAGATTTTACTGTACGAACATTTTGAAGGAGCATACTGCTCAAATCCAACTAGGACTACCTTTAAGACGGAGGCAGTGGGCTTGTCTGAAATGTTGGTACCTTTGCTGACTGGCACAGCATCCAGTGCCAGAAGGTTGGGATTATTCATCACCATCTTTGTCAGGACATCAAGTTTAGGACTGTATAGGAATGGTTATGGAAATATTTTTATTTTATCATCTCTTTACACATTTGCCACCAAACTTTGCAGACAAGAGCAGGATAATATTCACAGTGAAGCTTTATATTGTTTTCTCATCACCAAGCAGTGGTCAAAGCCAAGCAGCATTATGGAATTTATAATGATTGGATATTACATTACTGTAAGATCATTCTTCCCATTTGTGTTGGCTTTATTGTGATATTTGAAATTGCAATCAACCATTAACCCTTTAAAGACAAAATATAATCTGCTTTATATAAAGACTCTGTGCATACCGCGCAGTAGACACTTTCAACCTTGGTTATAAAAAACGAATGAGTTGCTGATGTTCACGTCAAAAGTTGCTGTTTGTTCTGAGATCCGTACAAAACACATAAACGCGATTTGAGCACTATGAAGAATTATTGAATGTTGAAGCTGATGGTACATAAAGTTACCGCTAGGCTTTAAAAGGTTAATATACCACCACTGCTTTTTCAATGCAATTTGTGATATTATGTCTAGGGTGGCGGGAAATAAAAGTACTGTTACTTAAAACTACAGTAAAGCCCTGTTAATACGTTTTTGAAAATTCCAAGAAAATCTGACTTCTTAAGCAGGAAATCTCTCGAAAGGTTAGGACTGAAAAGTTCCATTTTTTAAATTTTTTTGTGCACTTATTACATATGTATGCTGAATTTGTATAATTTGCAGCTATCTTAACACATTCTCACTTGTATCTGACCATTTAACGATTTTGTCTGTAACCTTTCATTCACAGTTTTATTTACACCTTTACTTATACTGTTACTGACTTTTCATTCACAAGTTCACATTTCGTTCCAGATGTTTACTTTTCCTTGAAATATTTTTCAAGCATGGGTTGTTGCTGTTTTTTCAAAAACAGTAGCAGTATACATCTTCAGATTCCATAGGTTCGCTTTTAGCTAGACCATAAGGGGTGGTCAGCAGTTCCATTTACTTTCACTAATTCTGCAGTGTCTTGAATTTATTTCTTGGAATTAGTGATGTAACTTATCTGCACACAGTCACCACAGATGTTTCACAATTACACTACACCACAACACATTCTTTATTACTGCTGATAAATTGCATTTAAACAAATTGTCACAATTGACCACTCACTTATCTCGCATCAAACTGCTGTCCCACCAACAACATGGAACATTGTGTCACTTTGACTAGTGCATGCCTAAACTTCTTCAAATGTTATTGGCTGCCTTTGTTTCCTCCAAGTCCCAGGCAGCTGAAGCGGCAAGTGAGCTGCTACAGGCCAGCCATTGCCAAACGCAGGCTTATGCAGGTCATGGAACAGCTAGGATCAGCTTTCAGCCGCCCGATACAATTTTTCGGTTGTCGTGAAGGACCAAGTAGTGGGGACTGACTACAGTTTGTGCATTGTGGAAGAAATAAGACATCCCCACGTTGGCCGTGAAGTTGTGCCATTGCACTGTGTGAAATGTGGTGGAAATGACCTTGGAGATTAACGTCTATGAACTGACTGTGCCATTTGAATGCTGCGTTTTGGAAACACAATGAATGGAACCTTGGGGAAGTTCTTTAAGATTTTGAAACAGAAAATGTATTAAATGGGTAAAAAAATTGTTTCATTGTCAAATTTGTTACTTCTTAGGCAGGAAATTTTTCTTATGCGGGATGTATTAAGCGGGCAACATGTGATGTTAATCAGATGGGAGAGTTTTGGTGCTTTTTTATCCTGACTTCTTAGGGGGAAATTTTCTTAACCAGAGACTTCTTAAATGAGTTTTACTGTAATAAAATTTATTTAAGATGATAGAAAGGTATTAATTACAAAATACATGTGTATTAAGAATGTAGTGTACAGTACTTTGAACTCATCTTACCCTTTCCTTAACAACCTCATCTGTTGCTTTACTTTTTTATCATTTAACTGCACTACTTATACTGCTAATGCTTCATCCAGTTTCTCCTGTTTTGAGCCTTTTACCTTTTTTATATTAACACTTGCTATTATTTTGTCACTTTTTCCTTTCATTAAGCATATCACTGCTACAGCATTAATTGGTGGGTTTGTCTCATGATAAGGAAAAATGGTTAGCCATATTTCATTGAGAAACTAGAGGAAATTGACCTATATAAGCACAGATTTCTTTCTTTTCACTAACAGTTATTATTGTCCTTTTCCCCACATTTAACTAGTAAAACAACAAGGTAGGGTAGTTAAAAAATGTAGTGTATTATTACATTTATTAGATGATGACTTAACAGCTGCATTATGGCGTCTGTATGCTCTATCATTTTGAAATACACCAGGCCATCTATACAGCATAAGACTGATAACTTGAAACTTGCAGAGGTGAAAAAGCAAGGAAAATTGGGGCAGAAGGAAACTGGTGTTACAAGGTCAGTAAATGTTCGAATGCATAGTGAGAAAATCAAAAACATCAGTCTCAAATACATTTGCAGTTGAAAAGAGATTTCTGTAGTGCTTAAATAGTAGACATTTCTGCATGTGTCTGCTGATCCATGCTATCACGCCAGGCACAAATACCAACTGACACACACTTGCCAACAGGGCTGTGGAGTCAGAATCGGGGGCCTGATGTCTACAATAACCATTAGACTTATACTTAAATGTAGGTTATAAGTCTAAGAAGTTGCCTGATGATACACGTGATGGTGATGAAGTGGCTTGTAGGTTTACCATTATTAACACATATTGAGATTTTATGGAGGAGTTGGAGTCGGAGTTTTAAAAATTGAGGAGTTGGAAGTTTTTTGTACCGATTCCACAACCCTGCTTGCCAACACCAACTCAAGTCTTTGTATCCAAGATACATGAAAAAACCAAAACCATTTACTCCACAAACATTAGACTCAGTCCAGCAACTCTAGCCTTTGAGGTTTTATGTTAGTTGCAGAAAGTCAGTTTATGGTTGTCAACATGCTTTACTAACAAGCACTGTCATCCATCAATGCTGACCTTTTATGTTATGTATAAAGTTAGGGTTTCACGTTTCATTTTACAGGCAGAATTTATTTTAATTGAGATCACAGTTTGAGGTTTTATTTTAGTCACAGGTGCCAGACATGTATGGAAAAACCTCAGCTTCATCCGACATGGTCAGACTTTAAGCTTGCACTTGATTGAGAGAAAGTGGGAAGAAAAATATATTCCGTCAAGGTTAGGCTGTTAGGTTTAATTTACTTACAGGTAACCTATATACATGAAAGAGCAGCAATTATTTAATCCACCAAGTTCACATCTAGTCTCATTATCCATTTGGAAACTGGTTTACTATGACTAAGCTTGCTGGGTATCTTTCTTACTTACAGCAACCATCAGGTATGTTACAGTCACTATCAATGTTGGCAACCCTCGTGGTTTCCATTACTTGAAACGTGAATTCCATGCCATAAATTATGACTGTATTAACTTGTTGAATGATAAGTGTTGCTTTTAATACACAAATAAGTCTTCTATGGTGTTGGTGCATATACAGTTGTAATCACTTCCATATTAATAGGAAATAATTAGAGTTTGTCTTTTGTATTAGATCCTATTTTTGGAGTTAAAGAGCTCATTTTCTATCAAACAACCTCACAATACACAAACTCTGTCATGTCATTCCCTTTATTTCATTCATGCTGTAATCTGTCTTTCAACAGATCCATAGCCTCTTCCAATGCAGGTTCTCCACAGGATGCAATCTAGTGCTTTCTGTTTCAATTTTTAGTATTCTCTCTTTTCCCTAAGGTCTACCAGTGGCTGCTTATGTCTTTTTCCTCGTGCTCTCATTACTTTGAACCTTTCCTCTATCTTTCCTTCAGTAACGTGTTTTAGAAGGCAGTTCCTATGCGAGATGTGACCAACCCAATTAACCTTCCTTCTTTTTATCGTTTGTAGGGTATTCATCCTTGACTCTTTGTAATACTTCTTTATTTCTCACACGATCAGTCCAACTGATCTTCTCCATCCTTCTCCAGCATGACATTTCAAAACCTTCCAGGTATTTCTGATCTACTTCCTGAAGTGTCCAATTTCAGCATCATACAAAGCTGTGCTCCAAATGTAGCACTTTACTAGTTATTTTTGTTAAATTTAACTCCAGTTTGATGGTGAAAAGAGCCTTCTTGTTGAATGCTGCTTTTGGCATGGCAGTCCTGGATTTAATTTCAGTTGTGGATCTTGCATCATTTGTTATCATGCTACCCAAACAGTTGAAATATTCCACATTCTCCAGTTGTTTGATGTATCATCATCTGTACTGCCGATGGTGGCATTGAGATTTTCATTACCCTATTTTCTTTCCACATTCATTTCCATTCCATAGCATATTCGCTTTTCAATTATCAATCAATCATGCCCTGTAGCACCATTTCTTCCTTAGCCAGTAGCACAAAGTCATCTGCATATTTCAGTGTGTGAATTACTTGTCCTGTTGTGAAGTCTCTAAACCCTTCAACAGCTTCTTTGGTAACGTTTTTCCTGCATAAGTTGAGTAGAGTTTATGACATACAACATCCTTGTCTAATTCCTCATGCAATCTTCTCTCTTCTTCTCTCCCTTGGTCCAGTCTTATTTAACACTGATCCATGTACAACTTCTTCTAACCATTCTTCCTTCGCGCCAGTCGATACCAGTTCCTTTTAAGATCCGCATTAATTTGATCCATTTTACAAGGTCAAATGCCTTCTGCCAGTCTATGAAGGAAGCACACAGTTCCTCATCTACGTCCAAAGTTTGTTCTGATATTATTCTCAGCATCCCAATTGCATCTCTGGTTCCTTTTCCTCTTCCAAATCCAAACTGATCTTCTCCAAGTACATGCTCAATTTTCCTTTCAATCCTTCTTATAAGTATCCTCGCTACTGTTGTTGCTATATGTGCAATGAGGCTGCTTCTGAGACACTCACTGCATTTTGCAGCTTTTGGCTTCTTCTTTAAGGCAATCATTTATCTTCAGTGAAATATCTGGCCCATTCTCCAGTTTCATATATGTTGTTGATCAGTCATGTCATTAATGCGAGACCATCTTCTCCCGCTGGTTTGAGTACATCCCCAGGTACATCATCATCTCCTGTAGCCTTCTTATCCCTCATCTCCTTGATAGTTTTTCCACTTCATGTTGCAAAATATAAAGGCCTTGCTCGTCTGCATCTGTTTCCTCTTCAGGTTCAACTACTAGGTTTTCTGGTCAATTAGGGCAATTGTAGAGCTCTGTAATATGATTCTTCCAAATTTTTGTACTTGTCTCTTATCTACTATCATATTGCCTTTAGAGTCTTCAATGCCAATGTTTTGAATCTCATGGTGTTCTTTCCAACCTAGTTCCTTCATCTTTGTGTGTATTAAATCACAACATCGTGTTCTTTGAAATTCTGTGGTCTCATCACATATGCTCTCAAGATACTCCTTCTTGGCCTTGTTTGTGGTTTTTTCGATTCATTCGTCAGTCTTCTGTAGTTCATCCTTCGTTCTTCATTGTTGACATTCTTCCACTTCATTCGTTCATCCATTTGATTAATAATTTCGTGTGTAATCCATGGCTTTCTTGCTTTCCTGTCGTCTTTCCCAACCAAATCACTCATGCTATCTAACACACATTTCTTGATATTGTTCCACTGCACTTCTAGGTTCCCACTTTGACATTTGATTTTACTGAGTTTTTCTTGTAGAATATCTTGCACTTTGTTGAGCATGTAAATTCTTCAGATCCCATCTTGCTTTTCCCTTTTGGAACGTATTATTTTCTTCAATCTAGTGCAGATATTCACAATCAGTAGGCTGTGGTCAGAGTCAATATCTGCTCCAGACATTGTCTGCACTGCCTTCGTACTGTTTCTGAATTGATGCTTCGCAAGTATGTAGTCCAGTTGATATAGATTTCGATGTCCTACATATTTTGTTTCAACCAACCACCCCAAGGGAGAACATTCATGTACACTTATAAGAGATCAGGAAGTTTTGAAAAATGTATACGTAATATGTGAGACTGTTGTAAATCTCCTTTAGTGTATTTGGATGTTCTCCCGGAGGATGATTTGTCACAACATATAGGAGATAAATGAAAGGAATGATGTAACAGTTTGTTTGATGTGATATTTGTTTAATAGAATATACCTAACAAAGTACACAGTTAAGATGAAACAATTTATATAGCTCATATTAACTTTTACAGGTGTACCATTTATCAGCCAGTCTAGGATGGAGGAGGAAATAATTAGAAAAGTTATCCCTAGGAAGTCGTGTCTAATATCAAGGTATCAACAAAATGGGCATTTAAGAAGTCACTCTGATAGCGCTGTTACCCTGCATCGGCCGTTGTTAATTAAAAGAACCTTAGTGAAGCCATGCATGACATCAACACCACAACAGTCCAGAAGGAAGATGATTGATAATTCAGAGTATGAAATCTTAACACAAAGGAGAAGGAGAGGAAAAGCATGCAGATATTCTAATGATGTTTTAGCAAATATTACTCCAATTAAGGGTCAGGAGGGAAAGCATAGTTTAGCTTTGGTGCAAGGAATTACATCATTAGACAGAATTCCAGATGAAGGTACGAGTGCCTATAGAAACATATGTGGCGATTCATTTGACATCATGGCTGACAAGAGCACAACACAGAACCAAATGTTGTCTCTGGATGAATCTATATTAGAAACAGTCGATCTGGACAGTGCGGTGAAAGATTATTGGGACAGCCAAAACAGGAACCTAAATTTGGATATGCAGGGTATAGAATGTGAAAACTTGCAAAGCTGCCCAGCCAGGAGTGATAAGGTTATTAATGATGAAATCATGAAGTCCACACCACAGCTAGGTGCAGCATCCAGCTGTAATGTTAGGACACAGTGTTCAAAAAATCTTGGTGACATGCAAAGTCCATTGAATAATGTCCTACATAAACACACGATCCCCAGTGATTCTCAATACAAGGATTTAGATGTTGGAATTAATTCTGATCTGAATGCAGATTTTCAAAGCACAGATATTTTATGGGAAAATGACTCATTTTTTGAAGAGGCATTGAGCAGTATCGAGAAACGCATCACAATGCCAAATTCTCCTGTACTGAGTAGTATACCACTGGGAGAGAAGATAAAACGTGCACTTATTACTAATGTAAAGAAACCAGTAACACCCAAAGCAAAATGTATGCATGTAAATGATGAGCATATACCCCAAAACAATTCCTCAGATACAAGTGAAGAAGCTACTTGTTATTTTGTTGGTCCTTTCTTTGGTTTACCAATGAATGTGAAATCCCTTATACACAAGTTTAAAGGAATCACTGACCTATATGGTAAGTTCTGTGTACAATTGTTATTCATTATTCAAATCAGACTTATACTATATGTCATGGCTATACTCATTGTGTTTGGCTCTCAAGGGAGCTGCATGCAGCTGTCAGGTAATTATTGTCATATGCAGCTCCTAGCTTTATGCATGATAAAATTGCAGCCATGTTGCTTTTGGTGATAAGGAGAGTAAAGTCACAAAGTTGTTTCTTTGTGTACCATGAAGCAGTATGGGAGGAGTAGAGGTATAGCAGCATTCATTCCTAAACTCGGCACTAGATGAGGTGAGTTGTCAGCTTTGTGCCACAGCTGCTTTACTCCCAGGATAAAGAAGCCCCAGTATACATTGAATAGAAGGCTGAGTGGTCCCAGAGCTGGTCTGGATGTTTTGGAGAAGAGAAAAATCCCTTGTATCTGCTCAGCATCAAGGCCTGATTCCTTGGTCATGGAACCTTGTAGTCTGGTCGCTGTGCAGATTACACAGTGGCAGCTCCTGACGAGGTAGAACAAAGTTTAAAAAATCTCGGAAGTAACTGTTCTTTTTATTTAGCAGCACTTTTAGTTACCCAGTTTGTATAGTATTGGTGATGGATGAATATGAGTATGTGGCACTGGTGGAATAATAATGACAAGAAAACTGAAGTACTCGGAGATAAACGTGCCCTGATGCCATATTATCGACCAAAACTCCAGCTTTGACTGGACTGGGATCAAACCTAGGCCTCTGAAATGAGGAGCTGGCAACTAAGTGCCTGACCTGCATATGTACACAAATATGCTTGTTTGAAGGTAGAGGCAGATTTTTTGTATGTGATAATTACTGGATTGTATTTCTAAGAGTAAACTTTTGAAGACCAGTATGTTATTAGTTAAAGGTTTTGTTTTTTTGTAACTGCTGCTGCTGAGTTTGGTATAATTTATTAACTAAAATTAAGGAGTGGTACTTAATGAAAATAAATAAGAAAACCATAACCTTGAAAATATGTACTGGTGAATGTGTATATGCGTCATTTAATGTAAGTCCCCAGTGGTTCCCGCATCTCTGACCTCTTTCTCTTTTTGTATAAAGTTTGCATGGCCCAGCTGTATTGATATTGAAACCTTTTACGTAGTACATTTGTTGCACTATAATAATTTAAAGCCGATTGCAGTGGCTGTGCTGTCTAAGGCATGGGTCTGTGGCTGTTCACTTGCTGAGATTGTGGGTTCAAATCTTGCCGGGGGCATGGATGTCTGTCTCTTGTGAGTGTTGTGTGTTGTCAGGTACAGGCCACTGTGTCGGACTGATCACTCGTCCAGAGGAGTCCTACCAAGTGTGGTGGGTCTAACTGAGTATGACTGTGAAGCCTCGATAATGAGGAGGCCCTGGCCCACTTGGGGCTGTTGTGTCATGCAAAAAAAATTATAATTTAAAATCTTACCTGTGCCAGTGAAGAATGCACCAATTTTTCTTGGATTAGTGCAGTTTTCTTGTAGCACTCTTCTGCTATTCAGAAGTTGGTTGGTGTTCTTTACATGGAAACTGAAATAACTACTGTTTAGGATTACTAGATTCCTGGACTCTGTCCATCATTTGTATTCAGGAAAGCACAGTGTTTCAGAAACTGGATCCGTTTCCAGAAGAATATGTAAGGGTGGGGAGGCACCTACTCACTCCAGTACAACATAAAGAGCTATTTTTCAGTACTGAGCAACCTATGCCAGGTAACTGCCTGTATATATGAGCCTAGGATCAGGTGTCTATGGGAAATAATATGAACTATGCAGTGAAACCTGTTTGAATACCCATGACAGTCTAATAGTAAGACAAGGAAGAGATGAAATTAGTGCCACCACACCAATAACTTGTCTCACAGACACTTGATTCAGATGAAAATTGAAATAATATGCTATATATGTCCCACCTATCACTAGCACCATTGCTGAAGAACAACAAAGTGGGGGAGGGGGGCCGCTGAAACCTAGAAAAGAAATTGGGACATAAGTGTGAAGAACCTATCAGCGTTTCCTGTTACTTGTTGATCAGTTGAAAGCACATGGGTGAAGTTTCTGAGTTAGGTTGGCTGGTTGGATTAATCAAACATGACATGCCCTGAATACTTGTATTTCCTGAACTGGCTGTTAATTTCCATTTGCAAAACTCAGCTTCATTGTCATGAGTTGGACAACTTTCTTCATAAGCATGTTCAGCCAGGTTGGGGTTTTCTTGAAGACTTCCATTCAAATTGTGTCTGTGTTCCTGGAGCTGCAAGGTTAGCAGTGTGTCTGTTTCATGAATGTGCCTTCTGAACGTGAGATGGTGGAAATGCAGTAATCCTAAGTTTAATATACTATCATTAGCATTATATTTAGTATTTACAATCCCTGCTGCTGCCATTACCGTCATTGTCATCATAACTGTAGCTTTTAATTTTTTTTTCAGCCTGGCAAAAGGAGTGTTTAAGTTTGGTTGCTCTCCAGCAGAGGAAAAACCTTGTTTATGCCCTCCCAACCAGTGGAGGAAAGACATTAGTAGCTGAAATTATGATACTCCGAGAAATTGTTTGTCGCAGAAAGAATGCTATATTTATATTACCATATGTTGCCATTGTTCAAGAGAAGGTAAGAGTAACAAGGTTGTGTGTAGCAATGGCATTTGGACAAAACATTTTAAAATTCTTCTGTCAAAGCTGCTTCTTACATGGTCTTAACTAGTGGCAAATTTGTACCCTGCTAAACTTTTCTAAAATATGGATGATCATGTAGTCATCTGAAGGACTGTTTGTATTGCATCAAGAACAATTTAGTAGCAGTGTATTATGATCATTGTCTGCCTTATTATTATTCTTTATGAGAATGTTGTACTTAAAGCTATTTTACTGAAATGCACTTGTATGCAGAACTACATACTTTATGTATCTACTGAGGCTGCAGGAGTCCAGTGGATTGACCCACATATCAACTCCCTCAAACTGTTATGCTTCCCCTTCCAGCATATTTCTTGTATTTCACCCTCATCTAGACTTTCTGTTTGCAGGAATTTTGGTGATAACGTGATGTCCATAGCTAGCAAGGAATGCTTTGGGCTGGCTGACACAGGGGTGGAGGGCGATACAACAGTTTTCAGAGAGGGGAAACCTTGAGCACTATTATCTCAGCCATTGGTGGGACTTTTCTACCACAGCAGTCACTTAAGTGCTGCAATATAGTCAATTAACTGCCTCAATGTATTTGCTTACCTGTCCTGGTATAGTCCCTCGTCACTTAACTGCTTCAGTATAGTCACTGTACTTACTCAACGGCTCCACTACGGTCAGTTGGCTGCCTCTATTAGCCACTTTCTCAGTATAGTCAGTTGCCTGCCCCAGTGTATTTGCTTAGCTGTCCCAGTATAGTCCCTTAACTGCTCTACTAGTCACTTAACTGCTTCAATATTGTCAATATACTCACTTAACAGGTCCACTGCACTCATTTAACTGCCTCTAGTAGTCACTTTCTCAGTACAGTAATGTAAGTGCCTCAGGATAGTCCCTTAACTGCTCCATTATAGTCACTTACCTGCCCTACTGTGGTCAACTACTCTGTTATAGTCACTTGATTGCCTCAGCATATTGACCTCACTGACCTAGTATAGTCTCTTAACTGCCTTAGTATAGTACATTGACTTCCTCAGGATAGGCCCTTAAATGGTGTGAACTCTTCTTGGGATGATAGCTGTGTCAATTGTTTAAAAACCTCCGACATTTCAGAGACACACTCTGTCTCCATACTTAGGGAAAGTGATCACTTTCCCTGAGGATGGAGGCAGAGTGTATCTCTGAAACATCGGAGGTGTTTAAACAATTGCCATGGCTATAAGCCTGAGAAAAGTTCATACAATTTTGTTGCCGTGAAAGCCTGAAGACATATAGTCCCTTAAGTGCTTCAGATAGTCACTTCACTGCTGCAGTATAGTCCCTTCACTGCCAGTATAAGCGGTTACATGCTTTAGTATACTCATTTTACTGCTGTGTTATTGTCATTTGACTTCCGCAGTATAGTCAGTAACTGCACCAGCATAGTCACTCAACTGGCTCAGTACTCACTCAGCTGCCCCAGTAGTCACTGAAGTGCCCCAGCACAGTCAGCTAACCAGCACACAGTGTTACAAGCAGTTTGGAGACCTAGAGCTTTCTGTTATGAATATTTTGATCAAAGTAAACTGTTTGTTAACATAAAATTAAAATATATTAAAGTAATTTAGTGAAAATAGAAATAAAGTGAGAAAGTAAGACAGGGCTCATAGTGTATTGTACAATTGTGACTGAATCACTGCTGGGTTTGTTACTGTAGCAGAACCTGATAAATTGAAGTTGCTATTTGCAGATATATTATGGGTTTGATAGCTGTGCCAACTGGACTTTTGTCTTTGTCTGTAGGTTAGGTCCCTTGCACCATTTGGATTAGAACTTGACTTCTTTGTGGAAGAATATGCTGCTGGCAAGGGCCAGTATCCTCCTCCAAAACGCCGCAGGAAACAGACAGTTTATGTAGCAACCATTGAAAAGGCCGTTGGTCTTACAAACAGCTTAATTGAGGCACAGAGACTGGAAGAATTGGGCCTTTTTGTTGTGGATGAATTGCATCTTGTTGGTGATTCTAGTGGGAGAGGGTCCACGCTGGAAGGACTTCTTACAAAAGTGATGTACATGCAAGGTGGTCATAAGCAAGGGATACATCTCTGACTGTCATGTATTTTGTAGTACATGCTGTGTTTTGCAATTAAAAAAAGTAGATTTATACTCTATTGGAGTGCCATAACTCACACACAGATTTTAGAGAGTTAATTTAAAAAAACAACATTTATTGGGTACAAGGGTAATGTCATAAATCATGGAAATCATTCTTTTGGGGCCAAAAATTTGGCAATGCGGGAAATAGTGTATATATGTGTGAAGTCATATGGCATGTACTTGTAAATGTCACCACAGTAATGCACATGCATTTTGTGCACATTATTTTGTTGGCTACCTTATTTTGAAATGGAAGTCTGTAAAGTTGAAGAGTATTTGTAAATGAAAACAGCAGGTTTCCTCAGCAGAAATGCATGGAACTGCTGTGCAAAGCTATGTGAATCACTGGGTTCTCATGCCATACTGTGCTGAATAGTTTGCAAGGATGGAGCAGGCATTCAAAATTGGAAGAGTGTCAACTGCTTGCATTCCTATCAGTGGATATTCCGTGTCCATTAATGGAGGCATGTCAGAGGCCATGATAGAAGAGCACGTGGAAGAAAACACGTACTTGGTTGTGAAAGAATTAGCCAAGTGTGCAGGGATTTCTGGCGGCTGGATGGTATAGTCGTTATAGTTGCTGCAGGCTGGACGGTCTGGGGATCAAATCCTGGTGGGGGCGAGATTTTCCGTGCTGTCCAGCCTGGCCCTGAGGCCCACCCAGCTTCCTGTACAGTGGGTACTGGGTCTTCCTGGGGGCCCTGGTGTTGATGAAGGGGCCGGAGCATGGGGCTGTTTACCCATCCCCTTCCAGTGCAGGTTGCAAATGAGTTGGAGCTATACCTCTGCCCCTCCTCTGTGCCTGCATGGGCATGTAATGGGGTGACCTTTACCTTCACAGGGATTTCTGGGGCTACAGTGGTCCAGATTTTATGACAGTACATAAGTGAATACCACATTCTTTAAGTGAGGCAAAACAGTGGAAGCGTTATAAGATGGGCTGTATCAATGTGGGAAGTTTTTGTCACATGGGCGACAACATGTTAAATTTGATAATGGCAATTGATGAAATGTGGGCAAGGCCCTACATACCAGAACTGAAGTGACTAGCAACATCGACAGTGACTGTGCAACACAAGTTTCGACAAAATCCATTACCCATGGAGCTGATGGTCATTTTGGTTTGTGACATGCAAAGTTTTCTTGTGTGTCATCCCATTCCACAGGATCAGACTGAATGCACAGTATTCAAAGTCATTTCTGCAGTATCAGCTATGTTTTACGGCCAGGGAGAATTGTCCAGAAGAGCTTTACACTGTCTGCATGTTAAGGCCACGCACAAAACAGCAGAGACTCTTATGAAAGTTTTCCAGCACTGGGTATGGAGAGTTCTACAATTCCCTCTCTGTTCTCCCAAATTCAGTCCATGTAACTGTGATATGATACCCCAACTGAACCAGCTACTGCAAGGGAAACAATTTTCAAACAGAGAGGATATTTTAACAGCAGTTTGGTACAAGGTGGCACAGTTTAATGGATCATCTAGTGCTGATTGTGTTTGCTGTCTTTCCTGTCACTGACAATGAACCATGGACAAAGTCAGGGGCAGCTTTGAATGTTGTTAATAGTTTGTATGAATAACTGTCTGCCACAAGAAAACAAAAAATCCATAATTCAATTAATACAAGTGGTTCCTGTACATGTCCTAGTCTGATGGTAATGTTTACAGGTACGTGTCATGTGCTTTCACACATATGTACTCCATTTCCTGTGTGTGGTCATATTTTTGCCCCCTCCCACCAGAGAACATGAAAGGGAGAAAAATATATTTGGTGTGACTTATAGAGTGACCCTAGAATATTGAACTGAAATTTACCATGTTTTATGAGACTAAATGGCAGTGCAACTTGAGCAAGTAGCAATGAGGTACAGAGCTTTTATTTGCCCTGCATTTGCAACATGTTGTTATTGGTGATGTTTTTTGAACTGTTTCGTTCTTTGTTATCATTAAGGGGAGTACCAGTAACACACTTTGCATAGACTGTTGCTACACTAGCGCAGTTGTCCAGTCCTTTGTCCAGCTGCTATGGAATCGCAGTTTGGGCCCCCCAACCACTCCTCACATATGACTTTGTAAAGATAATAGACAGTGCCAAAGAATGTGCATTACTGGTGAAACCATCCAGAGTGACAGCTGTTTCTGTAATTCCAAAACCATTGTTCCTGCTGTATCATCTTTTTATCTGAACAACCACACTGTTAAAAGTTATTGCTTATCTAGAAGGGCACTTCACTTTTATGCACTTTCTCTGTCCTAGCTCCCCCCCCCGACCCACAAATTTTCCATTGCAAGCACAGACAAAATTCCGTATGGGATTTTATCTATGGTCATGTTTTTCCCTTTGAATATTAACAGGGGAGGTAATTTTTTTATGTGCTCCACCCATCTCATGCTCCTTGATTTTGTACAGGAGAACCAAACCGGATTTCAAAGTAGTGTTTTCTCCTACTACCTGAATTATCTGGTGTGATGTTTACAGCACATATTCAAATTGTGGGAATGAGTGCTACAATTGGCAACTTGCATGAAGTTGCAACATTTCTACATGCGGAAGTATATACACAAGATTTCCGTCCCGTAGAGCTGAAGGAATATGTCAAATGTGAAGATGGATTGTATGCCGTGAATTGGAATGCCGCATGTCCAGATGAGTTTTTGACACTTGAAAGAAAACTTTCATTTTCTGTGAGTTCTGTGTTGTAGTCAATACTTTTTGTAATTGTTTGATGTTAACTGTTGCAGCATCTGAACTCATGCATGTGCAGTGTGCCTCATCTGTTTGGATACAGTGGACATGGTTCTTTATTCACATAATAAAAATATTTTATATTTCTCAGCTTTTGTTATGTTGAGTACTTGGGCCAACACTAATAAATACAAATTAGTTTCAGGATGACTCTGATGTTACAATGTATGAAACCATTTTTTTTTGCCTAGAACTAAAATTGTTTTACACATTTTGCATTTTTTTTAGTAGCATACTGCTGAACCTGTAGCACATGGTAGGTATGTTGCCCACGATACAGTGGTATGTTGGCTGTGGAGACATTTGATATGAGAAAAGCCTATTAATCCTTTTGCTAGCAGAGCCACAATATAACGCTGAAGCAGTTTTGAAACCTATGAGCTGTTTATTTGTGGAGATTTGCATGACATTGCTGTAAATTGTGCCAAAAATTGCGACACCTTAGGTGAGATGTACACAAGTTTTCCAGAAATTTAAGATCCACCTCAAAATTCTAGGTTCCAGATGGGTGACATGAAGCAAGAACTATGCTGAAGACCAACAGCTGTTAAGTGCCACAGTACAGAATTTAGTCACCTGGGTGACCTGGTGCCCAGGATGTATGCATCCCTGGCTAGCCTAGGTTGTGAACTGTAATTTTATTTATGTGTACCACATCGGTCTTCATTCTGTGTAGTGAGTTGCCTTGCCCACATGCAGAGCAAATTTTGCTGAATTTTCCTGTGCCACGTGAAAGGTTGAACAGGCCTCTGTTAGTATGATCATGGATCTTTCTCTTTGTGGTTACTGTGTTTTGTTTACTTCCAAGAAAGAGAAATCCTTGCAAAGTGGATACTAATTTTTAAGAGTAATGAAGTGTTGTTTTTATGCGTACTTCACCAAAATGTAACAGTGCTTGTTTTCTGGTACATTTTTACACAAATAAGTGTTTTCCTCTCCCATATATGTAGTTTACCTGAAGGGAAAAGACCACTTAAGGGACCTTGTTAGGCTTGGATGGGAGGATAATATTAAAGTGGATCTAAAAGAAGTAGGGTGGGAATGTGTGGAGTGTATTCATGTGGCTCAGAAGAGTGACTAATAGTGGGGTGCTGGGAATATTGTAACCAACTTGTGGGTTCTGTAAAGCGCAGGAAATTTCTTGACTAGCTGTGTGCCAGTTAACTTCCTGAGAAAGTCTGTACTTCATGGAGTTAGTCAGTCACTTAATGAAATATGTTAAAGACATGTACATGTGATTTTAAGTGTTATGTTTGGTAAAAAAAGAGGCTGGAATACCAAAGAAATGTGAGCTGGGCATGTTATGAGAAGAGTAACTGTGTGATGTGTGTTCCTTCAGCGTTAATTATTGTACAAACACTGATAAATAATTACCAGATATTTTTCCTGGTGTAGTGAGTGCTGTCTTACCAGGAACATATAGTGTCAGTTTTTTATATTGACACATTGCTCCAACCCAAGCTTTCATGAAACTTGGTATGTTGTTGAACAAACTGAACAATATCATTCTTGGAATGTTTTTAATACTGCCCACCTATGGAAGGCTAAATGGACAGAATGAATGGTACAAAAGACAGTATGACTGTTGCACTGTGAACTGCTAAACAATATTTGCTTAGAATTGATGAGTAAACACTCGCTGGCTCTGAGCCAATACACTGAATGTTGCAACACTCACACAGATCAGAAATGTTGCGTTTCCTTGCACCACTATTGTTCACAGGTTAAAATTCCACTGGTTCTCATTTATGTTACTTAACAAAACTTTAATATTTCAATGAAGTTCGTGTGAATAACTACATAATCCACCATGATAAAGTGACAGGCTGTAAAGTGATTGGGATGTTCCCTGCCTTTTAGGGAATCTGAAGGCCCAGTATTGTGTTCAAAAGGGACTGTCATTCGGTCAAATTCTGAGCCACTTAAGAATTAATTCGACATTCTTGCACTTTATTTTTTAAGATTTATTTTAATATTACCATCTTATTTGCGTTTTGGTCTCCAAACCAACTGAAGTGTTAGTATGTATTTTTTATCGCTGTCTATAGACTTGCTTATACCTCTTGGAAGAAGAAATACCCCTAGAAGTAAAACTGTTTTTGACATTCAACCAGCATCATGTCAGTGACCATCCCTTGTGTTAGTGAGTGTCATTCAAGTGGAATAATTGATAACACAGTTGAAAATGTTGCATTTTCTGTAAGTGAGTGCTGTGATTGTGTGTTAATATAGTCAACGACTGCTTCCTTCCATATCTCTTCTGATTCATCATCAGCAGTTATCCTGTAATTCATTCGGTGCCACTTCATTTTTATAGTTGGCATGACTGAAGAAGTTAACAACATTAACCCACATGTCTGTGTCCTTGTACATGACATGAAGCCCCATTTACTTTTTGTTCACAGTACTGTGCAACTACTGCAGCTTCTGTTGATCCAGATCTGATTGGAGGACTTGTAATGGAGGTGATCCCTCAGACTTCCTGTCTTGTCTTTTGTCCTACAAAAAAGAACTGTGAAAATGTTGCTCAGCTTATCTGCAGTGTCTTACCAAAGTAAGGTTTTTTGTATCACATAAAACGATTTCCTCTGACTTGCCTGTTAACTTTTAAACAACCAGATTGTTATGTGAATTTTAGCGAATGGTTTATGAAAAATGTATTATTTGAACAGAAAGAGATAAAGCTACGAAATAAATGGCATTTTGTGGGAAATAAAACAGAGAGTATGCAGCATGTCTTAAAAATGCAGTAAATGTCCTTGTTGCCTAAATATATAATATGGATTTCTAGGGTTGTTTTCCTACCTGTGTTCACATATGCAAACACATGTTATTTGAAGGTTAATGAATAATTCACAAGTATACTGAAGTTTCTTGTCATTGCTGCATTAGGTACATAATTTTTGCAGCACTGTAAAATATACCAAGAAAGAATTAAAGATGAATTTGTGAACAAAGCTGCCAAAGAGTTATGTTTTTCATATGATAGAAATTACTGTTACAAAGTGTTAGGGATGTTGGATGGTATAAAATTTGGGATTAATTTGAAATACATTTTTAGAATGACACTTAAAATAGTTATAAAAGGAATCACTTTGAAGATGTGTGTTTTTTCATACCGTGTCATTAATTTGGGTTTTAAAGTGTGTTTAAATTTGCTTGAGATTATTTGATTTGTTTGCAGGGAACTTCTACAGCATAAGAAGAAAGAGAAGGCAGCACTCTATCGAGCATTGGTGGGGACAGGAAATGGCTCACTCTGTCCAGTTTTGAGGAAAATTCTTCCATTTGGAATGGCATACCATCATTCAGGTATGCAGCGTGAATGAAATTTGAAATGGTACTTCAACAAGACACATTTTAAATTGAAAGGTTTAATTATGTAATCTCCTGTTGGGTGTAAATTACACAATCAATTACACACATGGAGATTGGACAAATTAAATGAAGTGACACCACTAGTTTAAGCCATGTGTCTGTTTTAATTTTTTCTTTTAAAGACATGTGCACATAGTGTCTCAAAATCTAGTGATTTTAACCCCTCGTATTTTAACATTTTAATGATCATTTGATGTATTCATGTGTATAGTGGCAACAAGACCTAGCGAGTGTAAATAATTTAGTGTTTGACGTATGGTTGTTTATGTGGACCTTGCACCAGTGACCCCCTGAAGATGATGACTTGATTGTCGAAACATATTGAGGGTCTTATATATAAAGGTTAATATATAATTTCCAATAATGCATTAAGTGATGCATGTCAATCCATGAAGGAGGTAGTTTGGAAAACCTAGGCGTAGATGGGAGGAAAACATCAAAACTGATCACAAAGAAATAGAATTGGGGGTAGGGGGGTGGTAGAGAGCATGGATTGCATTTTTCTATTTCAAGAAAGGGACAAGTGGAGGGCTATCATGAACATGATAACAAACCTTCAGGTGCCATAACCTGCAGAGAATTTCTTGACCATGTGAGGATGTGTTAGTTTCTCAAGAATAACTCTGCACCATAGATTTAGTTAGTTACATACTTACTTACTTACTTACTTACTTACTTACTTACTTACTTACTTCGTCGGTTGGTTGGTTGGTTGGTTGGTTGGTAGGCAGGCAGGCAGGCAGACAGGCAGGTAGGCAGGTAAGCAGGTAGGTAGGTAGGTAGGTAGGTAGGTAGGTGAAAATTTGTATGATAAAATGTTATTTCAATTTCAGATTTACATACCCAAAGAAACTGTCCTGATGGTACTACATGATAGTGCTATAAATGGATGGCATTACACTTGAATGTTTTAAAGGGATAGCATTATGTACTACTGTTTTAAGTGGGTAATGCTACAGACTCATGTTAAAATGTGATGTGAAATTGTGGAGATGAAGTGGAAACTGCATTCCATGATCCGTGGTACTTTAATTAGCAGCAGTGGGGAAACTAGCTTTGGTTTTTTATCTTCACGCACAACTGGCTGAAGATCCTTATTCATGATTTTGCCCTTATTGTACCTGTTTATTGTTGACGTCTGTCAGGTTTGACTGCTGATGAGAAACATTTGTTAGAAGAAGCGTATCAAGCAGGTACTCTTTGTTGTCTTTGCTGCACCTCGACACTGGCTGCAGGGGTGAATCTGCCAGCTAAACGTGTGATTCTGCGTTCACCATATGTGGGACGAGATTTCATTAACTTGAGCCGCTACAAGCAAATGATTGGACGAGCAGGACGAGCGGGATTTGATGAGACAGGTGAGAGCATTCTCATCTGCAAGACAAGCGAAGCACAGAAGGTAAGATGCAGAGCAATTTTTGACTGTGAAAGCCATTGTAATGGAGTTTGGTGTAAACACAGTATGCCAACTTCCCAGTCTCCCTCATTAGTACATAGTAATTAGAGTTATTGATATAAACACATACTGTGCTTACCTGGACATAAGATGAGAATGTTTTCCCATTGCATCTGAAATACATGGGGTCATCTTGTAAATGCACATGAAGACAAACATGTTCTATATGTTATATTCTGGTAAGTATGGTATAATAACAACAATCTTATTGTTTAGTGGTCTCCTACTCTGTGTTTCTATCTGCTTGAAAGGCAGTGATGATGGGTTTTCATAGCACTCAAAAGTGATGTATGCTTTGTTATGTGGTAATTATATAATGCAGTAAACAATAGTTTCATGGCACCACAGTGGTAAATACATGACTGAATATGTAAGTTTATTACAGTAAATAAGCAATTTTAGCTGCATCCAGGAAGCAACTGCAAAAAGTGACTACTGGTGCCATCATGTCCATCCACCCATCCATGCAGCCATCCATCCATCCATCTTTCCATCTAGGTGGAAGAGGGTGACTTCCAATGGACGGATTTTTGTAAATTTTCGTATTTGGGATTTTTACGATAATTTTTTGACATGTTCTGATTATGGTTAAAATTGGATGAAAATAACTGACAGTTTACTAGCAGGAGACTGTCCCTCTTCATGGGAATATACAGATTGTCCACCAAAAATGCATACACACTTTAGATGCCAGTTATAAATATAGAAATAGAGAGAGAGAGAGTGATAACATTTTGCACAGATCTATTAAATGATGCCACATGACAAATGAGTGTTTTGTTTAATAACCAGCATAAAAGAAAACAGCAGCATTGCAATTACCATTTGAGCAAAGTAATTGGATTCTTAGGTGCTACTGGAAAATGGAGTATTTATTTATTTATTTATTTATTTATTTATTATTTCTTGTACATTCTATAAATCCATAAAATGTTAAAAAACCTATCTGATACAGAGTGAGTCAATACATCAAAAATACATAAGTAATAACAAGTAGATTAAGAAAAGGTTTCTAAGTCTGACTGTGATTACATTGAATTTAAAAATTATTCTATAAGCATTAATGGAAATTGATTTAAATAAAATTGTATAATACAAACCTTTTAAAACTGATGAGGTGTGTAATGAAGTTTGTGTGTCATTTGATTGAAACCATTCAATGCAAAATAAAATATTATAATAATAATAAATTAATTCAATGAGAAGAGTTTATATAATGAACCATGGACTGTCATTCTTTATGTACGTAATATTATTCATCTAGTGAGTAGAAGGAATTAGTACATATGAAATGTTTAATGCTGTTTGAATTGTTTAGTATTATAAGACAAGTTTTTGATATGTGAAGGGAGACCATTAAAGACTGATGTCAAAATAGTAGATTCCTCTCTGATACTTTGCTCAATTTGACGAAGGTTGATGAAGGTTGGAGTTTTTTCTAGTATTTGTACTGTGAATCTTTGAGTTTACTTTGTTTAGTTTGTTGTTCAGGTAATAATTAAAGGGTTTTGTGGCAAGTTTGAGATTGACTGAGTAGTGCAAAATGTCAACAAATGCCAAAGTCACACAGATTCAGCAAGGACACCATACTGCATGTGCCTGTACTATTACAGGATCATAACACACAGAAGTTATGTTCCCTTGTCATTGCTTACAGGTAAAGCAGCTGCTTAGTTCAACAATGGATGAAGTAACTAGTAGTCTACATACGAATGATGGTCTTGGGATACAGAACTTGGTTCTGAGTGCTGTTGGATTGGGTGAGTATCTAGTCTTTTCCTGGGGAATGCCAAGCATGGTCACTGAACTCACAAAACTATGTTGTGCCTGTGTGGCATTCTAGCACAGATGTCATGTCTAAAACTTAATCATGCTAAGAAAACAGATTGCAGCAGTCACACATTTTTTACTAGCACGCATACAGTGGTTTAAACATTTCTGAATGCCACCCTACACGATCTCCTGCAGTGCATTTTTTGTAGGCATTTGAGTGTTCAGCTAGTCCTTGGGCCTTGGAAAGAGGTAAAAATGTCATGGTGTTAGATTAGAAGATTATAGTGGCTGCAGAAGCACTACAGAACTTTGCTTGATGTTTTGCTGTTTCACAGGCAGCTACTGACATGCCAGGGCATTGTGATGCTGTAGCATTCACTCCTTGGCTGCCAGAGTTTCAGGATGCTTCAGGCAAGCACCTCCTTGTACTTGTCCTTATAGTATTAGCACTGAAGAATGAATTAATGAGGTATCATGCTCATCCATATTACTGGACCTCCGCGTGCATGCATGCACGCCTGCCCCTCCCCCCACACACACACGCGCGCGCGCACACAGATTTGACATGGATCTGCCTCGAAAGTAACAAGCATTTTAACATACATTATTAAGGATATAATGCACACTGAATTCTTGATTATGAATTCCACACTTCTGTCTTGAATTTTATGTTAATGTATGCATCATTTATATGTAAGTTTTTGATACTTCCAGTTTTTTTAAGATGAGCTGCTTGATAATGGCCCAGATAGCCTGAAGCACATAGCAGATATACTAAAAACATAAATTATCACAAACCAACTAATGCACTTTATTCACATTGAATTGTTCAGAAGAATGCTCCTGCATGTTTCGAACCTACAAGGTTCACCTTCAGGGAGTCACACAATCACTAATCACACTCACTAACCACAATATGGTAACAAAAGTTGGTCACAATTTAAAATACATCTGCTGTGTTGATAAAATGTCATTAAAACTTCTCTTTTTGAGGCGATGAATAAATCTTGGTTAAAAAGATGTGTTGTGCATCAGTATATGGGGCTGTTTTTGGAGTGCACTGTGGCACTGTCAGTGGCAAGGTGTGTTACGGCTGGTGGGTAGGCATGCGTAGGCATGCACTACCCACCAGCTGTAACACACCATATTGTGGTTAGTGAGTGTGATTAGTGATTGTGTGACTCCCTGAAGATGAACCTTGTAGGTTCGAAACATTTAGGAACATTCTTCTGAACAATTCAATGTGAATGAAATGCATTAGTTGGTTTGTGATAATTTATGTCTAAGACAATGCACGGTGCGAATATAAAATAATAAAAGCAATTAAGCAGTCGTAACCTCAATGTAAATTTTTCATTTGATTTAACAGCTGCATTGTTGTCTTTCCATTTTTACTGATTGTGCTGGAAGTTGTTGCTTGATACACCAGATTTCATAACCTGTGATCTTTCAGAGGCACTCGAGATAAATAGCTGTTGTGCTGCTGGATTCTCAGACAGTCCTTGCATGTTTTCTTTATCGCCATTCTTACATCTTGGTAAATATGGTACATTTTCAGATCTTTAGGGAGGATGGTATGGCAACTAGCAACCAAAATTCTGGCTTTCTGTTAATCACTGCTGTTGCCTGACAGCAATACTAATGTTCAAACCTTTGTGTATATTTCATGTCATCCTAATTTCGTAGTGTCTGCTCTGTGTGTTATTATGAAACAAATCGTGGCTGTTATACTTGTAGAATATGAGATGCACTCAGCTCTTGGACTTGAATTTCATTTGTTTGCCATACACTGCCTGCAGACTCTTCTGCGTTTGCTGATTCTTATATTTGGTGGCAACATTTTATGTTACATCTTTGCTTGAAGCAATTAATTTCTGCATGATTAAGACATTTGTAGCTGCTATGCCTACTGATGTGACAGCTACCCTAGCATTGGAAGAATCGCAGTAGATCCAGTGAAACACAACAATTCATTTATTCAGCATCTACTGCCAACCTGATGATGGCCCATTGGACCGAAACGTGTTGTTGAATTGGCGCTGAATAAGTGAAATACTGTGTTTGGCTAGATCTGCTGTGGTTCTTGTTATTTAGGAGACAACGGGGATGAATTGTCTTAAAATTACCACAGAATTATATGGTGTGTGTTTGGACATGCATAAGCAAGCTCTGGCCCCACCTGCCACAGTGGTGCTTTGTTCTTCTGCCCTGAAGCTGTAGAAGCTACTTTGTGTAAATGGAGAGAATGTAACTTCTAGATGCCTAGACTGGGATCATACAAATTGAGAGCTAAGTGAATTAAACCTTTTGTCAAGGAATGCTGAAAATAGTGACTGTAGTTCTGTACAGTTTGATGAATTCAGAATAGAAAACTTACATGTGTATCTTAACTTAGAACAAAAATGTACAAAGTTGTAAAATGTGTAGGCACATAAGTATGAATTAAACTTCATTGCCCACATTAATATCAGCTGCACCTTAAGATGCTCTTGCAAATTAAATACGTGTAGGCCCTACTGCTGCTTTTGCTTTAAGAATAGTGGAGGTGTCAGTACGGTAATGCATAGTTTGAAAACAGATGTAGCATTACAGCAACAAGCAGAAAAACTCACATTTAATGTCATACGACTTTCTTCTTGGATATTACACCATGTAACTTAGTAAACTGGTGTTACAGTTTTGGAAGAATGTCCTGCCTCCATCATCTCCATATACCCTGAAGAGGGAGGTAGCACCTTCCTCCAAAAGTTTGGTGTATGTGTGAGGGTGGGTGGGAGGGTGGGTGCCTGGTTGCACATATAACTTTTCATGCCATTTTTTTTCTTACCACAGAGTGCATAGAAAACACCCAACGATACCACAGAATTTATTGCGTGCTCTTACTAGCTTTTATGGCAGCATCAGTTTTTAAAGTGATGCTCTAGTATTATGGTAGAGTTCCTGAATACAGTGCACATTGCCATGTCTATTCTTTTTAGTTATGTAGATGTATTTTCGTTTCCTAATTTGTGTGTTTTTCATTCCATAAACTTTTAGGCAATGTATGTTGTGACATTGACAACAAATGGAACAGTTTGTTGGATCTTCTGTTTAATAGTATTAAATTGAGTATGGTAAAATCTTTCTGAAATCTGAAATCTCTCACAGTGATTGCAAGTGTTTGTAATATATATTTGTAGTTTGGTGTTAGGTTGTATTGGTTCATTTTTACATGAATCCAGTGCCTTGTTCATTCCAGGTATTGCCACCAACAAGCTGGCACTTCAGGAATTGATGTGTTATTCTTTACTGTCTGTACAAGCTTCGCGGCTCAGGGTGGATTTGCATCTTCAAATTGACAGGATATTGACTAAGCTGATCAAGCAACAAGCCTTGAATACAATAGATCCAAAACAATCAAGGTGAAACATTTAAACATTTCTTTACGTTTTGACAGATATTGACATACACTTCGATGTATTTTAAATTTGATCAGTTGGTGTACACAAGTTCAGTCTGTGTTCAATTTATGTTTAATGATTTTTCAGTACACTAAATGGAGGTTGTACAGAATTACTTTAACAAAGCCATCTGGGTAGATCACTACTCATCCTGGTACTGGGATCAAAAGGGAAATCTGAAGCATTCCTTTCTTGCATTACTACCTTCTGTCATTTTAAGGGGTAGGGGGGGGTAATATGCAGTCGTTCCCATGGTATAAGCCTGAAGTCTCAGCTTACCTGTGGTTTTACTGGACTTGTTGTTAGATTCTTAATTAATAGAGACATTTTAGAAGGGTAACTCCGAAGTTTTTTTAAAACCTGTGTGGATTAGAATAGGAAACAATGGCTTTGAGGAATGAGCTGAAATTGATATTCAATTACAGTTTAAAAAGTGAAAATTGCTGTTCGTGGTCCGGCTGATGGCAAGAAACCTTCAATATTAAAGGGTTAGAGGAAGAAATAAAATCATGAACAGGCTTATTGTTGTAGGAATAAAACAAATCACTGCTCAAGAACTTCAGGGAGTGACAAATGAAGGGAGTGACTGAGTGCTTTGCATGTTATCATTACTTGTAAGACAGATGGCATTGGAATATTTTTTTAAGTGATTACTGTACAAATTTTAAAAATCATGTATCCCAAAATGTTAATTTCTTTGTCTTATTCCTTATTCCCCTGTAGTCTTCATTTGTTTTACATTAAGATTTGTTTCCTGATGTGTTTGATTTTAACCTTATTTTCAAGCATTTTCTGTTGAATTTTGTTTTCACAAAGTTTTAGTTTATATGTTTTTCTCTCCTAACTGTACAGATGAACAGAAAAAACAAGAATTGTTGCTTTCAGCTGTTACTGTGCATGGTATTTACCACAGTGTCAGTTGATACTGGATTTGAAGGATGTGATTTGTAGGCCAAAAGTTATGCTGTAGTTGTATAGTGCTGCAGTATGTGTGCAGAATAATGAATTTCATAATTAATGGTAGTTCACAGATTTGAAATGAATGAAAAATCTTGTTTCATGTTTCGCAAGAAGTGAATGCTTGATATAGAAAGATTGACTTTGGTTAGGACTAGTAATCTGTTTAAGGTCAGTTCCAGCTTTTCACGCAGGCAACTTTCTCCCTTGGCGGGACTTAACGTAGCACAAATTTTGAATGGTATACATGATGGTAATATAAACTTATTCTCTCTTACAGTCCAAATACAAGCATCATACTGGACAGTGAAGCTAACATAACAGTGCACATACTAGATGCCTCAGAATCTGGTATAAAGCAAAATCAGCCTGTGACACCAACCAACAGTAAGAAAGGGAAATGTAAAAGGATAACCGAAGTAAGAAGTGAGACACAGCTCACAGTTAGCAGTCTTGGAAAAGCTGCTATAAAAGGTATGTATATAAACATACCAGTAATCCAGCACTTGCTTTTGCAGTCTTTATATCTGTGTGTAAGAAGTTATAAGTATGAAGTTCAGAAACTGACAAGGATGGTTTTTAATTTCTCTGCTGTTTGCAGGTGTTTTCCTTCCAGGCCTGTGCTAAAGTTATTGTGTGCATCTAGAAGATGAACATTTATGATTTTAAATATTTACATTGCTGTAATTTTCTAGGCTTAGAATTTGAAATAATATGACAAGTGGTAGTACCAGTGAGATACAGTTAAATCTGGATATTATATTCTCTGAATCTTCATTTCCCTTCATTCTGTGCATGTTTTTATTGGCCCTGCCAAAACTTCCATAAGAATAATTCTACTGGAATATATGTTTGTACTTCGTACACAGTTCCATGATCATACATTTTAATTGAGCATAAATTGCCCTGTTGCTGTCATTTGAACTACAGGATCATTGAAAATGATGGACTTTTTGGAGCTGTAATCACTTGGGAGAAGAGAGATATAGAGATGAGATTTGCTGTAATGTGTTCATCAACTCATAGTTTCCTTGAACATGCTTACCTAGATGTTTTTATGCATGCTCCATGTGCGTGCACAATATGCTTGCAACTGCAGTATGCATCACCACTGCTGCAGTTGCTCAGTATGGTGGCGAGCGTGCAGAGGAAAGCATGCTGTGTCAATTGGTTGGCTGAAAGCAAATCTGTTGTAACAGTATAGCACAGTTTCCGTCATATGTATGGAAAAGATCTTCCTGTCAGAAAGGTGATTCACAGCTGGTTTCACCACTCAAGGGAAAGTTGGAAATGTGGAATAGTGTAATATCACCTCAGCAACCATGGGTGTCAGGAGATGTTGAATGCCTAAGGCTGTCATGTCGGCATAGTGCAATAACTGCTGTTGCTTACTGGCATATGCAGCTGGGTATACATAAAATGATGATTGAAAATGTCTTACACAAGAGGTTAGTGTTGCATGTTTGCAGAATTTAAATTTTACATGAAATGAAAAATATGGAATGGTGCACAAGAATTTAATTTGCAATTTTGATACTGAATTCAATTAATCATGATGGCAATTTTTTATGGCAAGTGGTGTACACAGATGAGGCACCCTTCCATAGAAATGGTCATGTAAACAGGCACAACTGTTGCACCTGAGGACAGGAATAGCCTCGTGAAGTCTATAGTCATGTGCGAGACTCCCTTAAAGTTAATATGTGGTTTGTCATAATGGGTGATTGTGTTATAGGTCCTTTCTTGTTTTGCTAAAAACACTATCACGGCACACATTTACTTGGATGTGTTAGAGCTGTTTGTCTTTCCACAAATTGGTGTC
Source organism: Coptotermes formosanus (assembly GCA_013340265.1). Taxonomy (NCBI): domain Eukaryota; kingdom Metazoa; phylum Arthropoda; class Insecta; order Blattodea; family Rhinotermitidae; genus Coptotermes; species Coptotermes formosanus. Next base: position 286,635 of record BLKM01000055.1, read on the forward strand.
ATTGGACAGGAATAAGAAGGTGAAATTTTGTTTCAACAAGACAGTTCTCCACCCCAGTTTGTTTGTGAGGTATGAAATGTCCTGAATCTCAGATTACCTAGTCAGTGGATTGGACAGGGCAGATCAATGCTATGACCTCCATGAAGTCTAGACCTCTTGACAGTGGGTATTTTTCTGTGGGGATTTATAAAAAATCTCTTTTACACTGAGAAAATCTGAGATTTAAATCATCTGCAAGAGAATTAACACGAGTATAGTGGCAGTCTCTCCAGATGTACTTCAATGAACATGGCAAGAAATTGACTACCATTTAGATGTCTGGCTACAAATGGTGTGCACAGAGACCTTCTATGGTATATATGAAAGCTGTTACCGGTGGCTGGGATGGCATAGTTGGTATAATGACTTGCTATGGGCTGGAGAGTCCGGAGATCAAATCCCAGTGTGGCTGAGATTTTCTGTGCCCATACAGACTGGCCCCAAGGCCCATCCAGACTCCCATACAATGGCTATTGGGTTCTTGCTGGGAGTGAAGCGGCCATAGCATGGTGCTGAAGCATTCACCCCCTTCCAACGTCGAGGTTGCAAATGGTTTGGAGCCATACTTTCATTTCCCCCTCTGCTTGCTTAGGTATGTCATGGGCTGACCTTTCCATAGAAGTTATTACACTCAAAACTAGGTCAGTCATTTTCAGTGACCCTGTACTTTAATTGGAAGTGAGGAAAGATTCATATTCAGTTGTAATTTCCTACAGTCTTCATGTGGGCTTACTATTCTGTGGCTTCAAGCTTGCACCAGTAGAGCAGAGCCATATTTACTACTGGTGCCAAGCCTTTGTAGTGACAAATGATGTTTGGTGGGAGTTAGAAGTGACCAAAAGTTCCACCTGCTTATGAAATCACTGTGCTAGTGTTGCTTTTTGAATATAATAGGAATTTAAACTAGCAAAGAGTTTTATTTTACTTTCGGGTTGCCATTTCTTTTTTGTCATGATGGGTGAACCAAAGGAGAGGGAACCGTTCTGTCTTCAAGAAAAATGAACACTCTAGTCCAAGTGGATGGTAATAAGGAAAAACATATTGCACTGGCTGTCAGATTAGGAATGGCACTGTCATGCATTAAATACCATTTTTGCAAAGAGGGAAGTTTTATGCACAATATGGCAGATGCTGTGGTCAAAAGAAGAGCCTGAAGCAGTCACCATTTAAAGAAGTGGAGAGCTTGTTGCCCATGTGACGTAACCTCACAATGCTGGCCTTGGTACTCTGCGTGGACCTTCAGTTCTTCACATGTTGCCAGCCTTAGTGCACTGTATGGCCATGAATGCATTTAAGGGTATCATAAACTTAAGAACCATCTCTCCTGGACAGTGGTTGGAATTCAAACCGTAGCTCCACTGAAGGGTTAAACAAGATAGAGCCAGCAATACAATCATTGCTGATATAAAAGGCTGTACACATAGCCACAAGGTGGGGCACTGGAAGGTTTGAAAGCGTCTAATGGCAATATTTATTTCGATTTTAATGAACTGTGAAAAACATTTTCTGTATGAAGACAGGGGTCAACTTCACTTGATGTCAAGGAGCAAGTACCAGCATCTTTTTTTTATTAAAGTGTGAGTACAGGCATTTTTTAAACAAAATGAAAAGCAGTAGTTATCTATGTCTCTGCAATTATTGTCAGGTATAATGTGATAGACTTTCCTGTTCTCTTTTGTGAATTATGTGGTCTTGAAAGCAGGTCTGTGGAGTCGGAGTCATAGTTGTGGAGTTGGAGTCGGAAGGAATTTTAGGTGGAGTCGCAATTGGAAGGAATTTTTAGATGGAGTCGGAGTCGGTAAAAATGTACTGACTCTGACTCCGACCTCAATCTAAAGTCTTAACTAGATACTCCAACTCCAGAGTCCTGATAGCTACAGTAACCATTAGACTTATACTTGAATATAGGGTATAAGTCAAAAGAGGAGCCTGATGATTCACGTGGTGGCAATGAAATGTCTTATAGGTTTACCATTATTAATACATGTTGAGCTTTTGTGAAAGAGTCGGAGTCGGAGTTTTAAGGATTGAGGAGTCGGAGTCTGAGTCAGATTTGGACATTTTAAAAATTGAGGAGTTGGAGTTGGAGTCAGAGCTTTTGCGTACCGACTCCACAGCTCTGCTTGAAAGTATTACACATGACATACACTCATGTTATCTACCACTGGCTGGAGTTCTCATGCTGGCAAGCAGACATGGTTGTATGATATGCCTCTGCTGTCTCTGATGTCTCTAATGTTACTTTTATTAGAAAAGCTGTGTTTAAAATACTTTCATTTCTGCAGGTTGTATGCAGTTGTCTTGTGCTCACATGTTGTACCGTGACCTTGTTCAAGCTCAGTCAAGTCTTGTGTTGCTGTCGTGCCTGCATCTCCTGTATCTTGTGACTCCATATGACTTCACAAGCCAGATCAAACCTAACCCTGCTGTATACTTTTCTGTGGTAGGTAACATTCTATATAGATGTTGCCATTATTTCGCACTGCATACTTTAATGCATATATTTAAAATTGATGCCTTTTGAGAACATTGTACCTGTCACATATTTGTGTCATTGAATGATTTGTTAGATCTTGTTGAAATTTTATAGCAGATTTCCTGACAAGACATGTGACGAGAACATGAACTGGGGCTGCATCAACTACCTAGGACTGAAAACCCAGTGCTGGGGGGGGGGGGGGGAGGCGCACTGGTACAAATTACTGGGGCCCAAATATGTTGCCTATTTGTTACTTTTAGCTGGTCAGCCACTGCTGGTGGGGAGGGGACCGAAAAAATTCTTTCTCTGGGGCTTGAAACCGTTCTCAGTGGCCCTGTGAAAAACTGAATCAGTGCTAGTATGCACATTGTTGAATGTATTCTAATTAAAATATCTTTGAGCCAGCAGTTACATATTTTGATGAGTATAACATTTTGTGTAGCATGCATGAATTCTGTTTGATGACCCAATTTTGAGGAAATTAATGCAAGGGTTGGTCTGAAAATAAGCGTGAAATATATGTATGTTTGGGTCTTTATTTGTACTGTAATGAGAGTACTTTAGATTTAATTGTGTTGCTTTTGCACTACTTTTCCACATAGTCTCTGCCACAATTAAGACATTTGTCACATTGTGAGGAGAGCTTCTTATGTTCTGTTGATAGAAGCATGTGTCCTGTGTTATCAGTTATCATGCCCACATCATGATCATCCGTAAATTTATGACTGCCGAGATTTTGTTACAGCATGGAAAACAGTTGATAACTGCTCAGCAGCAGATCATAGCTCTATGTGGGATGTCCGGTACACGTTAGTTTCAAAATTATGAGCCATGTAAACTAATTTTCTGATCATTGCTTGGCAAATGGTGATGACATGTGTCAGAAAATTTTATGGGCCCTTGTTGTGTTCAGTAGGTGATGGAGAAATAACATATGAGCATAAAGCAGGTCACTACAGGCCTTTGATGTTACTGAGGCTTTGGAATTACCAGGTGTCATGTGTCATGGGAACACTAGCTCAAGCAGAAGAAAGCAGTGTGATTGCTTATTCATTATTATTACTAACAGTGTAAGCAACTGAAATGTTAGAACAAAACTTGAGAACACTTCTTCGCACAGTCTGCTGAGGAAGATGAGCCTTGGACATATTTTCACTGCCCCAGCACACACTACAAATATACTGAGACAACAGAATGGGAATCATGTGTGTGTGTGTGTGTGTGTGTGTGTGTGTGTATTGTTTTTATGGCTAAGGAAACTTGATAGTGAAGTTTACAAAGGCTGCTCAAAAGGTTCTCAGAATGTCATTCCACTCTTCTTTTAAAATCTTTTGATGGCCATGTGTTGATTAGGCATGGTTTGGTAGACTGGATCCTGTTGCTGTTTCCCATTCAGTCCTAACTTGTTTTGTTCTTACATGAAGACAGTTATTTGACTTGAAAAAGTGTACATCAGTGATTTATTTAAAAATATCATCAGGTCAAACAGTGAATTAACAGTTCTACCAGATCATTGTATGGCATCTACGGCTAGCAGCACAGACACAACTATGGCAGAGCTGGTTTTTTCACCATAACAATGCTGTTGTTCACATGGCACTCTCTGTCTGGATGTTTCCTGTGAAAAACAGAACTCCAGTGGTTCCACAGCCCCTCTGCAGCCCTGATGTCTCTCCAGCAGACTCTTTCCTGTTTGAATCAGTAGAGGAAATACAAGAAAAAGAGCAGTGAACATTAAGCTCTTCACAATTTTTATCAAATATTGTGCAAAATTGCATTGTTAGAAGTATTGTGTTAGTGTAGGAGGAGACTGTTTTGGTAATGTGGAACATTTTTCCTGTATGTATTATGTTTTATTTAAGCAGTCTTGAGAACTTTTAGAACAGATCTTGTATAGAAATAAACCTTTCTCTAGTGGACCTCAGAAATAGATATCTCAGATATTATTTGTATTATGCAAGTGACAGAAATTTGATTTATGCCACAAAATATGTTACATCATTGTGAAAGTTCATTTTAATGTGGTAGGGAATATTTTATTGATTTTCCTTAGCCTCTCCATGCAGATGCTGGGACAGTATGTCTTCCTTCTGCGTTCATTCCAGTTCGTTGCTCAGTATCATCATTTGATGCTGTATAACCTGCACTACAGAAAGCATTGTTAAGTAAGCCATGAAAAAAATAAACTATTTTCAAGTCCATTAAATAAATGATTTTGTGTGTTTTTTCAGTATAACAGACTGGATGCAAAAGACTTGAAGACAACAAATGTTCTTGGAATATCTGAAGTTCGTATGGCTCGCATGATGAATGGTCAGGTTGTGAAGGTAAAAGATTTTGGTGCATCATATTTGAAACTTCTCATGGTTACTTAAGTCTTTCTTAATGGGAAGATCTTGTACTGCAGCAAAGTTGTATTATTTTTATATTGATGTTGTTTTATTCTCACGTACGTCATTAGCCTCTATCAGCCGTGTGCTGCATTACTTCAGCAGGTGTATGTACATGGTCCAATTGGCCAAGTGTCACATTTTTAAATACTGATACTACTATTGCTGAAATGATAAAAATAGCTGCAACAAAGGTGTCTACCATTTGCCCCAAATACATATCATGAAAATGGAGTACTGAAAATAACCGTGTCACTTTTATTGAAGTTTGAAAGTAGGCTATTTGTTAACCCTTTAAAGACGAAGCGTATCTGCCTTATATAAGGACTCAGTGCGTACCGCGCTGTAAACACTCTCCACTTTGGTTGTAAAAACCAGTCTCTTAATGTTTTTATAAGGCAAAAGTTGCTGTTTGTTCTGAGATCCACACAAAACACATAAACGCAATGTGGGCACCACGTAGAATTTTTTAATGTTAAACCTGGTCGTATGTAAAGTTACCGCTAGGCTTTAAAAGGTTAATAAATGTTCACCTGGCTGACGGTATTTGGTTACTTATGCAGTGTGCCATTGCTGGAAGCAGAGCATTGATTTTACAGTATAATGTATATTTGGTGGAACACTTTTGTCCATAACACATTGTTCTTTCATGAATGGATGAAGCAATGGTTACATAACACTCGAAGGGAGAATAACGACATTTAACCATGACAGTGCTACACTTGAGATACCATGTTTAAAAGCGGTATCGCTTATGTTATGATTAATTCAGCAGTTGAGAAGGTTAGTGAAAGAAACTTCCCCACAATACTTGAAGCATTTATTTGCCATCTTCTCACTGTAGATATCCAGGATCAACCCCAAAACATGCCATGTGGAATTTGTGTTGGATTATATGGCACTGGATGAGGTTTCTGTGTGACCAGATCAGTTGTCCCTTCCCAGTTAACATTCTGTTACTCTTCCATACTCGTCTGTCTTCAGAGACTGATACAATATACCCATTAGATACTGCGGTACAATGGAACTAAGGCTCATCCAACTTTTTCACTAAAAATAAAACAAGTTTCATTACATCTCATTAGTTAGTGGCTTTTCAGAAACATGAATTAGACTTAGTCGTAGGAATAATCAAATGCAAGAAGATTTCTTCAATGAAAATCAACTTTGAAAGGGCTGATGATTTAAGAGCAACTTGTGTATGTGCAATGAACTATGGCATTTTTATGTCAGTTAATAACAGATACAAGTTTTCTTTTTTTTTTAAACTTTCTTATAGAAATCCCGTTGTGTTTGTGATATTGTAATTGAATGTACAGTTACTATCAACACAACTATTGGTTTTTGTTAATATAAATTGCATGCCTACATGTTTCGACCAAAAGTTGGTCATCTTCAAGCTGGTATGTAACAAAAATAAAATTACAATTGCAAATTTATGGTTGGATGACATCTGAGGTGTTCGACACAAGGATTTAAAATAGTGATAGTATTTAATGGAAAGACAAAATCTTAAGAAGTTGTCAAGGTTAAAATTAGTGCTTTAATTTGATTATTATTGTGTTTTATTTCCTTGTCTGCTCCAATAATTTCTGCTGAGTTTATGTGTTGTGTGCGATTATGTATGGAGTACTGAGTAAGAATTATATTGGTATAAAATTATCATTGTGGTAGTATTAGTTCTGCTTATGTTGTATATTTTGGTAGGTATCCAGATGTATTGTCAGTGTTGAATTTTATTATTATTATTTTGGTTGTTGCTGTTTGTGTCGAAGTTTGTTCTTCTAATGGTACATTAAGAGCAGGCACTGTTGGTCCGCACATGTCAACTGTTGGAGACATACCATTGTGATTCTTACTAAATACATCTGCATATCATCATACACTGCAGAAATTATCAGAGGAGAGAAGGAGATCAAAACACACTAATTTCTTCGGAAAAAAGTAATCAAATTAAAGCACTGTAATTTTAACTTTGACAACTTTTTAAGATTTCATCATTCCATTATATACTGTAACTATGTATTTTAAATCCTACTGATAATTAACATGTGTTATGTGAATGATTCAGATCTCAATCTATGAAATGAATTTGCAAGTGTAATTTTATTTTTATATCACTTATTGGCTTGAAGATGACCAATCTTCGGTCGGAACATGTAGCCATGTAAGCCATGTGGTTTCTACTAATAAAAACTGATACACAGTTGTGTTGATGGCAACTGTATACTCAATTATAGATATTAATTTGCAAGTGTGTTGCTGGTTTGAATAAGACTTTCTACTATGTTCAGTAATTGTCAAATTTGCCTGCAGATGAAACCAGTCTTTCTCAGCTAGTAATCCATTCACTGCTAGTAACTTGCTGCCTAATTTATGCTGGTCCACAAACTCTGATGATTACAAGTATAATACAGTATATACCCCAAGTTCCTAAAAGACAATGTGGCTAGCAATCTAAATTCTTTCACATGCCTTCATACATAAATTTTAGTGGTGAATATTTAATGTGGGTAATTGTGCCATATTATTTATGTTTTTACCATGCAAGAGGATTCTTTTTATATTGCAAATGAATATGTTTAGATGTGGTGGTAATTATTAGATTTATGTACCATTAATTTACACATTGTGAGATATGGAGGTTGGAAAAACCTGTTATTATCACTGGCCATTGTATCAAAATATGGAGAAGTGCTGGACTAATCATTTTTTGTTTTTGTGTTCATTGTTATACTTGTTTACTGATGTATGCTTTATGGTAGTTAGGGCAGGAGCGGATCCTCCATCGATTCTACCTTACGCTGATGTTATATGATCTGTGGAACCAGAGATCAGTGTGGGATGTTGCAAATGAATATGAAGTTCCACGTGGTGTTGTTCAGAACCTCATGACTTCTGCAGCTGCCTTCTCTTGTTGTGTGTTACGCTTCTGTGAGGTTAGAACATACAGTATTCACAAGGCAGTTATAACAGAATTAATACTTACTGGAGATTTAATAGGAGCTGGGGTGGCTTACTTGGTAAAACAGCTAGGCTATGGGCTGAATTCAAGCAGAATTATGAGAAGGGGCAGAAGATGATTGTCTTGTCCAAATCATTCAGACTGGCTCTGGGACCCACTCAGCCTCCCGTTCACTTGGTACTGGGGACTCTCACACTGGGGCTAAAGTAGCTGTGGTGTAAGGCTGACCACTCAACTCAAGTAGTGCCAATAGTGGAAGTGTGTCAAACTTCGCCTCAACTTCATAATATGCCTTTATAGTGTGCACAGTGTTCCTTTATTTTTTTTATTTTTATGACTCTTTTGTCACTGCTCAAATTGCAGCCTTGAGAATTTCAGAAATTCTAAAGAAAATTACAGGTATGTTTTGAAATTTTAGTTGTCTTGAAACAGCAGTTATAATTAAGAATTAGGTTCAAGAAGATCATATAACTTTCCTGGCTATGAGTTTTGTAGCTTGCTTAGTGTGTCCACACGAATGCTGGGCTGTGGCTCGAAACAGTCTGCTGTCACCTTGTTCCGTATCTTTCTCAGCTGATCATTGACAATCATCTTATTATTTGGTGCTATATAACCTATTAATGTGATGACTGCCACTGTAATCATAGCATTTGCCAGATTGCAGTGGTGTAATACAGTGATCATGCAGGCTATTGTGCCACATAAGCAAATACCATATTTTTCAAAGTTCAGGGACATGGTAAATCTACTGCATCATAAAACCAATAGAGTAACTAATCATTTGAGAGCTGAGCTAACATCCAAATACCTATTGCATGTTTATTTTACAAAAACTGATGTAAATCAAAGTATTGTAAAATATATAATTTGTTGGACTGTGACATTTTCTGAAAAAGTAACAGGGTAATTCTGTCTGCTCATCACCCCTCCTTAAGCTGTACCCACCGTACACTGCATGTGTGAACAGTTTCTTATAAAATTTCACCAACTATAACTGGTCGTGTGTTGCACTATTTTAACATTGCATAAGTGCAGTCCATGTGGCCATGTGTGGCACTGTTGTAATGGTGTGGTTCATTTGGCTGTTGCTCTGCACTACTGTAACAGAGCTTTTATAATGACACATAAGTGCAGTCTGCAAAAGTATAGTCCAGCTAGATATGTATGCAATACTTTAATACTAAAGTTGCTACCCGTGAGTTAATATCCACCTGCCAACCTTGTAAGACGAGGGGATTTAAAGTCCTCTTTTGTGGGGCAATGTAGGGTTTTGTGACATTAAACGTTTTTGACATTGAACAAATGCCCTATTTAAAAGGATGAATGAAACACAAAGTTACTCATATACCAAACAGAAGTAAAGAGGTCATATTGTTTCAAAGTGTTCAGAATGTTCCACACAGAATTATGTTTTTATCCAACTTCATTTGGTTGATGAGAATTGACTTGCAGGTCAGTGTTTGTATCTGTACCAAAGTTTAGCAAACACTAACATCTACATTGTCACAAATGTGACTTTAATAGTTCTGTTTTTGTCCGCAGGAGTTGAAAGAGTTTTGGGCCTTCAAAGATCTTCTGGTCAACTTCACCCAGCAGCTTTCTCACTGTTGTACAGCTGAGTTATTACCACTTATGGATTTGCCAGCAGTTAAAAGAGTAAGTTCATTAATTCTGTAACACAATGGATACAATTCTATTTAGAATTTCAGATCATCCCCTGTAAAAGGAACAGGACCAGTCAATGGATTCTTTTCTTGGTGGCATAATTACAAAAGGTGTAAGTGCATTAGATCAGGACAAGAAAATTCCTGTGAGCCACTTTGACCAGGAGATGTAAAGCTTCTTTATGGTCCTTGAATATTGAATTGCGTATACTCATTTCAGTAATACCTTTTTTAAGGGGTGCATTAATATTAAATCACATTTTTGAACTTGTGTATAATGAAGAGTACCTATATATAATCGAGTTTTTTATAGAACTTTGTACTTACCTGAATATAAGATGGGAATTTTTTTCCTAATTGACCACCTGAAAAGCAGGGGGTTGCGTTTTTGATCATGCACACAATTAAACATGTTCTGTATATGTATTTTCCTGAAAATTGAAGATTATCATGGGTGGGGGACTTATATGCAGGGTTGTCTCTTTTGGAACACTTTTTTTAATATGGTACACCACATAAAACAATGTGATATAGTGATTTATGCTGTTGGTAGTAGATTATGCAGGATGATAGGTGTCCCAAAAGGCAAATTTCTGTCTTGAAACCTGTTCATTGTACAGACATCCAGTTTGTACCATTACAAAGGAATACTCTCAAAGCTGGTTTTCCGATGCCTACCTACCCTCGTAGATTTAAATGTGGGCATCTCTGGTGGCATGACAAATATCCAGATGATATTTAACATCTGTCCCCATGTTTTGAAGCATGTTGTGGGTTGCTGTAGCCACAGCATCCATTATATGGGATTTAAATTGCTCAAGGTTGTTGTCTTTGACCCAGTAGAGGATGTTCTTCACAAAACCTGACAGAAAAGAATCCCATGAGGTTAAGTCTGTTGACGTGGGAGGCCAGGCAATTGGCACTCCTCTGCCAATCCACTTGCCAGGCATCATGTGATTAGGTGATTCCTCACCTTGTCTGTGAGGTCAAAAACCATGATCTTTAGCAGCTGCAAGCTCGCATAAGGTATGCTATGGCTACTGTAACCCACAACATAGTTCAAACCTTGTGGACAGTGGTAGAATGTTGTTTGGATATTTGTCATGCCACCAGGGGTGCCCACATTGAAATATACACCTTGAGAGTTTTCCTTTGTATTAATACAAACCGGACATCTGTAGACTGTATAGATTTTGAGATATTTTTGAGATAGATTTTTGGATACCTATCATTTATCTAATGTGCAGTCAGCATATGCAGTTGATACTCTTTGATCACCATCTAGAAATATGGGCCATCATCCTCTGGGATAACTTCAGTGAATGGCACCATACATCAAGTGTCCATGCCATGGCTCAGGCAGTTAGTTGCATCTCACTGCAGAGGCCTGGGTTCAATTCCACGCCAGTCTCTGTGGACTCATGTTGGATAAAGTGGCATTGGGACAGGTTTTGCTATGAGTACTTCCTTTTTCCCCTGTCAGTATCATTCCACCAGTGCTCCATACACATATTTTATTCACCAACCAACACTATGTGATCTTAGCAATAGATGTCATTAAATAAAACATCTCTCTCTGTCTCTCTCTTGCTGCCATAAACTAGGTTTCAGAGCAGTGAATATTTTATTTATATGATACATACTTATGTTTTCATACATAGCAGTACAGCCATAATTAATAACACCAACAGAACACAGCGGTTGAACACATTCAGAATCAGATGCATGAAGCTTGCGCAACCCTGTAGCCTGACCATTTTGCATATTACAGCAACTTCACTCTGAACCGTTTACTGATGAAAAGAAATCTAAGTCTACCCATGGTATCTAGAATATGGTACATCTACTGGTAACACTCTTGGTTTCATGTATCATACAGAAAAAATTGAATTGCCTTAAATCATAATATTATGGTTCCATACGGTATGACATGTATTGCAATATTATGACTCCTGGCATCAGCAGGTCAATATTTAGGTAAAGATAAAGGTGAAGTTGTCCCTGTGCATACAATGAAGGCATATGAGAGACTGGAGGTGTAGCTCCAGTCATCCATAACCTTGGAAACTGTGTTTTGAATATGTATACCAGGATAATTTTATTGAATTTAGTCACTCTGAAAGCTTCAGAGTACATGAATTACAACTTGACTGCTTGTTAAAATGGATTTGGGAAAACTGAGATTTACATCATTTGTGTTTTACCAAGCAAAGTTTGAGAAAGGCTGTTTATGCTTTCCCAGCTTTGTATATTCTTAACCCCTCAGCATGATAATGAACTGCCTTTATCTGATATGCCCTGATTTTATTTGTAGTGGTGGCTTTGGATTTTTTTAACCATCATTTTTTTAACCACCATTTTTTTAACCAGTCACTGACATCACTACTCCATTTTTACATAGACACAGATTGTCTGGATTATTTTTACATTTTTCATCCTGTTGCGTTAGACTTATAATAATAGAAATAAAATGTAATCAGCACAAGTTGTGTAAATGGCATTTTACTTCTCGTATAGCTGGATTATTTTTAATTCAAGAAATCTCCACTACACTGACACATTTTGTCTTCTGCTATGTACGTTGTATTAAGGGGAAAACACAGGAACTTCTACAAATAATTCTTGAAGTTATTACACTCTTGCCAGGACTTTTTAATTATTTTTTCCCCTACAGAAGCGAAAACTCACATGCAATTGGAGTATTCTTATACTCTTGTTACACTTACATTTATTTACGTTTATCTGGCAAATACTTCATCTGCCGGTTTCTTTAATTGTGTGTGAAGTTTGTATTTTGCAGCATGTTATTATTTCAATGTGCAGGGACGAGCTAGGCAGCTCTACAAAGCCGGCTACAAGACACTACATGATGTGGCAAAAGCTGATGCAAAGCAGATGGTTTGTTCAATAGATCACATGCCTAAGAAGGTAGCAAATCAAATTATAGCTGCAGCTAAGGTAAGTGATCTCCACTGGCCTATGTAGCATTCATTCATGTTTCTCAACATTTTAGCAGGTTTTTGTGTGAATGTTTTAATGGTGTGTTGGTAGAAGGGCAGGCTGTATTCTATAGATAGGCACAAGTGAAAGGTCTGAGAAAAGCATTGTACCTGTGACGTGAAGTTATAATTGTGCACGCCATGAAGGCATATGGGGGGAAGGGGGTGGATGTATGACCCCACTTATTCTTAACTTCAGAACTAGATGGAGGGTAGTGGTCAGCTTCACATCCCAGCCACTTTATGCCCGGGTTAGGAACCCCTGATAACCAGTGAATAAGAGGCTGAGTTGGTTGCATAGCTGGTCTGGATACTTTGGAGAAGAGATGTATCTCTTGCTCCTGGTAGGAAATGAACTAGCTTGTAGCCTACTCATTATACTGGCTGTGCTAGACCAGCTTCACGTACCTACAAAGTGTAAATTTAACTCAGTTTTATGGAATGCACAATAAACACAAGTACTGTAATGTGAAACGTGATAAAAAAGTAAGAGAGGTGGTTTGTGCTTGAAAATACAGTGAAACTCGCTTAAGACATCCCCGGTTAAGAAAATTTTCTGCCTAAGAAGTCAGGATAAAAAAGCACCAAAATTCTCCCATTTGATTAACATTACAGGTTACCCTTCTAATACATCCCCGCATAAGAAAATTTCCCGCGTAAGAAGTAACAAATGTCATGACGAAACAGTTTTTTTACCCGTTTAATACATTTTCTGTTTCAAAATCTTAAGGAATTTCCCCGAGTTTCCATTCGTTCTGTTTCCAAAATGCAGCGGTCAAATGGTGGGGGGTCAAGGTCACTTCCGCCACGTTTCACACAGCAGGATGACACAACTTCACGGCCGTCGCAGAGGTGTTGTATTTCTTTGATGATGCAGAGACTGCAGTGAGTCATTCCCCACTACTCGGTCTCTTGTCACAACACCCAAAAAATTGTATGGGGTGGCCAGAAGCCGATCCTAGCTGTTTCGTGACCTGCATGAGCCTGCGTTTGACAACGTTTTGCCGCTTCAATAGCCTGGGACTAGGTGGAAACTAAGGCAGCCAATAACATTTGAAGAAGTTTAGGCGCACGCTGGGGGACAGCGGTTTGACACGAGATAAGTGGGTGCTCGATTGTGACAACTTGCTTTAACGTAATTTATTGGCGGTAATATAAACGCGTCGTTGTGTTGTGTGACTGTGAAACATTTGTGGTGACTGTATGGAGATAAGTTACATCAGCAATTCCAGAAAATAAATTCAAGACACTGCAGAGTTAGTGGAAGTAACTGGAACTACTGACCACCCCTTATGATGTACCTAAAAGTGAACCTGTGGAATCTGAAGATGTATACTGCTACTGTTTTTGAAAAAAGAGCAACAGCCCATGCTTGAAAAATATTTAAAGGAAAAGTACACATCTGGAATGAAATGTGAACTTGTGAATGAAAAGTCAGTAACAGTATAGGTAAAGGTGTAAATAAAACTGAATGAAAGGTTACAGGCAAGATCGTTAAATGGTCAGATACAAGTGAGAATGTGTTAAGACAGCTGCAAATTGTACAAGTTCAGCATACATATGTAATAAGCTCACAAAAAAATTAAAAAAAATAGAACTTTTTGGTCCTACTCTTTTAAGAAATTTCCCGCTTAAGAAGTAGGATTTTCTTGGAATTTTCAAAAAGTCTTAACAGGGTTTCACTGTAACAGTAAATGCCATAAAGGCAGTTTGAGGATTGACAAGAAGAAATGAGATTGCATTCCCAGGACAACATATGTTTCCTGTTCTGTACTCCAGACCTAACACAGGACACCCAAAGTTATGAAATATTGCATACTATTGCCAAAATATCTTTTATGGCTGTTCAAGTGATGTGCAAACACTGTGGTAGTTTGGGATGTGATTCTGATCATCATGTACAAAATTACCTTCTTTAATTGCGTGAGAAAATTACAGTTCCTGAAGTTGAGTGACAGTGCTGTAAAATTTCATAACATGCTGGACAAGAAACAGGTACTTCTGCTTGATATTGATATTTTTGTATGCAACAGACCTGTTTGAAAACATGAGATCTGCTGTGTAATGACTATCTAACTGACTGACTGACTGATTGACTAAATGGAGTAGAGTACTTGTTGAGAAGCTGACAGGTCCACATCTCTGTATTTTATTGCACCTGAAGGTTCATTACCGCATTCACAAGAGCCCACCACCTGTCCCTATCCTGAACCAGATCAATCCAGTGCATGCCTACCATTCCCAATTCTTGAAGACCCATTTTAATATTATCCTCCCATGTATGCCTAGGTCTAAGATCAATTAACCAGGTAAGGTGGCTACTAAAAGAGTGGGCAGTGTTATATGCCAGGAATAGTGAACACCTTGCTTACTGTTTATAAGTAGCACCCAGGAAGATTTTCATCTGCAAGTCTCTGGAAAATGAAATTTGAAGTAACGTTTATTTGTATTACACTGTCCAACATATTTTTCACCACACATATATTTTTAGGTGAGCTGTATTTACATAAATGAAAAACCAGGTATCACCCACAGCTTGTGATTAGTTATGATTTAGATTGTAATGGGAGAGGGCGTGGTCTGCCACCTGCTCCTTCTCTTTTGTTAGGTACTGCATGCCACTGCTTGCATGTTTGTGTATATGCCTTGTTCATACTTGTTCAGATTTGTGACACGGCTTATATGTTGACTTCAATTTGTCACTTGCTTTCATCTGACTGTGCAAACCTCATGTATTTTATTCATGGTTTTTCATAATTGCTAGTAACTTGTATATGTTCCAGCTCCTTTTTGTGATGTTGGTGGTGGTGGTGGTGGTGGTGGTGGTGGTGGTGGCGGTGGCGTGCGTGCGTATGTGTGTGTGTGACAGAGAGAGACAGACAGAGAGACATTGAAGGTTTAAATCTCATGGACAAAATTCTCAAGAAAAACATACACACTTTGTTTTGATCGTGAAGTAGGCAATCAGAACCAGGGTGGGCACCTCATGTATTGTGGGTTATGTATAAGACTTCTGACATTATGGCTCAAATGGTTCTCTTATAATGCTGTGCACTGTTCTGATGATATGAAGAGAGCTGAAAGAGTATTTTATGGATTGTTATTTCTGATCAGTAAATACATTAGCCATTATTGCAAAGTTGAAATGTACAATACAACACCAAAATTATCATCAACTGCAAGGCCTGTGTTACCTCATGAGCACCTGCTGGTACCATTGTCATGTGTTGTGTATGGACAGTAGGGTTCTTCTGGAAGCATTCGAATATTTAACACATAGTTTTGAGAATGATGGAGCTAGGTTTGTCATGTGGTGAACCATCATAGTAGAAATGTCAGTGGATGTTGATGCTTAACTCCATCCAGCAGAATCCCTCTTGAGAACCTGGTGAAGTGATCAGGAAATTCCTTGCACTTTATGGAGCCTGAAAGTTCATTACTATGTGTACAAGATCCTGTTGAAGGTGCCCCAACTGTGCCAACTGAGTCCATTCTACCCTCTCCCATCCTATTATCAGTTTTAATATTATCCTCCCATCTACTCTTAAGTCTTCCTGGTGTGAAATTGCCTGTAATAAATAGACACTGTATACTTCACTGTACTGTATTGCTTGCTCTTTCCCAGTGAAACTGCAGTACTGCATAAGTGCAAGGAGTTCTGATATTCCACATGGCAATGTGATGTACTGTGGAATGGTGTGGCACATGTAGACTTCTTCACTGTCATGTACATTAACTGTTGCTGTGTAGGACACATGTTCACCGTGCAGTAAGGCATTTACATAGTTTCTGTTTATTACAGGTAGGGTCACACTTGGAAGACACAAGACAGTATTCATTATGTATTTTGGTCCCCACAAGATCACTGTGCAGACAGTACATTGTGCTTCAGGACACGCCACACCTTACTGTATAGTTCTTCTGATATTGCAAGAGATTACTTCCTTTACTGTACTAAGCATGGGTGATAACTTTGTTGTTTGGTTTGATTCAGAACCTGAATTATAAAAAGAAATACCATATGGGTTTGTATTGCTGTTACAGCTGCTGCTGAAGCAAAAGGCAGATAGTTTACGTGAGGAGGCAGAAGAAGTGTTGGAAGGAATTTAGTCATCAACAGAATCATGCTGAAGATCAATGATGATTGACTGACACATGATTTCAGCTTAGTAATTGGTTAAGGATGTTATACTTCTTTAAATGGTGGAAAGGATGTATTTGAGGGTGGCTGCTTACTGACTTTGCTGCATGTCACATTTACAGTCAAGACTTGCCTGAAAAAATACAATTATGCTTTGAACTGAAACTTTGGCAACATAAAATGAGGTGCAGCAAATTTAAGTAAGCGCCCATGACATTTGTACGCATGCCTTTTTAATGCATTGAAGAAACATAAGTGAAGCAATGTAGACATTTGTTGAGCACTTTTACACTGATCTGTTAAATGCTACTATGTGGATAATAGTGGAACAGACATGGCATAAAAGCTTGTAACTAGAATACTAAACATGTGATATGACTTCCATTAATACTGATTTGTAAGTATTCAATAGGACAGAGTCTGCTGTGTGGGAAGGAGGTGTCTTCCTCTTGCAGTTCCAAAACCAGGATGAAATTTGATATGGGAAGTAGGCACTGAAAGTTGTTAGATGACATTCCTTTTGGTTTAGACTGATCTACCTGGAATATTACACCAGTCAACTTATTTTTTCTATGTCCAGTTTGAAATAAAAATCGTAGACCTTAGAAAGTTAACATGTTTCATATCACACACCTACATTTTGTACAGTTCCCCCCCACCAAGAAATTACATAGGATTTGAATATGGAGAGTACCCTGCTTCTAAGTGTTAATGCACTTAAGTACATACAGTGTCACCTTGTGAAGTTCTGCAGACTTTCAAGTTCTGTTGAGAATTGGAAGATTTCATTCTAGTGTCCAGCTGAAAGATTCAGAGAGTGCGCATCATGGGATGGAGGAATAGGATAGGAAACAAATATGATGAACACCATCTATGGATATATTAAATGCTAACAGAGGCAGTATTTATATACTGAATCAGTTGATAGGGGTAGTATTGATACACTGATGAAAGCTTACAAGTGTAGTATTTGTGTATTATCACATGTCACAGGACTGACAGAGCTGAGATGGGGTACGTGTGTGCTACACTCATTGACACCGCTGAGAGGGCTTAAGTGCATGCCACACTCATTGATTTAGCTGAGGCAGTCCTAACAGGCCAGCACATCTGATAGGCAGTATTTACACACTGACACAGTTGACAGGTATTGGGTATATGCTGACAGAGGTAGTATTAGTATGCTGACACATTTGAGAGAGGTAGTGCTAATACACTGATACAGGTGACATGCACAGTATTTATATGCTAATGCAATTGTTAGGGGCAGTACTTATAGGCCAGCACTGTTGACGGATGGACGGAAGTAAAGCTCTTGATTCATATCTGTGATCCATTTAATTGAATCACAGTTTTCAGTATGATCCATGACATGGATATTTCAAGCATGTGCTACTTTCATGTTGTGTGATATTACCCTTCACTTCGCAGCAAGTGGAATGGCCCTTTGCAGTGCCATCGGTAATGAAAGAATAATTGCATTTAGGGATTTTAGATTTATTTATCAATTTCTGTATCTTGCACCTTGATATTCTTTGTTAACATTGCCACATGAAGCTATACATTGTTTGGTGTGGTCACTGAGTATAGTTCACTGCACTAGAAAGAATGCCAGAGGTGGCATTTGATATATAGCTGAATTTTCTATACAATGGAATGCCACAAGGCAAATGTCCACGCTTAAGTTCAAGTAAATTGAATGTGACACACTTATAAAGCTCCTGCTTGAAGATTTTTATATTTGTCATAATGAAAACTTTTGGTCCATGGCTGTGTGTATAAGGTAAGTGAGCTGAGTTGAATTTGTATTTGTTCTGGGCAATAATTTACTGAAATGGAGCATTTTATGATAGTAACATTTCGGCGATATAATTTGAAATTTTAAATTCATTAAGTAACACGGCAGTACATTTCCTAAGAAGGGGGTGAGCAGTTAATTTAAACATCAGAGTGGCAATTTTAATTTGTAAAGTTGTGATTTCATATTTGTAAATTTTGTACAGATTATAGATTATTTTATTTCACGTTTTAAGTTGACTGTACCACATCATGTACATTGATTAAATCCCTACTCCAGCAAGGAGGGTCATATGACTAAGAGTAAATTGCAAACTGACTCTCGCCTTCCACTAGTAAAGAATTTTACATATAGAATAAGCCTAGAGTAAATTTAAATAAGCAGTTATCGATTTCTGCTATACAAATATAAACCGATTGGTGGCAGCTTGTTATAGTAAGACGAATTCAGCGCGTGCCTTTTCGGACACTACTGGTAGAACCTCCTTCTTGGGGTACGCGCCAAGACGGTGCGTAGGCGGCCGTCTAGCGGGAAGAATGGAACAGTGTATTTTAAATAGGAGCGCGCAAGGCGAAGCCGAGCCGAAACCGGTTCGGTCGCTTGCCAGCTAGCTGGTCGGCTGGACGAATGACGTCATTTTTCAAGCGCTTTAAGCGCCCTGCTCGCAAGTCACGCATGCGCAGATCACGGTAGTGGGATTTATTCCATGTAGTGATCGCAGCAGATCAGAGTGCTATGGATGTGGACAAGTTGATTGCCTGCGTGTTTCGCAGACCACCCTTATGGAATCAGGCGAACCCAAACCACCGTAACCGATACGTTATATTGAAACTGTGGACAGAAATTGCATGTGAAATGAATACAAGCAGTAAGTCATTTTAATAAGTGATGTAAAGCTTGGTCGCAATCTTATGGCACTGCGCAAACGACCGACTTGTAGCCTCTCCACTTGGTATCGTCCGCAGTTGGTACTAGAGAGGGGTCGGGTTAGTTGGTTACAAGCAGTTACAGAGTGGAGATCGTTCCGTGCTGCCAGCTATTAGCCGAACAAAAACATTGCCCATCTTAGAATACTGGTACTACACTGTGGCCGTCTAGAACAGGAAACCATGCAGATGGTTGTGGAATACTTCCGTTATCGTCGGAGTCAGAAGAAATTATATGAAAACATGAAAACACAAACGTATGTTTTTTGAAAGAGAGGTGACACACTGCACTCACATTCACTGCTCCTCATCTACCCGCCCTACGACTACCACTACTCCCGTACGCTAGGCTGCTCACGCATCTGCCACAAGGTTGCGATTTTGTTACATATCTTGTTTATGCCGGTCCCAGTGGCCATGTGGTCTGAGGCGAAGATCTGGGCCGCCTGCTTGCTGAGATCGCGGGTTCGAATTTCGCTTCGGGCATGGATGTTTGTCCCTTGTCTTTATATGTTGTGTTTTCCTAAGCAGAGGCCTTGCGATGAGCTGATCACTCATCCAAGAGTCCTGCAATTCGTGTGTGCGCCAGAAATAAATGTATGATGGAGAAGGCCTGGACCTTGCAGGGTGTTAACACTGGGAAATAAACTGCCAAAAATATCTTGTTCATGCCAGCAACTAGCAATGCCCACTAGTCATCAACAATAAAGTGAATTTACTCATTCTGTGTGTTTTAATACAATATTTCAGAAGATGCTGTGCAAAAGAAGTGGAAATATTTAAGGGATTATTTCCGTGAGGAACATGTCAAAAAAATTCCACAACCTCGATCAGATGCTTCCAACAACGTAACGCCATCATGGCCATATTATAAACAACTGCTCTTTCTAAAAGATCACATAAAAAATAGGGTGTCACAGGGAGATCTGCAAATCACGCAGCCAGACATTGAAACTACAGACAGTTGCAGTGAATCTTTTGTTGTTGATAAACCTCTGTGTTCCGAGACACCCAAGGTTTGTGTATCACCGGAGAATGAGCCACGTGTTTCAGTACCACAAAGGGCCCACAAGCGGCCGAATGCATTACTTGGAGAGGCATTGTTGAATGTTGAGCAACAGAAACTTGATTATCTTAAACAGAAACATTCAAGGAAATTGCATGAGTTTGACAGTGAGGATGTAAGTTTCTTCCAGAGTCTACTGCCTCACGTTGCCAAAATTCCGCCGGAGAGGAAACTGCTTTTCCGGTGCAAGGTTCAAGAGATGGTGCAACAGTTTGCATATGAAATACCTCAAAACTACCCAACGTATACCAACACACCTTCTCCCGAATTTACCCAGAATGCGAATGTACCATTTCCGCAGTCAACTGAAACAGTACTGGCAGTACCTGTTAAATTTGAAACAGAAGTCACAGGCTATGCTGCCCACTGACCTTTGTGGAAGCTGAAGCTGCGATTCCCTTAAGAATTAAGCAGTTCACAATTTTCAGTTGTTTAGCGATCATACATTTGTGTATACATACTTCAAGCAGTCTCAGTTAAAAATGTGAAATGCAGGAAGTGTATCCATCATTTGAGTATTTACTTTCAGTTCAGTTACACATTTACGAAACATGTACTTCTACAGTGAAGTATGAATTCAACTGAACATCACAGTCGTGGGGTTCAAACTTCTCCTTCATATCCAAGAGGTTCAAAGTTTGTCTCTCAACTCACATGTTCGCTGTACTGGCTGAGATTTTTCATTATCTTTGTCAGTCCAGAAAAGGCTGAGGAAGTACACCCCTCCCTCACACACACACACACACACATTGATACTATACACTGACCGACCTGTCACAGAAAGTGTACTTAAGCTAAGAAACAAGAAACTAATGGTACAGAAGCAACAAAACATTAACAATGTTCAATTGCTTATCCAGGTCCTTGGATCACAATTATACCAAAATATGAAATACGCAAGTATCACATAAATGAGAATTGCATATGAACTTATGTTTCTTTCAGTGGAGGCTAAAAATAATCAGATGATTAGACAAAACACAAACCGTGATCCATAAATGGCTACAGTGAATGTTATTACATATAAACTGAATTATGTATTTTTCAATGATAAAGACAGTGATATGAATTAGTAACAACAATTTTGAATGACACACCCACTCTTGGGAACTCACCTGTCACATAAGTTGGGACAGTACTGTACTTATTTAAGACCACTGAAAGGTCCACATCTGGGCAAAAAGTGGCAAATGATGCAGAAGAATTATTATTGTAAGTAAAACAACTTTTAATTTCCCTCCAGAGAGGAAGTAACTTATACCAGTCAGTATATGCACGTACACCAGTATCTGCATTGCAAGATGGAGGTCTGTGACTTTCACTACACAGTGGAAATGAAATGCAACCTGTCTTGTACATACGTTGCTTTATTAAAATGAAATTAATAAAGATATCAGTACCTTCTTATCTGTAACATGAACCTGTTTATTTTCAAAATGACTAGCTATCTGGTGAATTAAATTTTCTCTTGGTTTTAGCAGCTGACGTAGTAAAAAAATACCATTATTAACTACTTGCTGTGATGTAGAATTTTGATATTGAAGTAATATATAAGTAAATTAAGCGAATTCATTTGTATAGTATAAACTAAAATACATAGTTCAAGGTACACTTTAAAACTAGACTATTCTATGGAATGAATACTTGCAAGTCATGAACTATGGACTAGGCTATCATTCATTGCATTTGCTATTCACACATCCCTTTATACAGCAAAATCCTTTAATTTGACGTCTCCTAATTTGGAAATCCCAATAATCTGGCACTTGGGTGTAGTCCCAAGACCAGAAGTTTTGCTTTTTACCAAAAAAGCTGCATCACTGAGACAAGCAGATCTGAGGGACATGTTCAAAACAGCCTCCAAGGGTGTCTGTACATCAACTGTTGTGGTGTCTCCTGACCCCTTGTCTTCTACTCTATCAACTTTTTCAGCTGTGAAGACTCCAAAAGACACAGAAGAGGACTCTGATGGCCCTGAACCAGCACATGAAGGAGATATCAGAATGGAATACACTTCTGGTTAATCATACAGCCCAAGTGTAGGAGAAGTAAGAACTTAGGTCAGTGCAAGTACCATTTTTTGTGATAGTGCAGTCACACACAACAGTGTTATACAATCAATCATGCTACAAGTTTCGGCTTATTCCAAGCCATCATCAGGCCTTATCTACTCAAGAACTATCAGTAAAAACTTTGACTGTAACACCACATCTCATGCCTTGTTGCAGTCAAAGTTTTTATTGATAGTTCTTGAAGAGATAAGGCCTGATGATGGTTTGGGATAAGCTGAAACTTGTAGCCTGATTGATTGTATAATGCTGTTGTGTGTGACCGTACTGTCACGAAATACAGAGGGGGGTGTAGCACTTCAAGGTACCGTCATAATCTGCATTATAATTCAGCACCCATCCAGTCCTGTGTGAGTCGGATTAGCTAAATTTGCTGTATGTCAAATGTGTGCCCACAACACATACCTTAACAACATTAAAGCTCACAATTTACTGTTTATAATATTGTGGAAGAAGTACAAATAACCAGTACTTACTGTAAATTGAACACAAACTTTTCATTAATTACTAACTACTCATGTCCATTCTCAGCAATACAGTTGAAACCCTGCAAACCTTTAGGATCAGGTTAGGAAAATGGACTAACTACAGAACTTCCACGCCAAATGGCACAGAAATAAGTCACAAATAACAACAAAGGCAACGTTTTCCCTACACATGCCATTAAGGTGTGTGTGTGTGTGTATGGGGGGTGGAGGTATAGCTCCATTCACACTTAACCTTGGCACTAGATGGAGGTGAGTGGTCAGCCTTACACCCTGACTCCTTTACCCTGGGTGAAAGAGCTCCTGGCACTCTAGGCCCCAAGAGGTGGTCAGGAGTTATGAAGGCAAGAAAAATATCTATTGCATCCCTAGATCCAAACTCTAGATTGTCAAACCTGTAAGCCTAGCCACTACACCGACTGAGCTATCCCCCCAGCACCTCATAAATAACAGTCCAGTTGCAAAAGCTAATTCTTAACACACACACACACACACACATACATTCTTTTTCACTGACAAAATTAAGGTTCATCTTCAACTATACAGGAAAAAAGGTGTTCGTTTACGTAATTACTTAAATCTATCTAGATGTCTGTACATGTAACTAGACACATTGTGAACAATAACATACTACCGACCTTCAATCAAGAATATGTCAATATCATACTAGCTGTAATATCCATATTATTACATTTATAACTATTATTATATTTTTTTAACTCTGTACACATAAAACTGATGTATTAATATTGTATATTTCTTTGTATTGACATATCCCTGAGGATGGCGATTTATTAATGAAACACATAGGAGGTATTTATGTTTATGGATGACTTGTGATTTTATACAATTTGTATGCATATGTTGGTATATATAAGCCATTACAAGCACAGTGCATGCAATAAATAATATTAAATACTTAAATCTCTGTTCAGAAGGAAGGTTCCATTAAAGAAGTTTCATGATACACGTAACAAACAAACAAACAAACAAACAAACAAACAAACAAACAAACAAACAGTGATTGGCCAAAACAATCATAGTAAAACTGCAGTCATTACAGAGTTTTGTATCACAGCATTTAGTTTCAAAGTAGAATTCACTACTTACTGCCAAGTCTCCAACATTATTAACAGGATGAGTAAATTATAACATATTTAATACGGAACTTGAAGCTGTAAGTCACAAATATACAAATATACTCTTCACATGCGGTGATCAGGATATTGCAGTTCATATAGTGATTCCCTATAGGCTGATGGTCTGGGGACTGAATTCTGGTGTGGAAGAGATTTTCTGTGCCATCCAGACTGGGCACAAAGCCTGCTGTACAATGGGTAGTGGGTCTTTTGCAGGGGTTAATTGGCCAGAGTGTGGTGCTGTCCACCTACCTCCTAGTGCTGGGTTGCAAATGGGTTGGATCTATACTATCGCCTCTCCTCTGTGCCTGCATGGGCATGTTACGTGCCGTACTCACTGCCTAAGAATAATCCCTGGCAGGATGCTTTCTCAAATCATAATACGCATTTTTCAAGAGGCTAAGATGCTAGATTTGGAAAATTAGCGTTTCTAATATAATAATCCCTTGCTTTAACTACAGACTTTCTACTCTGTGATATATCTGCCAATATTCATTCCTTAAGTTTTATTACATGGGTACATGATATAGTCAATATAGGAATGGGTGTCGATACGAGGGGTGTTCGGAAAGCAGTGCCTCCATGAACATATATTGTGCAAGCAATGTGACCCTGAAGCATAACTTGTCCCAACCTGTTTGTTGTTCCTTGAGCTTCAGTTTACCGTCAGGTACAACTTTGTAAACATCACCGTTCGTGTTGTATTTGGTTCATAATGGATGACTGATTTTCAGCCGTGTCAAAGAATATCAAACAGCAAGCAGTTACAGAGTTTCTGATGCACAAAAATTAAACCCCCTTTGGAATTCACCAGCAGTTAATGGCTTTTTATGGTGAAGAGCTGTGGGAATTCAGAGTTCAAACAACCAGCTGTATTCTGGAAGTCCTGTCACTGCAACTCGTGTTTGGAACAGGCAAAAAGTCAACAAACTTATTCAAGAAAATCAGCAAATTTCTCAGAGAGGTATAGTGGAAAACTGAAACATTGGCTTAGCTAGTGTCAATGAGATTACTGCAGGTTTGGGTTACACCAGACCCCTCAATATTGCTACCACTTCAATAGCAATAGGGAACATCAGGTTTGAAGCTGTTGCACACCCTCCCTACAGCCCACATTTGGCATCATCTCACTGTTGGTTGCACAAGGAATATCTCAAAGGAATCCATTTCACTGTGATGAGGAAGTTCAAGCCGCTATGGGAAGATCGGCCAAGAACAGCCTGAGGATTTCTACAGCAACGGGTCCCAGACTTGTTCAGCACTTGCACCATTGTATCAAACGAAAGAGAGAATGTAGAAAAGTCAGGTAAGAAACTAAGTACACATTCTGAGCTATATTTTGTGTTTTGTTTCATTTTGATACCTTAGCTTGGAGTGAAGATACAAACATGGAGGCATGACTTTCCGAACACCCTTCGGATATTCACCATGTGAAAACCTGAGGATAATAGTACATTCACATACTAAGAAAGTACCTGATAAGGACAATATACGTTACCATTAATGTGTTCAGGTAATGTAATACAACAGGACAGGCTGTTTTGTTACCTTAGCATTATAATTCAGCATTCAAATACCGTATGTATGAAGTTGTCAGGCAACAGCTATGGACTTGATTGCATTTCTTTGTACCTCAAATTACTCTATGAAGTTACAGAGAAAAGGTAAGATATTACACTGATGAATGTGTATTTCAGCATAATGGTGCATAGAAAGTAATGCAGAATACATGCATATTTCTGCTAAGCATAACAGTGCACATAAAGTAACATAGGACACAAGAAAGTGCTCTTGTTGAGTATAATGATGTACAGAATGTAGTATAGAACACATGAATGTTTCCTACCCCACTCCTACAGGGTATACACATTTTGAAGGTAAGGCAGAAAATTACACAGAATGAATTACTAAAATAGGTGTCCACTTGAAAATATTAAAGCACCAACATAATGTACAAGATTATACACTAGATTTTGAGGTTTCCATGGCAGCATTAATTAATTAATTATGCTGAGAAACTCAAGTGTATTTCAATGACCTGGAGAAAGGTCGGTCAGACTCTTGCGCAGGGTCTGACTGACTCTGTCGTTTTTGTGAATAGTCTGGTGTCAGTTTTTGAGATGATCTGCATGTTGGTAGCAAACCAGTGTACAGAACAGCAACACATATCAATAATACAGTCAAGAGATTTGGTATGTGTATGTCAGAAAGAACAGTGTTATGTACGTGTATATCCTTGATGTATTCCACACAGTTAACTTTTATAGACAGTATTATCACAAAAAATCAGTTACAAGTACGTTACATTTGGCACAATGTTGTTATGAAGAAACATGCAGTGTTTCACAGGAACTTACTGCTGCCTCCACTTAACCATGCTATTCCATGGCTTTTCTTGTTTTAAGCAATTTTAGATGGACACTATTCACAGGTAGATAAAAACCACAAACCACAACCCTTTTTGTGTACTGGATGGTAAAAAACAACATGTTTTGGTTTAACAAGAAGCAATCATCAGGCAAATAAGACACGTAAGTTGCATATTTACATAATAAATTCAAATGCATATGGGCCTACACTATAAGAAAAGGGCGATTGCAGCTGCTGTGCATATTTACTAACATAATTTCACTTAGGACAGAAGTCAGAATATAAGGAAATAAAAAGTGATGACATCTTAAACGTTCCTTCAGTGAAAAGACAAACGTTAAGGATTGTGAATGTAAAGTACACCCCCCTCCCAACCAAGGCTGACTATCTACAGGAAAACCTGCACTCATATCCATAAGTACTATTATACTACTTTAATACTAACTATTTTTAATGCTGCATTTTTAAACTTCTTACTTTATCACATTTGTTGGGTACAACAATTTTTTAAACCACTGGTTTTGGCTTATCATATACATTTACGATATTTTTGTAAAGTTGGGATCGCAATCATATACATGAATGATGTGCAATAGTATTATGCAGCATACATGATAATTAGTTTTGAGTCTGATTTGCCTGATGATCACTTCTTGTTAAACTGAAACATGTTGCACTAAACCACCCAAAATACAGAAAGAGTCACAACTGACAGTTATTACCCACCTGTGTATTTTCATCACAACAGGTTGTCCCACATAAAAGTAGACACTATTTTATTGTAATTGTCAGTTTCCAGAACAAGGTATTTATGATTTTTATTTGGAATGTACTGCCTGCCTAAGTGGCACTTATTTATTAATTTCAGTCCACAAAACTTGTGAATCATAAGTACACATTTTGACATTTATAAAGGACCTCTACAACTGGAATTATTGTAAGACATTAACAGGTACCCATGTTTTGCAAACCTACTGAATACTTAGACTGTAAGTATATCAACCAATAATATTTGCTTTTCCAACTAGTACATTTATGTACTTAGCTGCATATAGTGGCTCTGACTATACAGCACAAAAAGATTAGGTAAAGGGAGAGGTTAATTGTCCCTGTGCAGACAATAAAGGTATATGGGGCAACCGAGGTACAGGTCCACTCATTTTTTAACTTTGGCACTAGACAGACGTGACTTGTCAGCTCCACGCTCTGACTGCTTTACCACCAAGGAAAGTGCACCCAGTGTTCACTAAGTAGGAGTCTGGGTGGGCTCCAGAGTCACTCTAGATACTCTGGAGTAGAGAACATCTCCTGCCTGTGCCAGGAATTGAACAACTCCTTAGCCGTACAGCCCGCAGCCTAGTCACTGTACTGATAATGTGACTAATGAATTGGAAAGGATGTGAAAGGAAATGGTTAAGGCCTAATTTGAGGTACTGTCTTGCCATCTACCTGAAGGATCTGAGACAGCCTGAAACAAGAGAGGCAATGTATGTATGATGTAACACTGGGGCACGTTCACATAAACACTGTTGCCATGGAAAAAAGCTCTAACTATTAAATATTACAAGTGTGTGTCTCTAGCCTTAGTTATCCAGAATGCAAAATGCATATGATATATTATATTGCCACCTGTGGCCTGTTTGGCTGTACCATATTTTTCCACATTATCTCATAAACGGTACAATTTCCAAGACATGAAAATTACTGAACATAAAATGGGTGTTTTGAGTTTCTCTCCAACTTTTGTCTGAAACATTTATCATTTTAAGGAGAATTATATTATCACAAATGTACATAGGTCTTCATGTGAAGTACCTGTTATTCTTGTCAGATTTTAATCAAACATAAATCTTCTGAACAGATTTTCAAAAAATATTCAAATATCAAATTTCATGAAAATATGTCCAGTGGGAGACGAGTTGTTCCATGCAGACAGACATGACCAAGCTAACAGCTGCTTTTCACAATTTTGTGAACACACCTAAAAAGTAACCACACTCAGGACAGCCAGTCTCTGAGGCTTAACATGTATACATCAGGGCGGCTACCCACTGGACTGTGACATTCAGTGACACAACTTATGAATCATAAGTAGAAACAGACAGTAATGATTAATGTGGGCAATATTACAACTGTAAGTTACTCTGAAGTATCAGCATCTACCAGTTTACCCTACAACCCTTATGCAAATGAGTCATAAATTCAAAGACTTCTCTCAAACACTAGTTTAACCCAAAGGAAGAACCCACATTCTCATGAACACAGTAATTCAAAGAAGACCTATGTATGCTTAACTCAGCATACAGATAAGTTATCATTTTTACTTCTTTATCATACAGGTTGCAAGAAGATAGAGGTAAGTTCTTCTGTAGCACCAGAAGTTTCTTGCAAAACATGATCCTACAACCCACACACTTAATACATAATGTAATGTATCTAATCTTTAAATATATACATATATGCATATATGTATATTCTGGGTCTACCCAAATAAAGATGACCCACCTTCATATATGTTAGTTTTCATGAGAATGCCAATACAAAAACATGTTTAAGTTTGTGCACGATTATAAGATGACCCCCATTTTCAACAACTCCTTTCTTATATTCAGGAAAATTCAGTAATTGTGGGACAGGGACAAAATGTGTATTTATTTTTTCATCTTTTAGGGTTCACAGTATAGGACATCCTGTAATTTTGGACAACCATGGCATTTATTATGCAGATTAAAGTGCAAATTCATTATCCCTGACTGTAAAACCCAAAATACTTGTGATGGTGGCAACAGCAGACACTGCACAAACATGACAAGAGAGAGGAATGTTGGTTGTCTGGCCACAAAACCAGTCTTTCTGCTACTGTCAATGAATGACTGGTACTCCATGACCCATCAAAAGACATTCTACACCATTACCAATGCAGAAAAGTTCATAACATGCTACGCTGGAGTTGTAGCTGATGACGTGGCAAGATGCATGAGGGAATTGATGATATCTTCACTTATCTCCTGTGAACCTGGTACTTCAGATATCACCCACGTATCATCTGTGCTGTCTAGGGTCTCACGGCAAATAGGGCAAGTTTTGTTGTTTACATTCCTGTGGACATGAATTTACACTTTTGCATTACAGAAAGATGACCACTACAGGACTCTACAGAAATTCATGGATTTAGAAACACTTATTAGAACTATGTAAGAAATTTTAAATCACAGGTGACAAAAATTACAATGACCTGGACATGCAGCTGGAATGAGAGATGCAAGACATGCATACACACTTATGAACAGCGGAACTACTGGGGAAGTGCTAATGTGGAAGACTGAAACGAGATGGGTACATAATATTAAAATCAGTTTCTGACTGCCATACATGGTGCATCTGCAAAGTAATAAGGTGATTTTAGTTCTGTTCATAAAAACGTAGGTAATATACATGTACATGTGCATACGAAGATGTGATTCTCCCTGTTTTAAAGATGAACAAGAATGTATAGTCAGCTACCTCTTTTAAGTTACGATTTGTGAGCACACGTCAACAAGTTTTGTCATAATGGAGCAGTGGTACAATATTAAACTATGTGTTAAATTTGCCAAAAGTGTCGGACTCTGAACGTGTTAAAAACTGGTAAGTGAAGAATGTTTATCCTGAGCATGTTTACTGTTGGTATTCTTGATTTAAGGAAAGTCGAAGGGCCTGTGAAGATGAACCAAGAAGTGACAGGCCTGTTGCTGTGAGAATGCCAGAAATGGTTGATCCCACTTGTTGTTTGATTTCGGAAAATCATTATCTTTGTACATCTGTGAATTGAACCTGATGCTGGAAAGACATTATAAGGACCAGTACAACAGATAATTTAGCTAAACACAAAATCTCTTTTAATTTTTTACCACATTCATTAAATGGAAATGAAAAATACCCAGAAAGTTTAAGTGTGTGTGTTTACACTTTTGGAAACGGCCAACAGTGAACCCTTGTTATCAGATTCGATTGTTACTGGCGACGCGCGTAACAGCACTTTGAGTGTGACCCACACACTAAGCATCAAAACTCTGGATAGCACTCAATGTCATCCCCCATGCCCTCCCCCCCCCCCCCAAGGGTGGGAAAAAAAAGAAAAAAAAAAAAAATTTTTTATATATATATATATATATATATATATGTACGTATGTATGTATGTATGTATGTATATTTATTAATTACCAATTTTCTTTAATTAAACAGCAATAATTCACAAGGTCTTAGTTCCAGAAGGAAGAATTATAAATGTCTAATTTTATTTAGAAGTCATGGAACAACTGCTGCAAAGAATCTGATGGGACAGACTGCCAGACCAGACCTTCAGCAAAATGAGAACCGGTTTTTGTCACATCACAGTGCACCTGCATGTCCTGCCTAATTGTTCAGTTCCTTTTTACAAACATTTTTGTTTTCGAATTTTTATCTAACTACTTTTCACAGGCACTGTACACGTGTGAGAGTTGGATGCAGGCGAAATATTATAGATGATGAGCTCTGGAATTGTATCTAATTCAGATTAAAAACTGCTGGTAAACGCAGACACGGAAGCCTGACCACAAAACACTGCTAAGTACTGTCATTGTGCTGTAGCATGCCAATGCTATTGTTTTTATGTACTTAAAATTGTTACAGAAGGATAAGATCAGCACAAATATGCCTGAGAAGCTACAAATATGTAATGTAACCCATATTCCATGCAACAGATTGATTACACAGTATTTGATCCAACAAACTGCATAATCAGTAATAAATAATCATTTTTCACTTATGTTTATGCCCTGTGGATCACTGAGCACTCAGTAATCTACAGGGCACAAACACCAATCAGACAACACAGCAATATTCCCATGAAGACAACATAAATTGACAATCATGTTTGTCAGCAATGGAAGACAAAATATTATTCAGAATTGCAAAAATATTTGTTAATTGACTTATATTTTAAACAGAAAGCAACGCAATCCCGTTACAGGCCTGGACAGGCCCTTAGGGTTCCAGGAAGTTGAGGCTCCCAGATTTCTAGACAATCGGCACATGAAGGTGGTAAGAGTGTCAGCCATACGCACCGGCCGCCTTTACCCCCCAGGAAGTACTCATTTCTGTTAGAGGCTGAGTCGCCCCCAGGACCCTAGAGTGGCCGGAAGGATTATGTCAATGAAAAATTACAATGACACCATCGGGAATTGAACCCGCGACCTTCCAGTTTGTAGCGCAGTGCCTCAACCAAATGCACCAACGTGTGCCCCTATATTTTAAACACTTTTAGTAATTTTAATTAACAATATTGTGTGTTAACTCTACACATGCACATCTCTGACAGAATTTGCTGTACCTGTATGTGTCTCTGTACATACTTCCCTGATGACGACCTTGTAGAGGTTGAAGTATGTAGGAGGAACATAAGTGACAAATGATTATTATTGATTGTGCAATTTGTTGGATAAACTACTGTATGATTATCTCTGTGTCTTTAAACATCAAAACCAAATGCCACGTTACTGTGCCAAAATAATCCTCACAAAAGTGGAGGAGGACTGATATTATAAAATATTTAGTGCACACAGTGAAAGAAGGAAAATCAATGCAATACTGTGTAACTAAGTCTATTACACATGGCATATGGGGGAGTCTAACACTATAAACCTATCTACAGTACTTGGATCTTTGCTAAGAGACTTCTGACACTGACAGAAACAATTGTTGAGTGGTGAATGAGGCGGGATCATGTAGACATTTGGCTACATTAAATAATTTAATCCTTCTGTCTGAGGTTGTTACTCTATACTGGAGCCCATATCAAGGTTCATAATTTTTTTCACAAATGATGTGCAAAAAATTTGTTCTCATTAAGATCGGCAACTTTTATTCGAAACTATCTTTTCATATGGTGAATATTTAATGAATCACAAAGAAAAATAATCTCTGAATATACACAGTGAATGTGAAGTGTGGTGAATACTGCAATATTATACTGTATTTTTACACCAGTGCAAAATGCCTTGTCAGTATAGTGCTCAGGCTACAGGCTGGACAACCAAAGAATAATGGTTTGAGTCCCAGGAGCAGCAAGAGATTTTCCTCTTTTCCAAAAGCAGCCAGAGTAGCTCAGACACCCACCCAGTTTACAATTCAATTGGCAATGCGTGCTCTTTCCTTGACAGTATAACAACCAAGTCATGAAGATCACAAATTACTCTCATCTACTGTCAAGGTTAAAATGGGATGAGCTGTATCTTCATACCCCCACGTCCTGTAAGGTATGGCGCTTCGTTAAGTACAGCCATAACTCTACCTTTTACTAGGGTACTCTTTCCTACTCTTCTTCTTCTTTGCAATACTTAATATTCTCAACTAACTAAGTGAGCAAGTTCCTCATTCAGACTAACACTGATATACTGGTTTATTTATTTTAAGACAATTACTCACCATTGTTCTATGCATGGCATACAGTAGCTGTGTGCACATGGAAGCATCACATCAGGCTTCCTCTCCAGACAAATACAGCATTCATTAAGTTTCTCACCAGTTCCACTATAGCACCCTGTTGCACTGTCTACTTTCTCCAACAACATACTAGCTGTTAGCAGTCTCTTGTCCACCACTGCCGGTGAGGGGGTGTTCCCCACGCTACTGGCTGATGCTTCACTACTGGAAGAATTTAAAGTGTCTTCTGAATGTGAACTCTGTTGTGCAGCTGCCAGTTGACACTGTAACGTGTTGAACACCTGGAAACAAGTGCAGTAAAAATTCTGTCTTACAACCTTCTTTAACGAAACCCATTACCCCCTTGCCTGCTCATCTGTGACAAGGGAAAAATTAGCAAAGCAGCTGACAGAAGACACAATACGGAAGGAAACACTATACAAAGTCTTCTCTTCATTTTGTATTGACCTGCTAGTTTAAAGCATTAATAATATATCCAGAATGTCAGAACATACATCCTTTGTTCTCTGCATTCATCTTGTTTGATCATTATATCTCATATCTTCATGCAAAATAATCTTCAACTGTGTCACTTTCAAACACAATTTTGTAAATTACACAGAAAAAGGTACCTATCAGAGTAACATCCGATTGTCACAAAACATGGTACTGTAGTGTATGAGATGACCATGGAGTAAAAATACCTCCGCTCCTTTACTTATGAATGACATGGATTAAAAATGTTTGTTTGTGCAGATTTTCCATAAGACACACTATAATATACACTTCCAGGGGTTGGCTTTGTCCCTTTATGAACAAAATCTTATTTAATGTAGACTGTAGGGTGATAATGGCACACAATAACACATTATATACAAATAACAAAAATAAAAAAGAACCTGCACGTATCTCCTATTTAAAACAGCAGGAACTGAACACAATAAAACAGAAAATTACAATTCAAGTATATAAGACCAACTCCAACACAATGTATAGATGGTTATTACAATATGAGAGGTATCATTTATAGTCCAACATGTTTTGGTGAGTCCTTCACCATCATCAGGGACCTGATTCTCTTAAAAGAAAATGTTACAGCGTGCTATCTGGTAAATGTCTGAACTCACCACCTGGTATCACTATAAAAAGTCATTATAGTGATACCATCTGGTGAGTTTAGGCTTTTACCAGATAGCACGCCGTAACGTTTTCCTTTAAGAGAATCGGGTCCCTGATGATGGTGAATAACTCACCAAAACATGTTGGACTATAAATGATACTTCTAATATTGTAATAACCATATATATATTGTGTTGGAGTTGGTCTTATATACTTGAATTTGAACAACCAGCACGGTATGGAAAATATCCAGAAAATTATAACTTACACGAATGTCGATGCTGCCTTTATACTAAGGTTATCTCTTCTTATTCATAATTATATCTGCATGTATAAATAAATCTGCTTGTAGGCATTCATACATGTGGGCTGAATTCAGTTCTCAGGCACAATAAAACAATAATAGCTGTAACAGATTCCCGCTTTTGTGTGCGCGCGCGTGCATGCACGCAGGCGTGTGAGAGAGTATGTGCGTGTGCGCGCGCGCGTGCATGCACGCAGGCGCGTGACAGAGAGAGAGAGAGAGCTGTTCGATGATGGAATGAGTGTACTTCAAAGCCAAATGCTCAGCATAGCAGGTGGAACAAAAAGAGACATGGATAAAGATGAGAATCTGAGAAATATTAGAAATTAAGGCATTTCCATCCATCTGTCCTTCAACACATAACAAAACATAAGACTGACTGCTGACACATCTGTTATGGTAAACCTGTAATAAATATTTTTAAACCAATCTGATTTTTCATGGTTGATAGTCTTTTCTCGGTAATGCCTGTGAATGAAATGAACAATCTAATCATCTGCTGTAGTGTAGTCCCCACACTGACTGAGCTACAAAACAACAGCACTATCAGTTTAAGTGAACTGCAAAACAGGGATGACATCCCATCCAACTTCATGCACTGGATTTGTCCACCATAAATCAAGTTAATTTTATGGCATATGTGTCTGTCAGCAAAGTATTAGCAGACTGGTGAAGTTTCTAAACATGACAAGTTAATATGTTAAAAAGTCATCTACATTCAGTTCTTGTAGAGGCAACACAGAGTTACTGGCAGGAACTTTCATTAAGAATGTACACATGTTGCTGGTTGTGTTGTCAGTAGTGAAGAGAAACAACTCCTATAAAAGGGGTGATCTGAAAATGTGTGCAATGTATGACAGGTAGACAAATTTAACTAACCCTCAAAAATTCACTGAGGTTCAGAAATCTGTATGTATCAACTTTCTTTGTAACTGGATCTAGTTTAACACATGCAATCCTCACTGTTCCTTTCCAAAGCAGAGTTGAATCAGTTCCTTTCTTTACTGCAAAAACAAGTTGCTTTCCACTGCTATCCACACACTGCTTGGATCTACAAGAGAAGCAGAATATATGAATTACTTCATGAATAAGGGCCTCCAAACATTTTCTGAAAGACAGCACTACTATCTTCTATTTTTGCATCAGACACATAGGAATGTATAACACTACCCTCTGTATGATATGAATTCAATTTCTGTATTAATTTACTGCGTGATAAATGCTGAGACATTTGAGTTACTAACTTCACATACCAAGAACAAACATGGGTGTGAAAAGACTTAACAGAATAGGAAGTTGTGTGGCACCAAATTGCCCCAGCACTGCAACTGGTTGTGATCTATCAGTATCAACCTACTGCACTGTTCATGTACTGGAAGTCTCTCCCTGATGTTTTCATATGGCAAGTTACTGGTCAGCATGACAGTCAAGTTATGTAAAAGATCACAAATCAAAGTACGAGAATGACATCTTTTATTCACTGAGAGTGCAGGAATATTGATGCACACCAGAACCAGACCAATATGACTGTTCAGAACTCTGATACGATAATAGATTTAAATGCCAGCAATCCAACTGCAGAAGTCACAGCTAGACATGATGTAACTTGTCTTGTTTTGTCTGGAGCATGACACCTTATGCAACATTCCTTACCAGTCAGGAGAGCATCAGAACAGGACAAATGTCCAGTTTCAATGTCATCTGTGGAGGATAAATGATTTTTGTAACATGCAAAGATATTTCAGACTGCAGTGATTCCATTTCAGGGTCAAGCAGTTGACATGACCTATCTTCCCATAGGACTCCAACATCCTTTATGTTCTTCATTCCGTGCATTGTCGATAACCAATTCGCAACACTCAATCAAAAGAAATGCGCAATATTGTTTCTTAGATATTTATAATATCACACTGAATATTCCTATATCCTTCAATGCACTAGGGATGATCATCGGGGAACCAAACCTAAGCAATACCACATACAACAAAATTGGCTTGAATATCCACCAGCATTAATGTGAGAACCTCAAGGCTCACATCCTGAATACCTAGCAAGGTTTTAGACAATGTACTGCCTCCATCTTCAGGGTCTAGCAGTCCAAGAAGAATGTTAATCCCTGAAGATGGTAGCAGTATGCTGCTCCAAAATGTTGGTTGGATTATAACAATTGTTATTTAATCATAAAATAAATTATCAATGTCTCCACACCTTTAATGAAATCTGGGCATACATGTGAGAAGACAGTGAATTCCTGCCTTCTTTCAATTATGGGATGAATGCAAAAGCATCAACTTCTTTGTTGCTTATGTCACCATATCAATGTTGGAATTAGTGCAGTTGAATATATGACCATGCTGGCAGAAAGGCACTAACAGACCGGTCTGTGTGACTGCTCTGGTCTGATCTGGTCTGATTTGGTCTGATTTGGTCTCAGTATGCCCATACCCTTAGAAGTGACAAAGGTGAACATGTCTTCCAATCAGGAGAAATACAAGGCTATTTATGAACACAGTGATACCATAACATTGTTTTATTGGACAATTACATTCTTGATATGGTAAAGTTCACCACTCTAATCTTATTATGATCACTAGTTTCTTGTAAACGCTCATCTTAAATTTTAAAATTATTTACTCCATGCATTTTGAGTCAATGTTTTCACTTAATGTACCAACTAAATGCACTTACAATACATAATATTACAGCCACTTCACTCGTACATGTTTCGGCATGACAGTGCCATCTTCAGGTCATACATACCAAGCTTGAAACCATTTACAGTAAACTGAATTACATCTATAAATTTATGGGTTAAGTGAAAATATTTATCTCATTTGCAAGTGTAAATTTGAATATATCAGCTCTCCCTATCTTCACAATGCACTCTCGAAATACAATTTTCAAATGATACTCAGGAACTCAATTCAGCATGCCCAAATCCTCATAAAACCTGTTACCTTCATTTGGGACATGCACACTGGTACCAGCACACTATGTGCTAACAACATTAAGGTACCCCATAACTAACAAATCAGATCCTCTTAACTGCTCATCTTATTTTCTTATTTTGACACTACTTATTCCGTCCATTGTGACTAAACTGCTCGTTCATGAAACTAACATATGCACACCTGACATACATACAAATACAGTTCTTTGTTTACTGCTACATGTTCTGGAGTTCCACCAAAACA
The DNA here is from genome assembly GCA_013340265.1 of Coptotermes formosanus. NCBI lineage: Eukaryota > Metazoa > Arthropoda > Insecta > Blattodea > Rhinotermitidae > Coptotermes > Coptotermes formosanus. The sequence continues at coordinate 324,226 of BLKM01000055.1, forward strand.
TGTACCAGAAAAAAAAAAAGAACTGTATTGTTACGTATGTCACATGTGCATATGTTGGTTTTACAAATAAGCAACTCATCCTCTGATGGCTGGAAGAGCCTGTCCATGTGTGATCATTACAATCCCCTGTTCCATAGAAAAATGTACCTATATTGCTAGCGTAATGTAATCCTCATCCCATCTGACTGCCTGCACTACCACTAAATCTAACTTACACTTTTCTACCTGATTGTAACTTGTAACAACTTATACGCATGCACTGGAAACAAATTACAGATAGAAATCTGATATAGTGTCACAATAAATAGGGATAGAGGAAACTGTCACAACTCAAGATTGATAAAATTATTTAATGTAGCCCTGTACTACATGTTTTGGTCTTATGTGGCCATTATCAGGTACTCATACATTATAAATATATTAAGAACATCACGCATACAACAACAACATTCTACGAGTAAGACTAATATCTCATTCTTTTACAAAATACATGAGTAAAGCCATATAAGGCTGAAACGTTGTACAATTCGACATCTAATCATTTTGTCAAGGGTGAGTTGTGACTGACGGTTTCCTTATTTATGTCATATATCGCATCACAATGAGATGCTTAGACCAAAGTTTAATGTGATCAGTACTGCTGCAGAGGAGCCTAATCTAATGCTACCAAAATGCCTAACATAATGTAACAAACTTGTCCTTTCTGGTTTGAGAAAAAATGAAAGGTGTGGCATGAACACATCTGCATGGTGGCAGAGTTATATCACACTGCAAATGTCTTCATTTTATAACTCCAATTATAGAACTTTCATTATATACATGCAGTTATGCATGTTTCTGTCATAGGGACCTGGCTGTTCAAGGAAATGGTACTGAATTAGCACGCACATGCCTCGGGTTCAAGATCGGCTTGATTCAATGCCAAATCTCACATCTAATTATACATCAATAACTTTAATACAAACACAAGTGCTCCTCTACTTACGAATCTCTGGCTTGCCAAACTGTCACAGACACAAACAAACCTGCCACTGCATATGTTTAATGCCAATGAAACACGACTACTTTGGAAGAAAATAACAGATCAGTTGTACAAGGCCAAAGAAAAAAACATACCAGGTTTTAAGGCTTCAAAGGACTTGCTTACACTGCTACTTGGTGGAAAAGTTCCTGATGGCTGCAAACTAACTGAAACCCATTTGTTTGTTGTGCCAGATATCCTAAATATGTCAAGAATATTGCCAAAGCTTCACAGTCTGTTGTGTAGAAGTCCAACCTTAAGGCCTGGGCGGCTCAAGCCATTTTCAAAGACTGGTTTTCTGTCGCTTTGTAACTAAGGCAAAAAATACTGCAACAAAAACACCTGCCCTTCATGCTCCTGCTGGTGATAGATAATGCCCTTAATCATCCTTTCCTGGTCGATTACTGTACCAAAATACAGGTGGTGTACTTGCCCCTCAATACCACTCCTCTCCTGAAATCTATGGATGAAGGCATCGTAGCTACTTTCAAGAGATACTACCTGTGAAGAACTTTCACATAGGCTGTAAAGGCTACAAAAGGGAAGAACTGAGTGATACTGAGACAGTTCTGGAAGGACTATGACATTTATAAAACATGATTTCATGCTTCTGCCATGACATTGATGAGATCTGCACTCTTCTGGGATATTACACAGCATCGAGTGGGAATCCTTTACTCACGTTTTGAGATAATGTACCTTCAAGGGTCAAGAAGTCATGACCCTTGAAGATGTGACTGATATGTTGTCCTGAAATGTCGATAAAGGATTGCCACTCAACACTGCATAATATCACAGAAGAGTGCAGATCTAATTTATAAGGCAGTTAAGAACACTAATGCTTCCTGGTATGAGATAACAGCTTACAACATGAATAGTGTATGAAAGCAACTCAGCCCCGTCTGTCTGTCTGTCTGTCTGAGACTTCCACAATTTGAGAAGCATGCAGATTCAGTGTAAAATAACCTGGCGGACATTGGTAGGAATATACACTTGGGCCTGGAGGAAGATTTCCAGGAACTCTTGTAAAGGCAGTTTCAGTTGTTGCTCATTGAAGACTTCCTACAGCTGAAGTCACACAAGGTGAAGGACGACGTCACTGAGAAGGAAGAGGACGATCAGCAACCCAAAAGGTTTAATACCAAGCATCTGGCTGAAGGTTTCACCATGGATGAGTAGGCACTGGTTTGGCTGAGACTCAAGGTCCGAACAATAAGAGATCTCATAAGCTGTCACGGGCCATTCACAATGCTATTGCCTGTTACAAGTTGATTTACAAAGAAAGCAAGACAGCAACATGGGACAATAATGTTGAAATGGAGCTCAAAGAAACATAATGGGAAGACACACACTGGATTTATTTGGCTCAGCATATGGACAAGTGGCAGGCTGTTTCACACGTGCTAATAAATGTCTGGGTTCAACAGAACGCAGAAAATTTCTCACCTAGCTGAAAAATCACTGGCTTGTCAAGAAGGTCTCTGTTCTAGGGACTGAGTTAAAAGACAGCAACTTTGCGAATATATCTTGCTAATTTTTCCAAAATAGTAGTAGACAGGAAATAAGAACACTGAAGAGAATTGCATATACATCAACACTGACTATATACTCTTCACAGTTCACAGTGTCATTAATGCCCTTAAAAAACTTACCTGCTTCTACAGAACAAACACAACCAGTGCCTTCTGTATCTATAGGGGATTATACAGCATTTAAGACCATTCTCCATGCCCCAAAGCCATAATGTAATACTACGTGGTGAGACAAAACATGCTGTAAGATATACTATACTATACTGTACTGTGCATGTACAGTACAGACTGTTCTTTTCTTTTACATTTGGCCTCAACAGGCCTAAATATGGTTGGGCTTATGACAAATCTGATCATGAACAGACCTCTGAAACCTAATTCGTTCGTAAGGAGAGGAGCATCTGCAGAACTGTGTCAGTCACTATGGAACAATTTTCCGACCTGCTACACAATACTTATTAATACAGCGCGTCCAGTTCATAAACTTACAGAGCGTTTAACTTTCCAAGACACGCCTGAAAATCCTCATACGTCAGGCTGGCTATTTCTGAAAATATTCTTGCATGTCGACAAATTTCCTCTTGTATATTTTCTACCTTTTCTGGGATTACACTATCCGAACTTCCCGATTGTCCCATTCTTCTAGTGTATCTGCAAGACAAAACGAAAAACCAAATCTTCATAATTTTATCATCCTGTTTCGCAAAACTAACGTTAATTTTTATACATCCACGACGAAAACTATTCTTCTGGTGTATTTGAAAGTGATAACGTAAAATTAAGTCATCCTAATTGGATCATTCCGTTTAACAAAGGTAAATTTTATTTTTATAAATCCAACACAAAAGCTCAGAAAACCATATAATTTGCTACAGCAAACTTCACAATTCATGCCACGTTCAATGCCATACACATATAGTACTAACTCTCAAATACCCAACCACATAACCACCATCCGACACGCCACACACGCTACGAACAACTTTTGCGCTATCAGCACAGATTAAAAATCCGTGGCAACCTGGAATTACAGCGCTATATACGGCACCTATATGCGTTACTTCTAGCCTGCATGGCTCACTGCCTATGGGTAAGGCATGCAACTTATGAAACTATGTAGCGTGACATCGCCACAGGAACCACCGACCTGTGGAGTCTCCTGCCATGGAGTGAGCCACAGATTAATGAAATGTTGTGAATATCTGCGCCGGCGTAAATATGGCTGCGTTGGCAGTGCAGTTAAGTGTGCAAGCTGCGAGTGAGTACGGCGTATATGCTTCTATATGATAGTTATATATAAAATAACTTCAACGCTAGTAATGGGGTTTATCTCCTACAGATTTATTATGTCGGCTAAATTCCTGGTTCCCACATTTATGTCCTCTAACCTAGTTTCAAAGGACTTTGTAGATTGGTTTTATTCTGTTTCGTATGTTATTGAGAACAGGAATGTTTGTAGCTGTATGTTGCGAGTAGTTCGTTTTAACTGAACTGGTATCCACAATGACCTACGTGAGCAGAATCCATGATAAGTTGACAGTTGTGTGGGTAGTCAAAAAATCTCGCCAGTTGAGTGAAACTTGGAAGTTCGGTGTGTTCAAAAGAGCACACCTCAGGAACCTCTTGTGAGCCAGTTAAATCTACACCACACCTTCACACTCTTGTTTGTTCAATGTGTACTTTGATGTTATTCTCCCACATAGTTTCTTCTCTCTTGTTTTCTGAAAACACTGCAATGATATCTTGATAAAGGATACAAGTTCTGCATCTCCTGATATAAGAGTTAACATCCATTTTGCAGTTACAGTTGGTATTACTAAATAGAAAGTTGAACTGTGAAATGGATAAGCAATTGGTAGTTATGAATGTAATAAGAAACTGAATCTGTTATTCTGAGTATGAAATGATACTTAATTAGTTTTTGCTTGACATTATACATATTCTGTGCAGTTTGAGTGCAGAATGATCCCTCAAGTGAACCTGAGGCATCAAAGGCTTGGGTCTCCACTGTCTCAAAAATGGGAGATGATTAATGCTGCAGGATGTTTGGAGACAGCTTTTATATTTTAATATTTTATGTTTTAATACTATACAGGTATTTTAATGAATAATTGTAGTGATACTATATAGTGACTGACTGTTGTGTAAAGAGCTAATGTGTGTGTAATACCATTTGCCAGTGTACAGTACGCTGCTTATGTCTTCGTAACATGGGCTTCCTGATGGTGGCTACAATATGTAGTCAAAACATGTAGGAGCACAGAAATTGTTTTGTGCAGTGATTGGAAGTAAAACTTGTGTACTTAATTGGTTGTTTCTTGGCAAGTACAGTACTTGATGAGTAAGTTACTGATCATTTTATTGACAAATTAGGTTTTAGTATGTAGTGTTCTGTGTGGAACAAATTGTGCTTCTACAGAGGTCAAAACACTATAACCATTTATAAGGGGGTTAGTTATCAGTGCTATGGAACTTCATATTTATAAGACAATAGTAAGAGTTAGATTGGGAAGCTAGCTAGATGCAGGGATGTAGTTAATTAGGACATCTGGCTTACAGAACAGTGCAGGACCAAAGGTACAGGCTAAGACTGTAGACAAAGTTAGCACTGGTTAGAACTGGAGAGAGATATGGGGCTAGATTGTAGCAAAGGAACTTAGTTTGTCACTGTGAGGTTTAATGGGTTTTAGAAGTGTTTTGCAGAAATTTTGCATATTGACAGCTTCTTCCTGTCATAGCTCATCTGGTAGGAGGTAACAAAGTCATATGCCCACTTTTGAACGTTACTTAGAGCACGGGGTTCACATGGGTTGAGTTACAGTTTACAATGTTGGGCCGTAGTCAGCCAATGGGAATTTAGAATTTAAAATTTTAACTTTTGACCCATTGGGGATAGTCACAATATGAGTATGGTCAATTAGAAGATATAAGAAAATTTGAGAGAGGGAGGAAATTTTCAACTAGGGATCCAGCCAGTGGTTGCTGACACCAGAGTAAATGATGTTTGGATTTCTTGGTGGTCAGACACATACGAACAAAAGCTTAACTTGAAATGTGCTATGAATAATACCAACAAAAAGGTGATAATTTAATTCAGTGCCTCGTATGAAAGAAAAAAATTATAGATTCAGTGTAAATTTTGATTATTAGTAATAAATTTGTGTAATTAATTATGGAGGGGTTAAGCAGTGCTTCAGAACACTAAGATTCCCTGTAATTAAGAGACATACTTAACTGACTGAAGAAGCTAGTGGGAAAGGAGGAGCAGTTGTAATATGTAGGGTCAGATAACAGACTGCTCTAAAAGGAACTTGATACTAAATTAATAATGGGTGCATTTTGCGGTGTTAACGTATTCATTGACATAGATTGCAGTTCCAAGAAGCTTATTATTGAAGATATGAATCTCCTTGTTGTGTATTTTTTCTATTCTTCTTTTAACTTCCTTTCTTGGGTCTAAGTGTTCTCTCCAGCATCTTGTTCTCAAACATCTTCAGTCTGCTTTTTTCCAGTTATCACAACTATTTTATTGATATGGATATTTTTTGTGTATATTCTAGAGCACCATGTTGGTGCTGCAGCAAGTGTAGCATGCCTTCATGCGACGTATTCTACTGATGTGAAAACCATAAAGAATCCAAGTTTGTCTGCACTTAAAAGAGGCACTGGTGGACGAACCAGTTTCAATGGCATTGTTGCAACTGTTTTTGGAGCAACTGGATTTTTGGGTCGGTATGTCTGCAACCGTCTTGGCAAAATAGGAACTCAGGTACTACTGCTATGACAACTGGATACTTGTGGGCTGTGTCGTCTGTCAGAGCTTTTGGAGTGATACATTTGCCTGCTTTACATTTTTTGTGTTCACATGATAGGTGTAGTTTATTAGTGTAAGTTATGTTGTTCTCACTGTGCTTGCATTAACCTCTTAACTGCATGTAACGTGTTTGTTTTTGTATTGGGCAATTTCAATGGGTATGACATACTGTTACGGTCTCGGATGTGTTACTGTTAATATTTCCTGGGTACGATGGGATATGAGTAAGGTATCGGCACTGTTGTAATAATTGACTTTTTCTCTGCTAGATGGCACAACCAAACACCTTCTTCTCAACAGCCAATGCAGTCTATGATAGTTCTTTTGAAATGCTGCACATACGGACATTAACAGCTGGGTAAAATGGTGGCGCGTAAAAAAATGTGAATGTTGCACTAACTGTGAATAAAAAGATGCATTTCCTCTTTACATCAGTTTTTAATTACATATTGAAAGAGAAACCTATTGTGCTTGCACCACTCCTCTCGCTTCTTAGAAACTAACAAAAAAGAGGAAAAAGTATCTGGGGCAGGTTACACTAGCAGCCTGGGAAAGACCTAGTTAAAAGGTTAAGTATGGTGATTCTGTATTAGATTTAATTGGTTTTCGTACATAGGAAATTATGCTGTTACTTACCGTAACAGGAAGTGGAGTAGTGTAGTCGGTGTAGTCGCTAGGCTACGGGCTGGACAATTTTTGGGTTTCCTGTCCCATTGTGCACATGTATAATTATCACTATTCTATACTGACACATGCAACACAACACCCTGGTTTCCAGTTTTTACTGCGACATGTTTGAGGTGTGCAAAGCGTCCATTATCAGGTAAAATACGAATCTGTAAGGAAAAAGTGTTAAGGTGTTACACCCCCCGCCTTAACATTTTTTCCTTATAGCTCTGTATTCTACCTGATAATGGATGCTTTACACACCCAAAATGTATGGTAATAAAAACTGGAAAACAAGGTGTTGTGTTGCATCTGTCAGTATAGAATAGAGACAGTTGTAGGCTGGACAGCCAAGGCATCATGGTTCAGTTCTTGGCAGCAGTAAGAGATATTTCTATTCTTTAAAGTGTTGGAACTGATTTTGGTGACTGCCTACCATTTTATTAAATGGGTATCAGGCATGCTTTCTCCTGGAGTCAAGTGGCTGGATGTCAAGCTGAATACTCGCGTCCACCTGATATGGAGGTTACAAATGAATGGCGCTATTCTGCCGCTCCCAGTATGTTTTTGTGGCATACGCAGGTACAACGTATCTTAACGTTTTGTGTGGCAGAAGGGAAAGTGAAGTAAGCCTTTCACCAGTTTGTCATGCCATCTTCAATGTTGTGTCAGAGCACGTTTTTTTTAATGTTAAATACAGTATTCAGTCTTCATAAAGATTTCAAAATGTACTTCATGTTGCAGTAAAAGGTAAAGGCCCTAAGGCCCAAGGCGGAGTAGAGATATGGCTCTACCCTTTTGTTAGGCTGGGCACTAGACGGGGGTGAGGTGGCTAGTTGCACTCCCTGGCTGCCTTACCCCAAGGAAGGACCCGGTGCCCATTGAATAGGAGGCTGGGTGGGCCCCAGGGCCAGTCTGGATGGGTGCAGAAAATCTTGCCCCCACCAGGATTCGATCCCCAGACTGTTCAGCCCACAGTGAGTCGCTATACTGACTAGGCTATCCCTGCTTACCTATGGTGCAATGCCGTTGAGCAATTTTTGATGTGGAATATTTCTCAATATTAGTTTATTTGTTTCAGCAATCAAAATATCAGAAAGCGAAATGATAATAGTTATGGTAAATTTAATTTATTCTTTTAGGTTTATGTTGCACATTTGCTTTTAAAGGTGAACAGCCAGTCCATAGTATCCGTATGTTTTTTGCCAAATGCCTACTGCTACCAAACGTAATGAGTGATTATCGCTATACTGCGTATAACATGTGATATGTTGCAGCTGATTTTACCATACCGTGGTGATCATTATGATGCTCTTCGCCTGAAGCTGGTTGGTGATTTGGGACAAGTATTGTTTGTACCGTATGATTTACGGGATGAAGAATCAATTCGCAAGTCCATTCAGTATTCAGATGTTGTGATTAACTTGGTTGGACGTGATTGGGAAACCAGAAACTTCTCGTTTGATGATGTTCATGTCAAAGGAGCAAAGACTCTTGCTCGATTAGCAAAGGAAGCAGGAGTGGAAAAGTTCATTCATGTGTCAGCACTGAATGCTACCAGCAACCCGGAGGTGAGATATTTGTATTAAATGTGTGACTGATTTCCTGTGTGTTGGATGAGTGATACCAAATAACATGTGACATGCTGACATATTTCTTTTTTTCTTCTTCTCTTCCTCCTCCTTGCCTCTTCCTCTCTCTCTCTCTCTTTTTTAAAAGAAATTCAAGCGTCTCCATAATAAACGAGGAGTTTGGGACAGAACTTGTCAAGGATACATTGCTGTTGCATAAATAACCAGTCCTACAGTTCACATTGCAGTTGCTTTGTTTTATTTTTCTGATGAACATGTTCCTTCAGCATGAGTTGTGTGTGAATTCTATACAGTGAAACCCTCCGTAAGACATCTCCAGAAATATTCGACATATTCGGCTTATTAAGTGGGAAGAAATGTTGAAAGGTTAAGTCTGACAATGATACTGTTTGTAATTCTGTTTTGAATTTGACGTTCTGTTTACTAGAATATTACCATCTGTGAATTCTGCATTAAATGATTCATTTTCATTATCAATCAACATTTCAAATCTTACCTTCTTTAGTGATTTTGACACATTCTGGAATGTAAGAAATTCTTTTACAAGCACAACTGGTAGAGGAAGAGCCCTTTCTTGCTATAACTATTGTGTAAAGAACCAGTTCTACCATACAATATTTAGCTGTTTCTGGCTCAGATTTTCACTGAAACAATTGAGTACTCTGTCTGATATTTTAAGTTGACATAGAAGTGCAACATTCTTGAACAATTTTCTTTTGTGGTGATAGTTTTAAGTAGCATCCACCTTATTTATAATAACTTTTCTTGAACTGCAAGCAACTGAGAGCAGCTTACTTTTATGCTGATTTTTGGTCTCGTAGCCATGCCAATCACATGTTCAATAATTTAGGGCCTTGCAGGATGAAAATTGTACACACGTAAGCAGTTTGAAATGACTTAAAAAATGTACAGTGTTGCAAACAGAATACTTAATGTTACTGGACTTAGGTTAAAACAGTTACAGTCACAACACATGCCATTAAACCTACACTGATTAGCAGTGTAAAATATGTGTGAGCCATGATGTGTCCTGCAATGTGAAGTGCATGTGTGAAAATTGACAGCAGTGTGGTGGGACTGTGACATTGCTTCCCACTGCACGTTTTCACACATTAACATCAAGTTACTGCTTATCTCTACCGCTGATTTGTGGTGGAAACAACCTTAAAGCTGAATCTTTACAAACAGAGGGTGTTGTTTTGTGACAGTATGTTGGTAAAAAATTGAACAAATGGAAAATTGTTAAAATTCTAATGTGAAACTGTATTAAGCGGGTGAAAAAAAATTGCATCATGAAATGTTCACACTTATGAAATGGGAAATGCATTTAAAAGGTGATGTACATATGTACTACTCATGTGGGAAAATTTTGATCCTAAATTATTCTGAATTCTTAGGCGGGAAAATTTCTTGGGTGAGGACGTCTTAAGCAGGTTCTACTATATGTTAAAATATAATGTTGAAGTTCTAACATTTTTGTATTTTTGACTTGCAAAGAGTACTTCATATATAATGTGTAGGTACATTTATGAACCGTTCCTGTATAAAATACAGTAAAACTCATTTAAGACATCCCCGCTTAAGATGTTTTCCCACCTAAGAAGTCGGAATAAAAAAGCACCAAAATTCTCCAATTTGATTAACATTACATGTTGGCCTTTTAATACATCCCTGTATAAGGACATTTCCCACCTAAGAAGTAACAAATTTAATGGTGAAACAATTCTTTTGCCCATTTCATACATTTTCTGTTTCAGAATCTTAAAGAATTTCCCTGAGTTTCCATTCATTCCATTTCCAAAACACAGCATTCAAATGGCGTGGTCAGTTCCTATAGGTTAATCTCCAATGTCATATCCGCCAAGTTCCACACAGCAGAATGATGCAACCTCACGGTCGACACGGGTGTCGTATTCCTTCCGTGATGCAGAGACTGCAGTCAGTCACTCCCCACTACTCGGTCTCTGTCACAACAACCAGAAAAATTATGTCAAGTGGCTGGAAGCCGCTTCTAGTGGTTCTGTGACCTGCGTAAGCCTGCATTTGGCAACACTGGCATGTGGCAGCTCACCTGCCGCTTCAACTGCCCGGGACTAGGAGGAAACTAAGGCAGCCCCTAACATTTGAAGAAGTTTAGGCGTGCTAGCTGAAGTCACACAGTGTTTTACTTTGCTGTGGGGACAGCAGTTTGACGCGAGATAAGTGGGTGGTTGCTTACGACTTGTTTAAACGTAATTTATCAGCGGTAATATAAATGTGTTGTAGTGTAGCATGATTGTGAAACATTTGTGGTGACTGTGTGCAGGTAAGTTACATCAGCAATTCCAGAAAATAAATTTCAGACACTGCAGAGTTAGTGAAAGTGAGTGCAACTGCTGACCACCGCTAATGTCTACCTAAAAGCAAACCTTTGGAATCTGAAGAAGTATATTGCTACTGTTTTTGAAAAAAGAGCAAGACAACCCATGCTTGAAAAATATTTCAAGCAAAAGTAAACATCTGGAATGAAATGCAAACTTGTGAATGAAAAGTCAGTGACAGTATAGTTAAAGGTGTAAATAAAGCTGTGAATGAATGGTCACAGACAAAATGGTTAAATGGTCAGGTACAAGCGATAATGTGTTACGACAGCTGCAAATTGTACAAATTCAGCATACATATTTGATAAGTTCACAAAAAAATTTAGAAAATAGAACTTTACGGTCATACCCTTTTAAGAAATTTCCCATTTAAGAAGTCAGATTTTCATGAAATTTTCAAAAAGTCTTAACAGGGTGTTACTGTATCAGGTGCCTAATGCCAGTGGTTCATTAGTTATAACCATCAGACTAGAAGCAACATTAAATGTTTGTTGTTATTTTGCATCTGCAGCATATTTTTCAAAGGTATGTCACTATAGACTGTGCGTACACTGTGAATTGAACCCTGCTGTGTTTGTGCACGCCCAAGGAAACTATTAAATTTCCACAAACAATGCAACTCATGCCGAAGGAAAAAGTTAATTCATGATGGATTTAATACTGTAAGTGTGGAGAACTGGAACAGCAATGTAACACATGTCAAGGCAATATAAACTGCAACATGGTAAGTGGACAGAATTCAAGAGGCCATTTAGCCAGTTTTCATCCAACTAGGTGACTACAATTAGTCATCTGGCAGTTTGACTAAGGAGGCAACTCTCTACTTTCATAATGTGTGTGGAAGTGATGGAAATAATATGGATGCAAGATCAGGTTAATGTGGTAGAAGGCCTGGAGTATATACCCCATTTCTTCTGTGTTCATGTTTGTATGTCTTTGAAATAAATTATACAGGATAGTTGTGTGATATATAATACCATTCCAGTTAAATTTTCTCAGGCTAGCAGCTGTGCCAGCTGGTTGAATGGCAAGTAAACCACTGGTTCGGCAACATCTCTATTCTCTTCATCAGGGAACTGACGTGATTATGAGGACAAAGATGGTTTTCGAAACATAGGCCTACTCGCCATTTAACCACCTGACGATGCTGCTAGCCTGAGAAAATTTTGTTGAATTCAGTCATTGTGAAAGCTTTAAATTATATATAATACCATTTATTGCCACAGCAGAAATCTGTCACTTCAGGTTGCTGATGAAATAAGAGAATCATTTCATAACACTGTGCTTTGTTAACTTGTGGTTTTACTGTAGCAGATTGCTTGCATTCTGTACTAATATGTTGAAATGCAGTTACTGTAACAGAAATGCTCTTCTTCTTGTCAGACAAGCAGTTGATATGCCACATCCTCATATGTGCTGTTGATCTTCATAGTGTGAGCACTAGACAAGAACAGTAATCGGTATATCCAGTACTGTGTTCTATATTTCAGCCTCTTATTATAAAAACTGGTTCTAAGTTCCTGCAAAGCAAATACTATGGAGAACTTGCAGTGAAGGAAGAATTCCCAGAAGCTATTGTCTTCCGACCAAGCGTAATTTATGGACAGGAGGATCGCTTTCTTCGGTAAATTATTCACTACTGGTGAAAGGACATGTTCATTATCTGGTAATATTAAAGTTTTTTCCTGTGCATTCCTTCAAGGCATCGAGGGATGCAGATGTATAACTCCACTCATGCTTAACATGGAGATAAGTAGTTTAATATTTCTTACTCCATGCATTGGTCTGTCATCAATCACTGTATCAAGTACCAACTAAATGCACTGTATAAATTTATTATTATTTCATTTCACATTACCCCGACATGTTTGGACGACTCAACCGTCATCCTCAGAGCGGTACACCAAAGTCTTTTCTAATGCTGGCAGGAGTGATAGGTCATATTCATTTGCTGTATGTCTCTTCAGTAGGGTCGCATTACGCTCTTAATTGTTAGAACACCGTACACTTCTGTGGGTAGCACTAGCACTGATGGTTGAAACACTGTTTAGTGTAGTCGGCTGCCAGCGACTACACTGAACACACCACAGCCACAGGCTACAGGGTATGACACCTCTACTATATATTGCCACACGTCTGACATCATTGTGAAAATAAATACAAGCATGATGCAGCTACCTGAAAAAGCTCGTTTCTACCAATTTTAAATTATGTTAACACAGCAAATCACAAGTTTTTAACTTTTAACTTTTTAATACACTAAGTATAGTGTTTCCTGAAAATTGATCTTTTTATCTTCCAAAAAGGATAACAATGCCGTGTAATGTGTAATCTTTTATGGTCAAATGGGAGAACAGTGTCCCATAATGTGTAATCCTTTACATTTAGGTGGGAGAACAGTGTCCCATAATGTGTCATCCTTTACGGTCAAAGGGGAGAACAGTGTGCTGTTTATGTCATAACGTTATTAAAATTTCCTGTATTTCTGAACGCATAATTCTTATTCACTACACTTATGTTAAATGTTCCTGTAGGTTTATTTCATACTTTTTCATCTGAAAACATGGGCATCATCTTTGATTCACTGTCAATAATTTTGTTTATATTAATAACACGATGCTGTTATATTTTTGCACCTGTTAGTACACAGTTTTGGATTTTTTATTAATCTCTTTTGCTCTCTTCTTGATGTTGCAGTCCTTGCAGGATGTTGGCCTTCCATATGATTCAACATCACTCCTATTCCTGTCTGCTAATATGCATGACCCTCAAACCATCCTCACATTTTCAGTCATTGAAGCTGCAGTGTGTAGTTATTACATCTTTGTTTGTTATCTAACTAACTAACTAACTCCATGGAGCAGAGGCCTTCTTGAGAAGCTAACAGTTTCTCAGCCAGTCAAGAAACTCCCCGCATTTTATGGAACCCGAAGGTTCATTACCGCATTCACAAGAGCCCGCCACCTGTCCCTATCCTGAGCCAGATCAATCCAGTTCATGTCCTCCCATCCCACTTCCCGAATATCCATCTTAATATTATCCTCCCATCTATGCCTGCGTCTCCCAAGTGGTCGCCTTCCCTCGGGTCTCCCCACCAAAATCCGGTATGCACCTCTCTCCTCCCCCATACGTGCCACATGCCCCGCCCATCTCAGTCTTCTCGATTTGATTACCCGAATAATATTTGGTGATGAGTACAGGTCATTAAGTTCCTCGTTATGTAGTCTTCTCCACTCCCCTGTCGCCTCGTCCCTCTTAGGCCCAAATATCCTCCTCAGCACCCTATTCTCGAACACCCTCAGTCTTTGTTCCTCCCTCAGTGTGAGAGACCAAGTTTCGCATCCATACAGAACAACAGGTAAAATTATAGTTCTGTATACCCTAATCTTTGTGTTTTTGGATAGCAATCTGGAAGACAAAAGATTCTGCACCGAATGATAGCAAGCATTCCCCGACTTCAATCTGCTCTTAATTTCTTCATGAATGGAGTTTTGATTCGTTAGGGTTGCTCCCAAATATTTGAATTCTTCCACCCTTTCAAAGGATTTATTATCTGTATTTATGTTGTGATTGTGTCCTGCATTCTGATTTCGAGACATGACCATGTACTTAGTTTTCTCAGCATTTACTTCTAGACCAATCTCCTTACTAGCAATAATTAAATCTTCTGCATTTTTCTTTATGCTATGTACGCTTCCGCCCAATATATTAACATCATCAGCATAAACCAGAAACTGATGTGTACCATTCAATTTCAAGCCCTCCTGGTTTGCCTGAAACCTCCTAATGGCATATTCTAAAGCAAAGTTGAAAAGCAATGGCGACAGAGCATCTCCTTGTTTCAAGCCATTCTTAATAGGGAACGTGTCAGACAGATGTTTACCTACCCGAACTCTGCTATATGTTTCACTTAGGCACATTTTTATTAACCTTACTAGTTTCATGGGGATACCGAACTCAATGAGAATATTATACAAGACCTCCCTCCTAGCTGAATCATAGGCTTTCTTGAAGTCTATAAATAGCTGATGCATTGCCTCATTGTATTCCCATTTTTTCTCAAGTATTTGACGAGTGCTGAATATATGATCAGTGGTTGACCTGTTACGTCGAAATCCACACTGATGATCCCCAATAATTTCCTCTGCATATGGAGTTAACCTTGACAAAAGGATGTTGGATAGAATTCTGTACGTAGTCGACAAAAGTGATATGCCTCGATAGTTATTGCAATCTGTCTTATCACCCTTCTTATAAATAGGCACAATGACCGACTCCTTCCATTCCTCAGGCAATTCCTCCTTATTCCAAATAGAAATAATAAGTTTATGGATTTCAGACCGAATAATCCTACCCCCTGCTTTAATCAATTCTGCTGGAATCTGATCAATACCTGGTGATTTGTGGCTTTTTAGTTTTCCAATAGCCATCTCCTTTGTTTGTTATCACCTGCCATAAATTATTTTGAAAATATTCAAATAAATGTTACGTGAATTCCATGTGGGAGAATCTCGACAGGTTAGCAGAAGAGGAAGGACAAAGTACATTGCATTTATTAGTGGTAGTATACAATGTAACTATAAACTAGAATTACCAGCATTTTTGTTTAAAAATGGGACAGGTGGGTTTTAGTGTGGGGTAGCTGTTTTACCTTAATGATGACGTGTTAACACCAGAAGTCTACTTTGGGTGATCCCAACCGACATAAGTTAAATTCATATGCTGAACCTGACTTTGTAATGTCCAATTTAATATTATCCTACCACATGGATTTTCCACACAGTGATATAAGAATTTTTCTCCCATACAGGATACATGCTGAACATAGCCCTTCAGTTAACTGCCATAACAGTAGTTGTATAAATCACAAAATTTCCAGTTAAGTAAGATACCCTATTCTGTCTCATTTATCTCAGGAACTTCGTATGCTTTTACTTAGCAGTCTTTTAGGGCAGTGAACTGCACCCAATTAAATGCAGGATGTGGGGCCTATATATGCTCAGATGACCTTGGGACAGTGTGACATCTGGGTGCCCCTTTGTAAACTATGTAGTGTGGAAATAAGCTTTCTGTGTTGATCCTGCAAATGTAACATACAAATTTGAGTGATATAGTGGAGAGGTGTACATACAAATATCTAGGAGCTACCTCAAAATTTTAGGTGCCAAAAAGATGACATGATGCAAATTCCATGCTGTGGACTCACAGATGTTAGGCACCACTGCTCAAAATGTTGTTTGGTGCCTGGGTGACCTGGCATCTGGGATTTGTGCACCCTTGATTTAGCAAATTGTGTGGAACAAACCCATAACTACAATTCTGTGAAAGTCAGATCTTACTGGTATAAAGAAGAAGATTTTTATTATGTGTAGAATAAAATAGTTTTATCTTGTTCTTTGTATCTTTGATTTTAAGCATTCTGCTTGCTTTTGTATCAAGCAGCATGGCGAAATGTCAGTGCTTGTGATTTATACTTGGGAATTGCCCATTTTGCAGCCCAGCCAGGACACTTACTAGCATGAGGTTTTTGTGGTTTTCCACAGACCTTTTAGACAGATGCCTTAAATTCTACCATGACCACTTCCTGCCAGGGCTGTGGAGTCGGTACACAAAACTTCCGACTCCTCAGTTTTTAAAACTTTGATTCTGACTCCTTCATAAAAGCTCAATATGTATTAGTAATGGTAAATCTGTAAGATATTTCATCACCACTACGTAAATCATCAGGCTACCTATATTTAAGTATAAGCCTAATGGTTATTGTAGCTATCAGGGCTGTGGAGTTGGAGTATCCAGTTAAGATTTTAGATTGAGGTCGGAGTCGGAGTAGGTACATTTTTACCAACTGCGATTCCACAGGCCTGCTTCCTGCCACATCTTTTCCTATTCATTTTCAGCATCATCTTCTAAAGTCATCTGGTTGAAACGGTTATTTGTTGGCAGCACATATACAAAATTCTGGCGACACCAGATGAGAGCTGTACCACTTTGGCACAAGGGAGAAAAGACAGTAAAACAACCTGTCTTCGTTTCTGATGTAGCAGCAGGAATTGTCAGTGCTGTCAAAGATCGGGATGCTGTGGGCAAGACATTCCAAGCTGTAGGGTATGTAATTTTGTCTTCCATTCTGTACAGATG
Source organism: Coptotermes formosanus (assembly GCA_013340265.1). Lineage (NCBI taxonomy): Eukaryota > Metazoa > Arthropoda > Insecta > Blattodea > Rhinotermitidae > Coptotermes > Coptotermes formosanus. The sequence continues at coordinate 341,349 of BLKM01000055.1, forward strand.
ATAGCGCATTCCTTGCCCAGTTTCATAATACGGAATTTTATGGGAACTGAGTCATATTCCCCAATAATTTTAACCCCCTTTTGTGGGATTTTAAATATCCTGCTGCTGCATGTGGAGTGGCCATTTAAATTTGCTCTGTGACTCTTTTGACCCACAATTTTCTTCGAAATCACGGACTAGAAACAGAGGAGTGAAATGTTGATAATGAATCTCTGCCTGAAGCTGGTTGATTTAAACAAAAAGGGTGTGTACTGCCCCTCTGAAACAGCTTTACTGTTTACCAGTTGACATGGCAGACATCCCTGAAGGCTTTAAATTTCTGTAAGATCTGTTGGTAACAAGAGGGATTTGCTGTTACAGTGGAACCTCAAACTTTTGTTCCCATAGGCATTGTTTCCCCACAGCTATTGTCCATGTCCCCTGGTTGCAAAAAATTGCCCATATAAACAGCATATAAGTATATTGGATATATTGTTCCTTCATGTGTAATTTTCCCATGTGAGTTGTTCAGAATTCTTGGTCCTGACCCACAATATGATCGTGTCTGAGGAAAATATACCAAAGTAACATGGTGTTTTGGAACATCCAGTAGCAATAACTTGCTTATGCTGGTACTTACTGTTAGCTTACACAGTGTCACTGTGCACTGGTCAGATGTGAATGATGGTTGAGCAGTGGTTTTCATGGGGAGGCTTGGTTGTAAGGTAGCAAACCTGTGAACTGTTATTGTCATCCTGTTGCTTCCCTCTGAGTTCAGCAATTAGGAATTGTGTGATTTAGTGTTATTTTTCCTGTTATTTGTTATTTGTGCCAATGATGGTTGGGAAATTATTGAAACCATCATGTTTTGGAAACGTGAAGTACTACGCAAATAAAAAAGTGTGGATGACAACCACTTTCGTGGAGTTTTTAAGGTTACTGAATACCTCAATTGGTGTGCAAGGTAGAAACAGATTTCTGTTTGTGGACACTGATCTGTGACATGCTTAATCTCTGTAGAACATGAAATAGTGTATTATTCACCAAACTGTGTGATGCCTTCCATGAGGACTTGATATGGCTAAATGCTGAGCAGGATGTTGACTGCACTTCTTATGCATCTGTGTACAATGAGCTTGCCACATGTGGCATTTCCAGCATAGATGAGTTTTGTGAGGGTGGCAGCTGCAGTGGGGAGAAGGGGGATATGAACGACCTTCAACCAGTGATGAGTTTTACTGAAGTCCATGTTGCTTAGAGAACTGTTAAATAATTCTTTTACATTCATAGCATGGACAGGCATGACGAACATAACATTTTGAACTTGGAATTGGTGCTGTTTTGTCTGAAATGTAAGGCTTCAAACTAAGCAGTTGTAAGTTAAAGATTTCTTTGGGAAAAAGTTATTGGCATGCAGGTTTTAATGGCATTTTTATTTGTTTAGTATTTTGATGGGCGTGAGTGCAACATGTAAAATTTAAATATTTTGTTTTCTCATGTGTGTGGCACATTTAATTCTTTTCGTGCTTTTGTTGTTTGCTGTCTGTGGACCCTGCAGATATGAGGGACTGAGGTTTCACTGTGTTTAAATGTAGCTGCAATGGCAGGCAGTGTGCCATTTAAAGACATTTTGATTGACTAAATATTGGATATTTTGTGTCACTCAGATGTTTCAAATGTGAAGGCATGATTTCACATTCATGTAAGTACAGTAAACTTGATTATGACAGTTGTGTATGTTGTATGTTTCTGTCTTATCAGACCCAGGCGTTATCACCTGGGAGACCTTGTTGACTGGATCTATGCAGTAATGCGCAAGGACAGAAAGTGGGGTTACATTCGCTATGACATGCGGTTTGACCCCACATTTTTAGCCAAGACGTGGTTCACACAGAACATCTCACCTGGGTGGCCTGTTGGTCTTCTGCACTTTGAAGGACTGGAATTGGTAAGAGGATTGATTGTTAGATGTGCCATGTGTGTGCATAATGCTTGTCTGAAATTTGGTGTTGTAAACAGGTATGTGAGTGACACAATCACATTAGCTTTCACAAAAAATTATTACAAACTTAGGAGAAATGTAGTGGTGAGTGTGTTACATAATCAAATTAGCTTTCACAAAAAATTATTACAAACTTAGGAAAAATGTAGTGGTGAGTGTGTGACACAGTCACATTAGCTATCACAAAAAATTATTACAAACTTAGGAAGAATGTAGTGGTGAGTGTATTGCCTAGCTAAGTGTTGACATTTATGTTTTGTCACTCACAGCAAAAGTAACTATTTGTGTCTTTCCTACCAATCCAGACTATCTCTGGCACCAATCCACTGAGTACAATGGTGAAGTGGCTTGGGGTGAAGATGATGACCCCACTCCATCTAATACCAAAGTTGTGAATGCCCTTTCTCATCTTACGCACTTTCAGTGTTAGTGACAGAACCGTGTTGCGGATGCATGAAGACTGCATTATTTCTCTTTTTTTAGGCTGCATTGGAGTTATCCCATCTAAATATATTTTCAGATATGACTCACCCATTGTAATCATGCTACCTATGTGAAATACAAGTTCCTTGATTATTTTTGAAGAATGTTAATGAATCTTTTGATTTATGTGAGAGCCGCATCAGTTTTCATTTCCCTGGCTTGAGGGGTCTTGTTTATAGTGTTCACACCATACAGGATGTCGTACCACTCAACAATTGCCTTGAGAAATGCAGAATGTTTTCTAGGGACTCAGCTTTGCTTTGAACTTTCCAAGGCATCAGAATTTTTGCCAACTTCAAACAAGGCATCTCCGATGTGTGACTTGTTTGGTAATCTGTTACTTTTACACTTGCTACTCAGCATTTCCACCAAGTATCAGACAGACACTTTCGGGTGGAAAATTTGATATGTTTCTTTGAAACATTGGCAGCCACCTGGCAGACTATTTTGAAGACCACAAACTCAATATTCACAATTGCGAAGACTTATGATTTCACCAGTTTTTTTATGATGATGATGTTTAGTGAAATGGGAGTATCAGTAGACGTCCAGGTTTACATATGCCCTTGTCACTGGTAGGTAGATAAAGTATTTTGTGATGCAAGTAGGGTTTTGTGCACTTTTTTTAATGAAAGCAAGTAGTTTTCTGTGAGATTGTTTTGCCAGCATATTACTTTCTGTTTATTTTTTACAGTAAATAGATGATCATTAATGAAACTGATGTTGATAATGGGATCAGATTAATAAATAAAGTTCATGCTGAAGTAAGGAGATGAATAAAAAGTACAAAAGAGTAAAAGGTCACCCTATGACATGCCATGAAGGCGCGGAGGCAGACTAGAAGTATAACTGTGCACATTCAGACCTTGCTGCTAGAAGGCAGTGGGTGGTCAAGGACATGCCCTGGCTACTTTACTGCTGGGTAAGAAACCCGGTACTACTCATAGAGGAGGCTGGGTGGGCCTCCAGGTCAGTCTGGATGGGTATGGGAAATCTTGGCCCTGCCAGGGTTCAAACCCTGGACCATCCAGCCTGTAGCAAGTTGTTATACTGACTGTGCTATCCTGGCTACTGTTAGGAGTTGAACAAATTCAGAACGTGCTTTCTGTTCTTTATTTCATACATTGCTTGTTTGCCAGTGCAACTTATCAGAGCTTGCTATATATATACTTGTATAAAGCCCTGATACTTTCTGCAGTTGTAATGAACGGGACATCACTGTTTTGTTTTGTGCAGCAACATACTACTGATGTTGTCCTTCCTGGAGTGCCAACACTACTGGATCTGGGTGTGACACTAACCAAGATGGAAGATCAGGTGCCATGGGAGTTGAAACCGTGGCGTGCTGGTGCTTACTACGATGAAGAGCTGGGAGAGTTTGAAAAACCGCCACCACCCAAAGAAGTGCTTGTATAGACACCAAGTGATATGTTTATGGTAGTTAAGGATGACATTAACATGTGTTATATATGATAAAAGGTCAGTACGTTTTCACGTTAACAAAGTACACCAGGCATGTCTTTGTATAAAAGAGAAGTATTGTGTTGAGAATACTTGTGTATTTATTGTTAATACAATTAAGATTTAAGATAAAATTTCTTCGTATTTACTCTTTGTGCTATTTCCTGTGTAAGACATACAACTGCTGCACTATCTAAAATGCTGCATTGCAGGATTGGTGATTAGGAATTAATAATTGGGATTAATGAGGTTTTCCAGGTTTTTGTTAATGACTGATTCTTCATCTGCTGGGGACTCATAATCATGAATCTTAATAAAGGTAAAGTTACATGATTTCAGGCTTCCACTGCAGTGTAAATGAGGTCTTTGCTCTTCTGGGATGTTACGCAGTGTTGATTGGTGGTTGGTGACATTTCAGGACAGCCTGATGGCCCCATCTTCAAGGTGTGGGACCAACAGGCCGTCTTGAAACGTTGCTAGCTAACCACCGATCAACGCTGTGTAACATTCCAGAAGAGCAAAGACCTCAAAGGTACAGTTGTCCCTGTGCATGCCATAAAGGCATATGGGGGAGTGGAGGTGTAGCTCTACTCATTCTCAACCTTCACAGAAGCTGGAGGTGCGTGATCAGTTTCATGCTGCAGCTCCTTTACCCCTGGTGAGAAGGGCTCCAGTACCCACTGAATTGGAAGGTGGATGGGTTCAAGCTAAACAGTTCCTATAGACATGGTGAGAATTGCATCGTTAGGGAGGTACCCTGTCTTGAATAAGTGTCTCTTCAAGTATGGTGTCACTCGTCTCAACTGGTTTCTGTTTAATAGTATCCTAGTTTGTAGCAGAGTTTTCCACAGAACCTGTGTGCATGATTCTGTACAGATGTGGTCCAGCGTTCTTTAAAGGTCTTCTTGTACAGGCCTTTTTGGTCTGTTTGGGAGTTTTATCTGAGCTTCCAGTAGCTAGTGCAGGTCCTGTTAATGGCTGTCCAGGTCCTGTTATTGTGAGTTCATTAGCCAACTCATTCCCTTCAATACCTCTATGCAATGGCACCCAAACCTGTTTTACTGTTGTGTGTAGCCAATAGGATACAGGAATGGTGGCAAACCCAGACCACCTTGGAGCTGATGTGCTGTCTGTTAAGTCCTCTGCTTGCAGCTCAGTTGGCAGATATTTGTTTTCTTATAGCCCATCCATATTCTGTATTATGTATGCCTTCTGTTTGTAACACTGTTGTATTCTGCTCCACACTAAAAATGCTTCTTGTGCAACAGCCATACACTCCATTGCCGGTTCCTTCATCTGTCTTCGAACTGTCCGCAAACAAGACTAGTCCATTATTTTTTATAATTGAAAACCAACAAAATGCACAAATTATGTAATCTATATCTATCTACTTTACTCCTCCAAAATGTTTCGGTATATTCATCATCAGGGAGGTACACGCCATATCAATATATAAAACAGTAAATTAATGAAATGTGATGTTGGTACTTATTCTAAAAGTCTTGTATTTCAGTACCAACATCAGGTTTTATTAATTTAATGTTTTATGTAATGATGTGATGTGTACCTCTCTGATGATGGTGAACACACCAAAACATGTGCGAGGAGTAGAATAGATTGATATTATAGATTTTATAATTTGCGCAGTTCGTTGGTTTTTAATTACATTTTATTGTCAATGCAAGGAGATCAGTAATGTAAAAAAAAGACTAGTCCCTTGTATCTATTGGGCTTAAACTCACCTTCAGATTTGTTGTTAAGGCAATTTAACCATGAAGGGTTGGTTATGATTACGAACATTTGAAGAGACATTTTCATGCCTATGCCATATGGATATGGGCCCCCATTGTCCACTGTGGCTGTGTACATAGGTCCTGCTCAGTGTCCCAATTCAGATGTAGTGGAGCTGGCCTGATGATGACCTCAATAACAGCTATCAGATTTGACATCAGGGCTTGTGTTATCACCAGACAGGGTAACCTTTCAAATTTGTTTCATTCACTCAGATGGTTTTATGTCTAACGCATGCCCACCATACGGTGGCAGCACAGGCAACTGTAGGTGTTTGCATGTAAAATGTCCTGTAGCCCCATTTCATGACCTTAAGTAGCTGTTGTTCAAAGCTTGTCGAAAGTACATGATTTCTGAGGACAGCAGTGCCATCAGGGTGTTTTTCAATAATGTGGCTGTTACATTTCTGCATTCTGTTGTTGCGCAAATCCACATATGAATGGTCAACTCAATTCCACACCCTTCCACCAGCTACTGGTATTGCTTCAAATAGGATTCTTTCAGATGCTCACTCTGGACACAGACAGCTCCTAAAAGTGTTTCCCTGTCTTCCATGGCACTCTTAGTGCAAATTACCACACTGTGAACTGCTTCTGTAAACTTACATTCCTGGTAGCAAAATTGGTTTTTGTGTAAGATGTTGCTTCTTGAAAATATTGTCTCTTATTAGGCTATGGGCTGGAGGACCAAGGAATTGTGATTAGATTTCCAGCAGAGTGAAGAGATTTTCTCTACTCCACAATGTTCACACTGGCTTGGAGACCTACCAAGCCTCCTATTCCATGGCAAATGGGGCTTTTCCCCCAGAAGTAAAGCAGCCAACTGATCACTCAACTCCATGTGGTGCTGAAGGTAAGGACAAGTGGAGCTATACCTCTACTTCCTCCATGTGTGTTCATGATGTGCAAAGGAACAACTTTACCTTTATTACCCTTACATATATATGTACTGATTTCTTCACCATCTTCAAAAGAGAGGATGATACATATATTTGGCAATATGCCGTAGCTTCTGAGTAATCAGCTTCACCTGGCTTGTGTATAAATGCCACTGTCACATTTCCAAGCTGTATATCTATATCCACATGTTGGACAGATGAATTTCCAAGTACTCTATCCCATGTTGTAGAGGAGTATGTAGGTTTTCATGTATCCATGCTGTACTAAATGGTTTAAATATGCCAGTAACCAGTCTCGCTTTAGATAAATTGACTGCTTCTCTGGCACTGCTGCAAATGTCTCATATTCCCCAACAGTACCTCCTCCGTGAAAATCTTGTGACCTGTCTTATTTCTTTATTGTGACAATTGAGGGTCCCTTAGTTAAGTCCCAGTAACCCATTCTTTTGGCATCATTAAAAGCCTTCTGTCAATGCTATCAGCCCGTTCACTTCCTTAGTCCATGAAATCACATTCCTCAGTGAGTGAGTGGCTCCAGTTGTAGAGGACAGATGGTCAGCAGCCAGATGTAGATGTACACCTTGCACAAGTGAATATTTCATGGCACAGCCTCAGGTTGCACTGTCATGTCTTCTTTTAACACTACCCCTCCACGCAGCGTACTACTACTCTGCAGCCTCTCATGTCAGCCGACTCTCCGTGTGGCATACTAGTACTACCTGATTTTCACTTGCTTTAAAAAAAAACTATTTGCTATATTGGCTTCAAGTTTGTACCATTAGACTCGTCCATGACTGTAGTTTCGGTGGCTTTGTTTAGCTTCTTTCAAGATGTAGGAGTGTGTATGCTACACGCGTGCAAGAGAATGTATGCACAAGAAGCTGTTTTGAAGTTTGACTGAAGGCATGCCTTTGTTTTATCGTAGCTGGTGCCTGAGCTCAGATGCAATGAAGCACCATTCTGCTCTCCCAGCATACAATTTTGAAAGTATCAGTGAGCTCTGATTGTAGTTAGCTGATGTTTAGTGTGCCCCAGGGAAAAAGGAAAATCCTGGACTGAGTTCTAGCACAAAATTATTCACAAAATAAAGTTCCCCCAAACTGGTAAAATAAGTGAAATTGTGAATAATGCAGGCTCAGGTGGTGGTTGTTTTAGTGAACTTTCTGACAGCGACATGTACGAAATAAATTCATCCTGCAGCTGCAGCAGCAGCAGCAGCAAAGAAGAGGAAGAAATTGTCCAGCCAGAACCAAACAGAGGCAGGAGGAGAACATGCAGGGCCATTAACGATAAAATACAGATTTTGAGTTAGGATGGAAAGAATAAATTCAGATTCAGAAACCTGCATTTTCTGGGGTACCAGGGTGAAATGAAAATTACCATATAACGCAAGAGAGCTCTCCCTTAGGCATACAGTAAAACTCTGTTAAGACATTTTTGAAAATTCCAAGAAAATCTGACTTCTTAAGCGGGAAATTTCTTAAAAGGGTAGAACTGAAAATTCCATTTTTTAAGTTTTTTTGTGAACTTATTACATATGTATGCTGACTTTGTATAATTTGCAGCTATCTTAACACATTCTCACTCATATCTGACCATTTAACCATTTTGTTTGTAACCTTTCATTCACAGTTTTATTTACACCTTTACCTATAGTGTTACTGACTTTTCATTCACAAGTTCATATTTCATTCCAGATGTTTACTTTTCCTTGAAATATTTTTCAAGCATGGGTTGTTGCTGTTTTTTAAAAAACAGTAGCAGTATACATCTTCTGATTCCATAGATTCGCTTTTAGGTAGACCATAAGGGGTGGTCAGTAGTTCCAGTTACTTTCACTAACTTTGCAGTGTCTTGAATTTATTTTCTGGAATTGCTGCTGTAACTTATCTGCACACAGTTGCCATAAATGTTTCACAATCACGCTACACTGCGACACATTTCTTATTACTGCTGATTACGTTTAAACAAGTTGTCGCAATTGATCACTCACTTGTCTTGCATCAAACTGCCGTCCTTTCAGCAACATGGAACATTGTGTCACTTCGACTAGTGCGTGCCTCAACTTCTTCATATGTTACTGGCTGCCTTTCTTTCCTCCAAGTCCCGAGCAGCTGAAGTGGCAAGGGACTGCTACATGCCAGCCGTTACTAAACACAGGTTTATGCAGGTCACGGAACAGCTAGCATCAGCTTCCGGCCTCCCGATACAATTTCTCGGTTGTCGTGAGAGAACGAGTAGTGGGGACTGACTACAGTCTATGCATCGCGGAAGAAATATGACAACCGCCATGTTGGCCATGAGGTTGCGCCATTCCACTGTGTGAAACATGGGGGAAATGACCTTGGAGATTAACCTCTGTGAAGTGACTGCCCCATTTGAATGCTGCGTTTTGGAAATGGAATGAATGGAAACTTGGGGAAATTCTTTAAGATTTTGAAACAGAAAATGTATTTAATGGGTAAAAAAATTGTTTCTTCTTCAAATTGATTCCTTCTTAGGCAGGAAATTTTCTTATGTGGGGATGTATTAAAAGGGTAACATGTAATGTTAATCAAATGGGAGAATTTGGTGCTTTCTTATCCTGACTTGTTAGGCGGGAAATTTTCTTAACTGGGGACTTCTTAAACGAGTTTTACTGTATTTGAAATATTCCTCAGCACAGAATTGTTCAAACATACACAGAATGAAACAAACCGATATGCAATGCAGCAAATAAAGAAAAAGAAGCAACAGGGCCCTCTGGGAACCAAATCTGTATTTGCAGAGTTGAAGCCAGTGACGTTACAGGAAATAAAAAATTCTTTTCGATAGTCATACATGTGAGGGTCTTACGCAAATCATCTTTGTGGGTTTACTGGAGTTTGCACCCAGTTATTCAGACCCCATATGCAGCTTCGGTTGGAATGTCTTACAGTAGGTTCCTCTTGTCACTGAAAATGTTCCATTTGAACAACAGTGATGCAAAGGCAGCTAGGGAACAGCCAGACCTTGACCCATTACTCAAATGGTCAATTAAAAACACACTAATTACACAATTTCAGGATGTCTACACACCAGATGAACAGCCTGCTTGAGGCAATATATCCGCTTTGAGGGCACATATCTTTCGTGTTTATATCAAAAGAAATCCCCATAAGTATGGGATAAAAATATTCCACTATGTGAGACCGAGAATGGCTGTCTGCAGCCTCGAAGTATATACCGGAGCACATCCCACCAACTCAGAACAGAACAGGGCATTCCATGTCATTAACAGGTTTTGTGATAAAGTAAAAGGGAAGGGCCACAGTGTGTACATTGACAGATGGTTCTTCAGTCCAAAAATTTTTTACCATTTATGGGCTCGTAAAACAAAGGCTGTAGGCATAGTGATGTCAAAAAGACAAGAAATGCCTAAATGAGCATTTTCTGCGGAATTGGAAAAGGTGAAAAATATCAAGCTAATGGTATCACCACTTGGCCATCAAGTGGAAGGACACCTGTAATGTTTTTTCCCTAACCTGTGCCCCATTGTCAAGAGGGGCACATCTAAAATAAAATCAACTACAGTGTAGGACTGCAGTTGGTATAAGGCTGGTGTGGACACATCAGACCTGATGTCAAATTATTTGTTTGAAAGGAAGATGATAAAATAGTGGAAAAAACCAGTCTTTCATCTATTCTGTCATTTGTCAATACACACATCATGCACGCCAAAACAGGAAAAAAATTTTGCTGGCAATTTTGTACGATAAATTCACTGAAGGATTGCTTATTAATGCCAATACAGGAATTCAAGTGCAAGGTCAGACTGGCAGTTCAGTTGGCAGATTTGTAGGGAGAGATCATTTTTTATAGAGAATTCCAGGGACACATACTAACTGGAGGGAATATTTCAGCTGTCATGTACTGTGTGTGCATACAGAAGCAAGTGTCGTACTGCGAAAACTGAAGAAATGCACTACAATGTATTGCTGGAAATGTAATGTAGGACTGTAAAGGGCAGTGTTTTGAAGTGTATAACATGCATGTGAATTACTTAGAGTGACAGTAACATTCATTTTCAGTGATAATGTCACAAAAACCTTATCTCTGTGTGGTGCGTAAATTGTAGTGGACGTAGTGACTATCAGTTTCATGATTCTGGCCTCAGAATTTCCACCTGCAGTGTCAGACTCCAAATGTAAGTATTCCATTTTTTATTTATGAGATACAGCAAAATTTTCTGCCATTGTGTTTAAAAATCCCATATTATTATGCCAAAAAATACTGCACCCTTAAATTTTTTTCAGTACCCTTAAATTAGCTGGCAGTGGGTATTTGGAAATTTAAATGCTGGCTGGAGGGAAAGTATTGAAAGATTACTAGTTGGTTCTCTTGGGTCTCTGTAAAGAGCTGTAGTTTTGAAGGATGTTCAGTAACAGAGGTCATACAATTAAAAGTCAGTACAAGGTTAAATGTAGCTCATCTATTTCACTAAATCACAATCCCCAAGAGCAACTGACACATTTATCCCATTTTGGCATGAGTTTAAAAACTCCATCACAGTATAAATCATTTTCATCCTTTCATGAACAGCCATTTCTACCTCACTGTGGACTCAGTGACTTCCCCTTGTTCCTTCAGCAGCCCAGAGGATCTGGCATGATGTGTGATCCTTCAGCATGATGGTGCAATGATGCACACCACAAGAATTGTTGCAGTCATTTCACTGGGAACTTCTGGACCCACACTCTTTGTTGGAGCCTTTGAAGCAACATTTTGGAGGTCGCCAATTCCACAGTAATCAGCAAGTGGAAATGGTTGTTCATAAATGGTAGCAAATGCAGCAGCCTGATTGGTACCATGACAGACTTTTTTAAACTTGTACCAAGACGAGACAAGTGCATTAATGTGCTTCGGGATTATGTTGAAAAATAATGATACTTTGTGGTGGAATAAATTATATACATTTAACGTTGTAATGACCACTCATTCAGTTTTTATGACCTAGGGAACCTACTTATTGAATGTCTCTCAATACTGGGCAAATATGTCTGTGAACTGGTAATGAGGGCTCACAAGACATATACCACTTACCAGGTACCCTAGTTATGAATATTTTGATTTGACCTCACAGACTACTCTGTCAGGCTCTGTTTTCTGAAACTGATGCCAGTGCTCCCCCATATGAGGTGAAGTTCAGTGATGTCACACCTAACAATGAACTGATTGTTACACATGCCTCTTCTTTCTTTTGTGATGGGTGCCCTAAGACATACACTGATTGATACTGTATTGAGTGGTGGAACTTGCAGGATGGGATTACTATGGATATGGCTAGGTTCATTGGCAAAGGTAAGTACAACTCAGGGAATACTAGGTTGATGTTCATGAAAGCATGTCAAAAGAAGTTAAGACAGCTTCGGCAACATTGCATGAACTGTTCAGTTAATCCTTGAAGTTGGTTACTGTAAGTCTTGCCACTATATGATGCGTAGCACACATGTCACAGCATTCCACTGCTCGCTTGCAGATGAAAGAGCAGTTGTTACAATATGATCTAACTTATGTAAAATTGTTATTAACTGGCTACAGTTATCAATTCATCAATGACTGGATTGCTGGTTTTGTCTGTTAAGTCATTTTCTTTATACCTTTGGTAACTCTTTGATGAAGCAACCTTCAAATTTCTAAGTTCAATATTTATGTAATTTGTAATAATTCAGAGAACAATGCAAATACGTGTTTCTTGTACTGTTTCAAAATTGTGTTCATGTCACAGAACTATATACGTGTCATCTGCAATAATTTTGCTTCTACGGAAGTTTAGAAGAGATTTCCAGAACACTGATCAGTTAGCCTGACTCGGGTCTTTCTACTTACAGAATGGTCAGTGAACCAGAGGTTCAATATATTTAAGTCTTTTTGGTCAGGCTCACTCATGAACTCATTTTATGGTTTGAGAGTCCACTGACCAGCTTAAAATGTTTTTCTGGGCAGGGCCACATGGAAATTCCCACACCATGAACTGTCACAACGTAACCTGTCAAGTATTAAAACTTGGAGAACAAGGTGCATAAATGACCTTTGGTAACAAGCTGCTATGTTGCAAGACTGAGAGGCATTCATCTTGGAAATGAAACTTCTACTGCAACTCTCATTGGCACACGCCCAATTAATATTAGTGCGTGCTATAAAGAACCCTCTACTAGGAATTGTCTTTAATGTGCCAAGTCCAGAACACAAACTGGGACTTGCGGTGCTACGTGTTTTTCATCACATTTATGATTACCATATTGGTGATGAAAAGCATGGTCTCTTTCAACGCTTTGTTCATTGTGGTTAATCTGCACCACAGGGAAGACATGCTGCTGTAACAATAAATACCATTGGCCCTCTCCGTTCTTGTATATTATCCTCACCATTGTGATATCCGTGGAACAGAACCACCACAACACATGGCATTAAAATGGTTTGCGTATGAATGATCACTGGGTATGTCAGCAAGTTATGTTCCTTCACCATTGCTTAAACCTGTTACTTAGCACCCATCAATCCTAGGTTCCTACGTACATTAAGTGCCACGACTACCACCTTTCCATGGCTGCCTTGCTATGGTAAGGGTTATCTTAAAAAATGTGATCCTGCTCTCCACCATTTTGACTTTCGACCTACCTGTACTTTAACCATAGGGAGGGGGTCCCTGTACTGTCCTGCTTTGGCAGCAGGCCAGATGCTTGTGACTGGAACCCCACCTGCCACACATTCAATGGATGGAGAATCCCCCACCTCCTCTCCTTCTTCAGCAATCGGAGTTTCTTGGGGTTGTCCAGAGACCTTTTGTCCATGCAGGACAACTAGTGCCACAAGCTCCCTGCAGACAGTCCTCACCAATTGACATCTCAACAGCATGTTCACCATAGTAAGCTGTAATGGTTTTCTTGTGCCCCTGCCATGATTTATCATCACACATGTCTAGTAGGAGCCTTCCACTTAAGGTACCCCTACTCTTGGAATTGGTCCTGATGACTTCTTACTGTCTCTATTCTGGTCTCACAACCACTGGAGAAATAATTCACAACTTGCATGGCCCTGTGTGGGTGCAGGAAATAAATACATTGGGGTGCTACTTGCCCCAACAGGATAATTCACAACTGCCATCTTCACCTGTACCACACAGGCTTTGGCTTTATACCTCACACACTGGCTTACATCAAGGACCAGTGCCTCACTGCTGCCCTGTCTGGATGTTATGCCATCCACAATGAGGACAAAAGAGTTGGTTTCTGGAGGAGATAATTGGGGTTAATAAAGTCTGCCTGGCTTTTGTTAATAACAGTTATTTCATTTATCTGCTTGGGACCGACAGTCATATGCTGACACATCTGCATGTCATATACATGACAATTCTTGATCATACACAGTAAATATAAGGACTCTATTCTGTGCCAAACTTCAAGCCATGAAGTTCCTGTAAGCATTGGATTGCAAGCACTTCATTGGAGAGGTACGACAGTGAAGAATTACCTCAACTACTTGAGAACTGGGTATGTGATGAGGCGTGCGTTATGCATGATGAAGCTCTTGCTTGCTTTGCCAGCAACAGCAGTTCTTGGGCCTTCCTTACCCAGAATCATGGCTGTGATGGAATGGATGAATTTCATGGCACCTGTGTTCACCCGGTCCCACATACGCCAAATCCTATCTGCAGGGTCATCTGATATGCACAGTTTACATGAAAAGTCAACATAAGAATAAGCTTTGACATTTGACTGAAGCAACACAAACACAATATGATATGCGTGTGGAATTTCTTCAGTGTGCTGGGTTACGTAAAGGTAACGAGGGTCAGTTATGCATTCAAACTGACAAGAGTTATTTTTCGCAACATCAGTACACATTTTGTCAACAATAAGCTGCTCTTATGTTGAAATCGAATCAATAAATGCACTCTTAAAACACATTCTCTCTCTCATTTGATTTTCTAATGCTATTGATTCTCAATAAGAATGGGTGTGACCGTAAGTTTGTAGGAAATTTGCTTATTTCCAGCTTGTATACACATTCTCACTTCTTCACACATTGCAGGTGCAATAATACCAACATCTGTAGGGTCAGTTACCACCTTTAAATGTATACAATTCAACATAGCAGTCAGTTACACATGTCCGTTCACTATGCTTTTCATACAACCCTCTTTTTTTAATCGCCATTAGCACTTTCAGACCCATTTAAGTTTTGTCTTTATATAAAGTCAGTACTAGGTGGAACTGTAGTAGCTAAGCTCACGCTGTGAACCGTCATGGCCTCTGAAAAATATGCTGACTGGCTACTTCTTGGTTGAATACAAGACAGTCCTGCTACTGGCCAGTACATCTGATTTTACTTGCCTTGATGTCTGCGAGACCAGAAGTGTGCTGCCTTCTACAGCAACTGCCACAACTAAATGTCACATTCCCTTGTGCCTACTTATGTAAAATGCAAGTCAAGCACCATGCAACTGGAAGTGAACAAATTCATATTAATTACATCATTTTAACTGCAGCTGAAGATGTCTGGCACCTTACAGGACACACTTTCTAGTATATTATTTACATTATTCACATGTTCAGTGTTCAGCTTTGCTATGAACAACTTAATATCACTATTTTTTACAAGTTTACTTCAGTGTGGTAATCCCAGATGCACTGCCCCAGACACAGTCCAACTTCACACACAGTGAATCTCACATGTTTTACTTTCCTGGTTCCACAGGTGGAACAAATGTGACAGTTGACTCACATTCCTTTCTCTGGCCAATGTCAGTATCATGGGTTCTTGAATCTTATGCATGTGTCTGCTACAGTAGGTCTTCCTGGTGGCCTTGAAATTGTCCAGCTGGGGTCTCTTCCTACGTCTGTTATCAAATTCCTCACCAAGAAAAATCTGACATCTCAGTGAGAATACTGAGCACCATGTAAAGGAAGTAACATCCAAACGTTTACAACAGTTAAGTCCAGAAAATGGGGAAAAAAGTCTGTAGTTCACTTGAAGTATGTCAACCCGTCAAATAACTATGGGCCTTTCAGTTGCGTCAACTGACGTACCCATGTGTCTGTTCAGCATCGTACAAACTGCGGTTTCAAGGCCTTGTTCAAATCATCACAAATGTTGGTGGTTCATCAGTCTTGCTCAGCATGTGAATTTTCTTTCCACACAATTGCAGTAACCCCCCTCCAGGTCCTTGGTGGGAAGGGGCATGTCCTTTCTCATTGGTCACATTATCCCGCCCATATATATGTTTCTGGTCTCTTAAATCGTCAAAAAGTGTGGGTGAGGGGGGAAACAATTGTGGAGAGTGGAGGGAGAGCTGTCTTTACTTATATCATATGCCTCATTTCTTTTTCAGGCCTCTGCCAGGCCAAACAAAAGCATGAATGTCGCTCCTCTTCCCATGAGAAGGCCCCAAGCCAAGTTACGCCTGTGCCACTGGTTCCAGGTGGCAGTTCCTCCTCTTTCTTTCTCCCTTTCTTTCTTTCTTTCTTTCTTTCTCTCGCTCTTCTTCCTCCTCCCCCCTCCTCACTTTCCTGTGCTTTCAATACTGCACCTTCTTCATCATTGTCATCCACTTACTTTGGTACACTGCTCCTACTTGCTGTCTGCAGCCAATATTATGCTGATAGCTTCAGTGTCTATTCTGTGCCTCGTACAAGTCACAGTTGCAACCAAAGCATGTAGTTTCAACTGCATTCAACTAAAGTGTGTACCTTACAACTGAGCTCCTGTGTGACTTCCAAGCCATGTGTCCACACGTATATATTTATATTGCAGTACCGCCAGGTGATAAGAAAGCAGGCATCTGCTGGAGCAATTTATGCCAGCTGACCCTACTGAGTCACTGAAATATTTACGAGCGTTAGTGGGTAATGGAGGGAGGGGAAAAGGGATGTGCAGAAGGGGATATTCGGATTACACAAGTTCCCTCCGCAACGAGTTGGTTAGAAATATCATTTGGAAGTTGTTCCAAGCTGTATTAAAATCGAGAACTTTGCGACACAACAGTTGTGTAGCAAGTACTAGGGGCATGGCATTTAACTACACAGCATGTGTGTAGCAAGGATTCAAAAGCATAGGAAAGTCAAAATGTGTACACAAGCTCAAGGTTGCCACTTTGAATATTTACTGTAAAATGGTGTAAAATACAACTCCTTCATGAAAACTGCAAAGCTGCATGTAAATCATTCTTGAAATTTAAATATCCATATCTCTGCAGCCACAGATAATCAGACCCACGTTTGTATGACATTTCTCTGCAAATGACCTTAGGAACAAGGTCTTGAAGTTAAGACATGAAGATAATAAAACAGCCTGTACACAGTAAAGGGTGAAAATTTGGTACCAAGTCTTATCACTACAGCATTAAACTCTTTGTAATATTGCAAGTATCACATGGCACAATTTTATACAAAACTTATGTTGGAAATCTACTCCAAACACTAAACTTCAGTGCAAGTCTTCATACATTTTTGGGTCATCTGCATAGCCCATCCTTATTGGCATTATCAGTCTGAAGAAAAGATTATCAAAATGCACATTAATATACAATATTGGACAAAACATACAAAATAAGTTACATCAGAAAGCAACTCTATCAGGAGAGAAATTTCAGGACTATTTCTCCTGAATTTTTTTACCATTTCACAGTACAAACAGTTACAATTAAGAAAGTCAAAATAAATTAAATAGGACCACTAGCTGTAAGAGCCATACTTCTGACTTCCTTGCAGAAGGAAAATGTTTCTGGATACTCAACCTCTACATTTGGTGAATACAGAATCTCAGAATGAAGTCCAAATATTTTATACAAGTTTTGTAAATTAAATGCATGTGCAGTAACAGTTATGGAATTACAATGTTGTAAAAGAGACTATATAAATCAATCTTCATCTTGTGGTGGCTTCACCTGCTGTCGAGATAAATCCTCAAGTAACTCCAGGACCTGACCCACTGGCTCAGGACGGCCATCTTCCCCAATTCGGCATGGCTGCACAATGCCATCCCTGTTAAAAAAAAGTCAAACACCAATAAGTAATAAATAAAGTCGAATAATTAATTGCGATGTCAAACTCCCATTTGTTATTTCATTGCCAGTACAGTCAGTAAAATCTCACCTCCAGAACTTGCAAAATCTAGACATACTCCAATCAGGTCCACTCTAATGTGCAGCAGATGTGAAGTGAATAATGAACCTTTTACATTGTGTATGGTGAATAAATGAGAAATTCTTAAGGAAAGAAGCCATAATACCATTTATTAAGGTCACTGGGGAGCTTGGCATCGCAAAGACAACGGCATCTGATATTAAACGAGATAAAGAACAGCTGGACATGATCGTTCTTCCCGTGTGGTCTGAACTTTGCCACTTCAAATAACTGTAGGTGAAGCACAGATAAATTAATGTTCTACACTGAGATATAATCATGACATGGTAAACAAACAGCTGGTCTTGTAATAAATCCTGCAATGAGTACAAACAGATGATGGGTAGGTTGGGACAGTGTAGTTGGTACAGTGACTTGCTACAGGCTGGACAGTCCTGGGATCGAATCCCAGCAGGGGAAAGATTTTCCACACATGTCCAGACTGGTCCTAGGGCCCACCCAGCCTCCTGTACAATGGGACCGGGTCTCTTTCCCAGGGGTAAAGTGCCGAGGTTAAAGAAACAGCAGAGGTATAACTCTACTGCCCGTTTGGGCCTGCATGATGTGTTATAGGGGGGGCATTCACTGCAGATGATGGACCACACATTAATTATATGACAAAACTTAGTTAATTACAATTTTAATGAGAGAAAATATATCATACTTAGGAGAATACAAGTAACAAAATTTTGATCAATGAATGGACGTCTCCATAGAGATGTTTTCATCCTTGCCTGCTACTGGATTTGTTCTAGTTTATTCCTTTTTTTTTTCTTTCTGACCTTCCCTTTATTTTGTCATACTGTGTTGATCCCCATTTCACAAGATACTGACTGTATTTCCACATCTAGTACTGTTGCTCATTGCCCACTGTAATTAACATGGCCAAATGAGTCCATTAATGATCTGCTTCAGTTCCCTAATCACATTTGGCAGAGAATGTGTTGGGATCACAGGAAATGAATGTCATAAACATAGACTGTACATTTGATTATGTCCTAAGTATGCTGTGTACATAATGATCAGCCTTCAGGGTTCATGAGGTGGAGAATTTGTGTAGCTTTTCAAGGACCTTTCCATGGATGTTGGTTGGTTGGTGACTGAGTCAGTCAGTCAAGAATACACAACCACATTAATTCACTGCTTGCCAAACTTATGTTACAGATAAGAAAAGAACAGTATTATTCTATTTTGGCCCAAAAAAGTGATTACAGAATTTTATCCTAAGCTCTAAAAGGTGTTGCTGCAGTTTGATGAACTGTGGAAAACCTGGAAAGACCCAATCTCAAAAAGAAATGATCAAGATGCCGGGAAAATCTCCAGCAGGAGATGGTCACCCTCCTCTCAGGGCAAAGTGTTTGGATTTCAATGTAACATGCATTTGTCAGCATTAATGTGCTTTTGTTACACTGATGGCAATAGAATGTACTGAGAACAGAGGTACAGATAAGCTATCAGTCATCACCACAAAGACTAGTGTTTTATTTTCTGTCTGTAACAGAAATACATTCACAGCAGATCACATTCACAAGCCAGCTATCTTTACAGTTCCATCTTAACAGTAAGAATTTATTTTCAACAGAAGCCAGTACAGCCCAGTCAGTACAGTGACTGGGCCACCAGCTGGACAACCAAACAATCGTGGTTAGATTCTTGGTAGGGGTATGAGATCTTTCGCTACACCAAAGTGTTCAGACAAGCTCTGTGCACCACCGCAGCCTCCTATGCAATACGTACCATGGGCCCTTTCTCTAGGAATAAAGTGGTGCCATACCTCCACTTCCACCTGTGCCTTTGTTGTACGAACAGGGACAACCTTATCTTTTTACCTTTTGTACAATACGTACAGGTGCGTATGATATGACCTGCCTTTATTGGATTTAAAAAATGTGATAATTTCAATGATTAAGATATGAACACATGGTAGGAAAAGACGGGGGGCAGGTTCACATTCATAGAGCAATGAGTAAATGTTCTTGCAACAACAGAAATTATAACTACAGAAAAGAACAGAGAGGAAACTGTTAACAGTGTCTTCATAATAATTACTGAAAAAGGCGCAGTGAGGAAATGAATGTGCTGCGGTTCCCTCTTATTGCAGAAAGTAGTAGTATTTCATATTATAATCCTAATTACTTGGAACTTTTAGCCATAATGACAAAACTCACCTGGCAAGTTTATCCAATTTTTTGACTAGCTCTAGAGCTTCATATTCTTTTTGCTCCTCTGACATGGATGCCATGGGGTCAGGATGAGGCTTCTCAAAACATCCTGTCATAATGTTGATCCTGGGTTAAGCATACAACAACTATGAATACCAGAAGGAGGATGCAGAATGTTATGGAATACTCCAAAGTGCTAGCATCTTCACTACTTGAAATGGCATTGATACTTTATTAATACTCTGATCCAGAACACCATACACAGTGTCAGTAATTCAGATTTAGATTTAGATTTAGATTTAGATTTAGATTTGATCTTGTACTGGTACTACACATTTTTCATTTTCTGAACACAAATTATTGTTCCTATGTTCATTTATGTGAAAAATGCATGCTTAAAAATGTCTGTACATTGAATTGGGTAAAGGGCCTGTAGAGAACTCAGCGTGAAAGCAGGGAGGAAAATGGTCTTCTGTGGAATCCCAGGGTTCTGTGAAGTGAAAATAACAGTTTCATGAGAAAATACCACCACCACCACCACCAAATAATAATGATGACGATGTTAATAGTAGTAGTAGACTTGAAGTAATTCAATTTTTATTAGAAAGTGATTCATTCATATATTTCTGAACTGCTGCAATATTAGTATAAAAAGAATAAGGCATGTTAGTTCTCAGGCTCTCTTTTGCATACATGGAACGCAACTTTATTTATAAATATGTACAATTAAATAGCACATTCATCTCATAGCCTTGTTTAACATTTTACTGATCATTATCCTTACTTGAATTTTATTAGGGCTCCAGCAACAATTTTTCAAGTGCTACAGGGTTTGATGGCCACAAGAAATTGGGGAACATGTCATTTTAATTAACCTCATTTTATCACACTTTTCGCTTTTATGAAGATTCTCGTGGCAGTGACTGAACACTTCCTCTCTTCTAATTAACTGCTCCTCAGAACGCAAATAATTTGACCCTGAAAGGCCATATGACTGGCATCAACACGTGACACTCACAAGATGGCCTTTTGGTCCTTCATGGTTATTAGCATGATTCCTTACCTCGGCACAAGGGTAAATGCACCTTCAGTTAAAACTATCCCTGAACAAGTGTAAAGATAATTGATTTCATTTTGATTAAAAAACAGCTGCCTAAAACAAACTCATTAATAATTTTTCCTGTAGCCTTCAAACACACTAATATGAAACATAACTGACAGTTTGATATTGTTTTCACTGTGCATTTTTCAGTATATAAACAAAATTACAAACTAATGCACTTTTTATTAACTACCACTTACTTCCTGACATATGTTTCAGCGTCTAATGTCACCATCATCAGGGGATACTCATTGTGAATAACAGTGGACACCCATATGGCTTATAACAAAAGTCTTGAGTTAAGTAGTTCACATTAACACTTTCGGGAGCACTGGTTCCAATAGTAGCATGTATATAAAAAAAAAACATCACTCACACTGGATAAATGCCTAAAATACGTAAGGACCGAGACTAACCTCCTATACTCAATCATCCAGGTTTAATTTTCGCGTAAGTGCTTACTTCTGTATGCGACCACTTTAAACACAGCACTAGTACACAGATACGAACTGTAACTCACCACGCCAGTACACCACACCACACCACACCACACCCAGTGACACACAGTCAACTGAACATACACTGCTTAATGCCACAGGCATGCACAGGCTCTTTCAACATCTTAAACTTGAGAGTAGAGACACTTATTAACCTATTAATATACTGCACTGAATTACAGGACACTATCTTCATATCCAACTACACGTTTATGGATACGACACTGGTCATCTGTAACATCTACCAACACAATTTCATGTGATCGCAATTCTACATACTTTGACTATTTCAAAATTATCTACAACTGAAATTTTAAATAGGCTTTAAGGACAAGTGCACATGACTTTATATATTTTAGGCATTTTATCCAGTGTGAGTGATGTGTTTTTTATATACATATTACTATTGGAACCAATGCTCCCGAAAGTGTTGATGTGAACTACCTAACTCAAGACTTCTGTTGTAAACCATATGGATGTCCAGTGTTACTCACAATAGGTATCCCCTGATGATGGCGACATTAGACGCCGAAACATATGTCGGGAAGTAAGTGGTAGTTAATAAAAAGTGCATTAGTTGGTGATTTTGTTTGTGTAACTGACAGTATACCTTCTCAGGTTTCACTTCACTTCACTTCACTGTGCTTAGTCAAACTCCTTTTACCAGTAGGCGTAGCGGGTTTAAAAGAGTTCGAGCTATAGCTCTTATTCTGTTACATTCACTTACTCTGTTATTCAAAATCTTTCGTATCCCTTCTTCCCAAGTCTGTTGGGGTCTTCCTTGGGGTCTCTTACCCTGTGTTCTAGCTTGCTGGGCCATTTTGGGATATATCTCATCCCCCATTCTCACAATGTGCCCAAACCATCTCAATTGTGCTAATTTTGTCAGGTTTATGGAATATAAATATGCAAAGGGCTTAAGACTTTGTCTGAAGCCATATCTAAAGCAAAATGTAAGTATTTCAAGTGAAAAGGAGTGAATGTTTGCATATTCTTAGCGTAAGTATATAAATTAGCCTGATGGGGGGGGGAGAAACAGTACACATATAGGACTTGTGACAGTCACAGCCACAGCAACTGAAGCTTGGACTGATTTCCCACTGCTATCAGATCTACACCAGCTACAGTACATTCTGCACCCTAAGCCAGAATGAAAAAATAATGAACAGGACAACAACATATGTATACAGTCATGCACATCCATGTTACAATGTAACTTAAGCATGGGTGCACAAATCCTGGATGCCAAGGCACTCTGGTGACTACATTTTATACAGAGGCACCTAATACTTCTGGTTCCTCAGTATGGAACTTTCTTCATGTCACCTTTCTGGCACCTAGAATTTTGAGATAGCTCCTATATTTTTGGAAGATGTGAGTGCACACCTGACTTAAAGGACACACTCATCATAAAAGAATCTATTGCAATGAAACGTGTAATGTACGTCAAGTAACACTGCCATTGTTGGGGGCTTCAATGGCCAATGCACGTATCTGGCAATATTTCATTTAACCCCAAGCTTCAATCACTGTGGTCAGGGCCATAATTCTTTGCTCTGAAATAACAAAAATTTGTACTTCTTCGTCTTGTAAAGCGCTACAACCTGTACAAGGTTCTGGCTTGCTCAACTACTTTCTTCCACCTGTACTATATTCTGTACATTCTGTTCTGCTACAGTCTGCACTACAGTCCTCCAATCACATATTTTCATGCTTTTTATATCTTCCAAAACGTCATCTTCCCAACGTGTCTTTGGCTTTCCAATTGGTCTTTTCGACACGGGTTTCCATCTCTTGATCTTTTTAACATTATTATTGTCAGCCATGCGTTCGACATGGCCTAACCAACTTAATCTTTGCATTTTTATTAACCCAATTAGGTTTTGTCCTTTAATTACTTCATTAATTTCTTGATTAGTTTTAATCCTCCAGTTGCCATCATCTGATCTCGTAGGTCAAAAATCTTCCTCATGATCTTTCTTTCAAAGATCATCAGTTTATTTATCAGATTTTCCTTAAGGACCCATGTTTCGCAGGCGTAGGTTACTGTTGGGTGAATTAACATTTTATAGAGCTGTAATTTGATGTTTTGGGATATTAATTTCGATGTAAATAATTTCTTGTGAACACAGAATGCTCTATTTCCTGCTACAATTCTTTCTTTAATTTCACCCTCAATAGTGTTGTCAGTATTTACCATTGCTCCCAGGTATTTAAATGAATTTACTTGTTCAAACTGTCCCTCTCCTGTATCTATATAGGTTGGCTGAATTATTTTCCTGGGCAATACAAGTATTTAGTTTTATTGTTATTTACTATTAAGCCAACTTTTTGTGCCTCAATTTTGAGTTTACAGAAGGTTTCAGTTAAGCTTTGCTTTGTTCCTCCAATTATAACATCACCTGCGTAAGCGCAAATCTGCTTTAATCTTGTGGTTATGTTTCCTCGAACTTCTAAATTGTCCATTACTGAATTCAACACTACACTAAATAGTAAAGCCTATAGTGGGTTTCCCTGACTAACTCTTGTTTTCACCTCAAACCATTCAGAATAGCTGTTATTAACTTTCACCCTCATTTTGGTTTGTTGCATTTGATTAGACTACTATATATTACATCTCTATTAACTGTATCAAAGGCTTGTGAGAAATCCACAAATATGTTATGTAATTCAATATTATATTCGTAGCATTTCTCATAAATCTGTCTCACAATGAAAATGTTATCTACTGTTGATCTATTAGGTCTGAATCCCATTTGGTAACTTCCTATTTCTGGTTCAATTATCTCACTTAACCTGCTATACAATAATATTGCAAAAATTGTATATGTTACACTCAGTAGGGATATCCCTCTGTAGTTATTACATCATCTACGATCCCCTTTTTGTATACTGGGCATAGGATTCCCTCTGTCCATTCAGATGGTATTTTTTCTTGTTTCCATATCTTCACTATTAGTTGGTATATTTTCTGTTTTAATGGGAGACCTCCATTTTTTATGAATTCTGGTAATATATCAAGAGGACCAGCAGCTTTATTGGATTTCGGGTTTTTGATTATTTTGTTTACTTCTTCATATGTTGGCTCATCCTGTTCCAGATTATTTATTAAGTTCTCATATATTTCTATATTATTTTTCTTTCTATCTCAGGATTTAATAATTCTCTGAAGTACTGCTGCCATCTTTTTAGTATTTGTTTTCTTTCTGATAGTATATTGCCATCTTTATCTTTACATACCAGTGTCATTGCAAGGGTTAATTAGATAAATTTCTAACATCTTTATAGAATTTTCTTGTATCTCTGTTTCTATTTATTTCATTTATCTCCTTAATTTTATTATTTAGCCATTCTTTTTTCTTTCTTCTACAAATTCTATTTGCCTTTGTTCTTTTTTGTTGATAATTATCCAGGTTTGTTCTTGTTCTTCTTATTAAACATTTTTTCCTTGCTTCATTCTTTTCTTGAATTACTCTCTTACATTCATCATCCCACCAACGGTTAGTATTCTCTGAATATTTTGGTTGTTTAAATTCACTAGCAGCTTCTAATATCATCTGTTTTGAATTTTGCCGGTCTTGATTAATATCTGTTTCATCTCCTATTTCTTGCAACTTTGATTGTATTTTCTCTTGATATTGGCTAATTTTCTCCTTTTGGTTTAATGATTGTCTATCCCATTTATATTTCAGGGTCTGTCTATTTTGGTCTATTATTAGCTTTTGTTTGATTTTGATTTGTATCAAAAAATAGTCCGAATCACAGTTATAACCTCTTTTTGATCTAACATCATGTATTAATCTCATTTTTCCTTTACTAACCATAACATGGTCGATTTGATTTATTGTTTGTTGGTCAGGGGATATCCACGTTCCCAGACGAATTTTCTTATGCTGAAATTGGTATTTACTAAAACCATATTATTACTGATAGCATAATTTGCTACCATCTCTCCATTTTCATTAGATACATTGTGTAAAGTGTGACGGCCTATTGTTTGGCTAAATACTTTTTCTTTTCCTAATTTGGCGTTCATATCACCCAATATAATTATTAAATCATGTTTTGGTATTCTATCCTGAGTTCTCTGTAATTCTTCATAAAACTGCTCTTTAATTTCTGCTTCTTTATCTTCGGTCGGAGTATATATATTTATCAAAGTCATGGTGTGTAAATTTGTTTGTACTCACCGAGGTTTGAACTTTTTGTACTCCTCTGTATCACTATCCTCACTATCAGATGAATACTGTGCCCCTGAACTCAAATCTGAGTTCCCACTACCCCCAAACAGTGCACCTCTCTTTGCCAAAAACCCAGCTGCATTTCCATATCCTGTGTATTTCACCATACGCATCACTGAAAGAAGGGAGAGAAACATGTTTGTGTAAACCTCCATCCCAGTATGGTCTACAT
Organism: Coptotermes formosanus; assembly: GCA_013340265.1. Classification (NCBI taxonomy): domain Eukaryota; kingdom Metazoa; phylum Arthropoda; class Insecta; order Blattodea; family Rhinotermitidae; genus Coptotermes; species Coptotermes formosanus. Next base: position 367,281 of record BLKM01000055.1, read on the forward strand.
ATTTCCTTACACCACCACCTCTTCGTACAATTGTAAATTACATTAAATTTACACACGTACCAACACCCTTCTCTGTGTCTCACTTTCAACCCTGCTGCTCCAGCACTGTTCTTTGCATGGCTGAGGCATAGCGACATTACATAATTACCATTATGTGTGTAGGCCTTGTAATTATCAGTATGTGCACGTTACCACTACTTTATGGTCCATAAACATCACACTTCTCACAATTTACACATTATCACTTAAGATCACAATAGGATAAATACAGGATTTCACGAACCCTGAATTTATTCACAGACACAGGTCACACTTCTTGTGTCATATTTTCAACATAAAAATCGGTATGCAACCTGTATGTGGACCAGACCATTCTCATATGCAAAATACCGACGCCATGTAACATAAGCCCACTTATAAGACACAAAAATCAACAGACAGCCCACAGTTTGTGTGTAAGAATTCAGAACAACACTAAAGTACTTTAACAAACATGTGGAGGACCGTATAAACGAAAAAAGAGGTTTGGGGGGGGGGGGGGGGGGCTTAATTCCAAAAGAAGCTGATTAAAGCATATGACTCATAAAGATGAAATAATGCAACCTGTTGGCAGTGCAGTTTCATGACATTTTATGCCTACATTATAATGACATGTCACAATGAATATTGAGTAAAATTCGTAATGCTGACAAACTGAGGGAATTCATAAAAAAGAAAGAAATAAGAACAAAGAGAGGAAGAGAGGGAGGAAGGAAAAAAGTTTTATAAATGACACTAGAAATATAAGACCCAAATGAACTAGTTCTGTCTGCACGCACCTTAATTTAAATCAGGGATTCTCACACCCAGAAATATAACCCAAACTTGGGTCATACATTCCCAAGATAATTAAGCAAACTTGAAGATTTCAATGAGGTGATGAGCAGGTACTGGTACTATTTGAATTTCACGGCCAATTCGATGTACAACTTCGGGTCACGGACAAAATAATTTGAAAACCACTGATTTGAACCATGTCACGCTGTATTGGTCTCCAATCCTGACTTGATTTCAATACTGAAGCTGCCCTTAGTATAATATATTGTTTCCTTTTGCAAAATACTGTATTTTAAAATCACGCACATAATGACATATGAACTCTTTCTTCTAAAGGTGTGATTTCATAACGATATATGCACTATTTCTTCTAAGGGTACGATTCTAAGCCACATTTAATCCTACTCATTATTCTACAAACTGTACAACATCCTGTACCTGTGGTCTTCAAGGGATATTTGGAGCAGAAAATTTCCACAAGTAATCTAGCCACTCTACAAGCAATGAAAATTAAAATCTGAAATTCTGCTTTAGAAAATTGGGATGATAAACTCTGACTTGTTACAGGATTTGCTACATAACCTAAAATGTGCTTGGAAACCTAAGGACATCACTTAACAGCAGCTGCTGTGATATAATGACGAATAAATTAAACACTACCACAGTAATATCAATCTCTGATGACTAACAGTTGAAACATGGAGAGTGAATAATATGAGATAATAGCATGTATCCCACAACAAGCATTTTTTAACATTCACATCATCATGCAATACGCTGCAATTTCCTTAATGCATGACTCACTGTACGCTTGTTATGCTTCTAGCATAGCTGTTCATAATGCCATCAAGAAGCACAATCCACACTTACCATTTTCTTTACAAAGGATGAAAAGAAAGTCTTCAACTAAATTCCGGACTTGTGTCACAGGAGTAGTCAGTAAGCGACATAGTTTGTTACGCATGGTGCTGCCCTCTTCAGGTCGAGAATGGACTTCTGTTAGAGGCGGAAGTACTTTCTGACGCAGGAATTTACGTGCTAAACGGTGACAGTGTGCACACTTCACCAGAAGCAATAATATGGGACATAGGAAGTCACACTGCAACCTCATATTCTGTAAAAAGTATACATCAAAACTGAACAGATACAGATGTTCTCAAATTAAAGGCCCAACTTACCAAAAGTGTACAGAATCATACAATTACTGACAATGAAACTCTATGAAGGTAACATACCAAAATAAGTTGTTTAGCCACTAAAGATTAAGTACTGTTCAAATAAAAATATCAAATGTCAATTACTATTCTTCTACTGAGGTTAACCCTTTGACGCCGAAATTAAATCCCCTGGCACAGGGCCAGCAGCCAGAGTTTTTTCTACCGGGCATTTAATTTTTACACTTGCTCTTAAATAAAAAATCATATTTCATAGACTTTTTGTTCAAACTTAAAGCCGCAAAATTTAGCCATGTGTTTATGAATTGCTTAATTCAGGAAAAAATATTAATCAATTTTTATAATAAATTTAGGCCCGTGAATTGCATGCATTATACAAAATGTGGTGTAAGTACTGTATTACTCACATAATTCTGGTTGTCGAAGAAGATCCATGGCACCTTGCGTCACTGTTCTATACCCCCCCCACACGCACGCACGCACGCACGCACGCACGCGCGCGCGCGCACACACACACACACAAAATTAACCCAAATTCACTTTTGTGTGATATTCAGCAAAACAAGGTACCACACACAAGCCGACATTGCACTGGGCACACTTGTATACTGTGCCTCTTCGCTGTCCGCGAGCTGAACGAGCACAGCACTGGACTTTGTTTGATTTAGCTGGCCAGTGGTTGTTGTAGCGACTGTCTAGTCTCATAATATTTGTGTCAGTCGCACTTGGCCTTCCAACTAGACTGGGGGTGGGGCGATCTGGATTTCTTCCAGCTTCTTCGATCAAATTCCTCACCAGGAGGAATCTGAAATCTCGGTGCGTATATTTGGCTCCGCACGAAGATAACAGAATCCAACTGTTGAGTACTGTCAGATCCAGAAAGTGGAAAAATAATTTCGTGGTCCATTTGAAAGTACGCCAGCACATGGAATAAGTTTTTGCCATGCGATCCGAATGGTCAACGTACCCCATGTGTCGGTTGTACCGTGCCATGATGTGAGGCTTCACAGGGCGTTTGTTTTCACAAAAATTCCCTTCTGGTGGTGGTGGGTCCATGTTAGTCAGCATGTAAACGTCTCGTCTGTCCTTCCAAACTAGTGCAGTCAAATTTCCCCTGGTCCTAACCCTTACGTCACCCCTTTTCAGTTTTAGCTTTTTCCGTCCAAAGTCTGCGGGCATGTCTTTTCTGTCAGGCCGTACTGTCCCGCATGAATTTATTTTACGTCTCTCTAAGTCGTCAAAAAGTCTCGGAGATGAAAAAAAATTGTCCATAAACAGTTTGTGTCCTAAGCCTTCACCTCTGCGAGTCAAATGTCTGACAGTTGCGTGTGTTGCAGTCATTTCGTCAGTGGCAGAGCGTGAGTCTTTACCCAAGTAAACTTTCATGTCATATGTATAACCTGAGTTGTCACACAGTTTGTAAATTTTGATGCCGAAACGTTTCCTTTTATTGGGAATGTACTGCCTGAAGATAACCCGACCTTTAGATTTTACAATCCCCTCGTCTACAGCCAAATGTTCAGAGGGGTTATAGAATTTAGCATGGGCCTGGTTCAGTGTGTCAAAAATGGTCCTTATTTTCCACAGTCGGTCGTATTCCTCGCCTTGGTCGGGTCTCTGTGCATTGTCAGCAAAGTGCAAAAAACGCAGTATGTGTAGAAACCTGTCTCGTGTCATGGTCTCACCGTAAAAGGGGGTGTGTACCTGTCTAAGTCGAGACCAGTAGTCATGAAGTGTGTCTTTTGGGTCGTGTCCCATCTGCAGAGCCAAGGCAATGAAAGTCATCATGTCTGACATCGTAATGTCAGGCAGTCGGCGGCTAGGTCCGGCTTGTTTGTCCACATGTTGCTGGTAGTACAGATTGGTCTGTTCCACCAGCAGGTGAAAAATTTGTGAAAAAAACAGCATCAACACAGACAGCGGCGAACTGTCTTTGTTGATGTATGGAGCCTCACTCCTTTTTACACCTTTTGCTGGACCAACAAAAGGATGGACAGTGATGTTCCTTCCTTGAGGCGGTCCCCAGGTTGGAAATCCTCCGCCACTTGTTGCAGCTTGCGGCTCATCTTCTGGTACTGAGGCTGGTTGTTGTTGTTGTTGTTGTTGTTGTTGTTGTTGTTGTTGTTGTTCCTCTTCCTCTTCTGATTCGCAAGATTTTTCTTCAAAATCACTGGCCTCAGCACCTGATGAGGAGTCGGTATCGGCAACCAGGTATTCCCTTATGGCTACGTCATCCAATCTCCTTTTTCTGCTGGCCATTGCAGGACGTAGTTACACGCGTGTGACAGCAGTACTGAGTCACCAAGATTGTTCGTGCGGTCTGAGCACAGCCGGAGAAACCTAAACTCAGCTGGTGTGAAATCTTACACCGATCTATTTTTAGAAAGGAATGTCGAGTTGCTCTCCGGGCAAAACCCTCTGTCCCACATTCCCCGACTGACCAGGGGTAGTTTTTTTTTTTGCCACTGCTCGCTGAACTTCTGGTCTATCTGCTACAAAGACGGTTCTGTTTTGCTCTGCGGTGATAAATCAGATACCCTAAGTAATGGGCAGCTTATACGATGAGAGCAAAACAGATCTAAGGCTGTGATGTGAATGTTTGTAGAATTCCTAGTATTTGAGGGTGCAGAAGACTTTTTAGTATGTCTGACGGCTGTGTGTCGCACATTACGGCCCCCAAACCCCTACAGAGAGCCCCACAACTACAACAGGCATGTCTGTGAGACCTCGTGTACATGCAAACATCCATTTTCGTGGATATCTCCAGCTTTTGTGTATTAGTCTGGTCTGGACAATACGTGTCACATATGCCACTGAAGACCGTTGTGTCGGCCAATTAGTGTTCATTACATAGCCCACTGTTCATATTCAACACACACACAACTCCAATATCAGCTGTAAAAAACAGAGGCTTGCTTTGTCTGGCAGTGTTATGCAACTCTCAACTGCGTATTTATACAACGTGTTGGCGACTGAATCATCGATGTTGGGGGCCTTAGAGGGGCGAAGGAGGAAAAATTACGACTGCATAAGGCAGTCCAGACCTTCAGGGACCTACAGCATAGCAGAGCTTAACTGTTTCTGGTGCAGGGGTGAAACAAATTGCTTCCAAATTTGACGCAACATTCGCAGCCCCTTTATGGGACATTCGGCAGGTTTAAATGCTCACACGGAGTCCCCGATCGGGGACCTTCGGCATTTAAAGGTTAAGGAAATCTGTTAAGCCTGAATGTAGTCTCAGTGCTTAAGGTCATATCCTTCACTGTGAGACCAATGCTTAAGTTCACAGCCTTCACTGTGATATCAATGCTTAAGTTCACAGCCTTCACTGTGATATCAATCGTTAAGTTCACAGTCTTCACTGTGATACCAGTGCTTAAGATCACAGTCTTCACTGTGATACCAATGCTTAAGTTCAGAGTCTTCACTGTGATATCAATGCTTAAGTTCACAGCCTTCACTGTGATACCAACGCTTAAGTTCCCAGTCTTCACTGTGATATCAATGCTTAAGTTCACAGCCTTCACTTTGATATCTAAGCTTAAGTCCACATTCTTCACTGTGATATCAATGCTTAAGTTCACAGCCTTCACTGTGACATCAATGGTTAAGTTCACAGTCTTCACTGTGATACCAATGCTTAAATTTACAGCCTTCACTGTGATACCAGTGCTTAAGTTTTGTCTGATAATATTTCTTTTTTCACCACTTACAAAACCATTCAGGCACCACACTTTGAAGAATACAACAGATGTGAAAGTAATTTTTCCTTTACCTTTAACGAAGAAATGAGAAGTACATTCATCCATTACGGTACAAGTATATGGTCACACAGAACAAGCCTTATCCACAAAGTTGTCAAATCTGTGCACATACCCACAGGAACAGAATTTCGAAGACATAAAAGGTAAAGCAATCTCATTACAGGCCTGGACAGGCCTTAGGATTCCAGGAGGGTGAGGCTCCCAGATTTCAAGACAATTGGCACATGAAGGTGGTTAGGTTGTCAGCCCTACGCACCGGCCACCTTTACCCACAGGAAATATTCCTCCCACTCATTTCTGTTAGAGGCTTCATTTAAATATTATGAATTGTGAAGAATGTCACATTCATATTGAAGGAATGTTCAAGTTATAAAAAGCTGTGCTAGTGAAGAACTACAGAACAGACTCAAGTTTTACTGCCCTCTCCAACCAGATGCTATGTGTCGGCTGCCACAAAGAAACAATATGGCAATTTCAACTGCAGTTCTTATGTTCTCATCACATGTCACAAACCAAATAATGTTCTTTATGCAAACATGCAAGATGGTGGAGTGTGATCTTGACAGATAAAGTAGAGGATAAGGACACGTGGCAAGCTCTTGTGAACCCAGTAATTAACCTCTGACTCCATACAATGTGAGGATTTCCTTCAATAGCTGAGGAACTACTAGCTTCTCAAAAATAATTCTGCTCAATGGAGTTAATTACTTCATTCAGGCAAATATGTCGGATATCCTGCATCCACTAGTTCAGCAGAGCTTGACAGACGTAGCAGAAGAAACCGGGTTTAGTCTGTTTCAAAATTCACATCACGTGTATCGTGCCACATAACCAGTATATCATAGGTATCATGCCCGAATGTTACAGGTATATCACCAGCATTGTGCCTGACTGTCACAGGTACACCAAGGCATCATGCCACACAATACCAGGTACACCAAGGCATCATGCCACAAAATACCAGGTACAGCACAGGTATCATGCCACATTGCAGATGCCTTCAATATGTAACTGCTGTATGGC
>BLKM01000055.1:374446-414171 GCA_013340265.1 Coptotermes formosanus
GGGGGGGGTACTGTAAACACATATGCAGTCTGACGTGAATAAAAAATATACACAAATTTTTCTCACAGAATACTTCCAGTTACTAAAACTGAAGTACTACTGTTACAGTCACAATATTTCCCTGACTAGTTAATAGCATTAACACAAAAATGGCTGAGAGGGTCTTAAAACAATAATCCAGTAAAAGTCCTGCTACAATAACTGGATTCAAGCACTAACAGGCTGCACAACATCCCACTCACTGATTAATACACAAGACAACACACATCACAAGTAAGTGGTGTATGTAATACTGTGTAAAACGCACACATAAAAATGATCTTGGAGATTAACCTTAAGAAACTGGGAGTGTCATTATGTCGATGTATGTTTAAAACAAGTGAAGTGAACAAGAGCGTTGGGAAACTGTTCAAGATTTTTGCGTGAACAATATATTAAGAAGGGCGAAAAGTGTGTTTCACAGTGAACTTCTCATGATTATTATGTGAGAAATCCCTTTCAGTGGGAAGCAGAATAAAATGGTAATACAGCCATTAACCATATGGGAAAATTTTGGTACTGACTCTAAAGACTTAGACGGGAAAACATCTTAGGCGTAGTTGTCTGAGATGGGCAAAGTTATCTATGTTCAGCAGTACTACTGTAGAATATATTACTTACTTGTTCTGTCAGGTCCAATTTAAAGTCCAGGAAGTCTAAAAGTTTGGCCACTGCTTCCATGTTTCTGCCATCATACTCAAACTCTTTTTTAGCAGGGTCTTGTGGATTTCTCTGTACAGGAGGCATAAGCCTTTCACAGCAGTAATGTGGTATATTCATCAGCATATTCACTATATTTCTGCAAATAAACACAACTATTTACAAACCAACTTCAGCAGAGGTCAGTCAGGGAACAGTAATAACCAAGGGCAAATAGCATTTGCAAATATAAAGAAAAAAGTATGTTTTAAAACCAATTTTTACTAAAACTTTTACTCATTAACTCCTTATATTATACTTGCTACTGTAAAAGAAAACACACAGACAGATAAAAACAATGTGTGGTGTGCAGTTTAACTGTTATTCCATGACTAATGTCCAGTGTAGAGAGGGTAAGGATTTTGCGATGAAATAAAAATATGATAAGTTACAGTGATGTGTTCTGCTCATGTAACCACTCAATTTGACTGACTGACTGACTAACTAACTAACAAAGCTGACATGTCCTCTGCTAGTAAAGAAACTGCCCGCATTTTATGGAACCAGAAGGTTCATTACCACATTCAGAAGTTCCTGCCACCTCTCCCTATCCATAGCAAGATTAATCCAGTTCATGCCTCCCCATCCCACATCTTGAATATCCATTTTAATATTGTCCTCCCATCTATGCCTGGGTCTTCCAAGTGGCCTCCTTCCTTCAGGTCACCCAACCAAAACCCTGTTTCCACCTCTTGTCTCCCATACTGAATGTTACACTTCCACCACCCCCCCCCCCCCAAAAAAAAAGAAGAAATTGGAACGTTCCTTCAATACAGAACTACAAAAATAGAATTTTCAAAATCACTTCTGTCACACAAAACTAACACATTATTTCACATATTCTATAAAGTATGTGGGTTAATCTCTATCATCTGGGAATAGGAAATTTCAAGTCCCCTTGTATTCTGGGGCAGGCAGCTACAGTTTATCATAAGGGTCAAGGTATCAGGACTCAAAAAATGCAAAGCTCTGGCAACTGGACCACAAGCATGGCCACTAAGGTTAATGCTTCATCATTGTTGCTCTATACTAACATAAATGTGGTTTCTCTAATGCATTTATACAAACATATTTAAAATAAGGATAATTACTGTATTTACTCAAATGCAAGATGAGTTATTTTCCCCTGAGTTGGCACTTAAATATGTGAGGTCATCTTAGATTTGTGTATGAAGTGCTGCATCAGACTCCTCAGAAACAGACCATGCCAAGCCAACCAAAGCCTACAACACCAGATTGTCAGTGTAGACAAAAGACAGTACACAGCACGTTTTAGTGGTAGTAGTTCTGATTCATGTGTGTTCTAATTCATCTGTTATTCCATTAAAATATCAGGCCATGTAGAGAAGAGGACTACAAGTGTGACATTCATTCCAAATGAAATCAGGCAAAGTTATGATGTCAGATTTAAACTTATCGTGATTAACTACACTGAGAACACAAATAACTGCAATGCAGCAAGAACGTCTAATGTTGGGGAAGAAATGTATGGAGGAGGCAACAAAGGCAGAAGCTTAAAAACACAGACTCCACCCAAAAATCTTCCAGTGGCCCCACTCATGGGGATACAAAGAACAGGGAATTGTTGAGGTTGCGAGCTTGAAGAGAAAAACTGCTGTGCCAATTACAGGCAAGACAATAAAATTAAATACCACTGTATTTTGATAAGCCATCCAATTATACTGTTGATGGTCAGGCAAAATCTGTGGTGATTAAAACATTGGTTTATAAAAAGATGCATTTAAATGTCATGTTGGTATTAGCAGATGGTGGCAAGTTGCCACCACACGTGATTCTAAATTGCAAAACAATGCCTGAGGGGCAACTGCCTAGACGAATCACTGTCACATACCAAACGCAAAAGACTGGAAGACCAGTGAACTTATCAAGGATTGGTTGTTAGTGGCACTGAACAGAAAACCAGGGGTGCCCCTGAGAAAAAAAGGGATGCTGGTCTTGAATGCAACATTTAACACCAGAAATAAAAGCCACAATTACTGGTATTTCAATGAGCACAGATGTCGCGGTTATACCTGGGGGGACGACCTCACAACTGCAGATGCTAGATGTTGTGGTGAACAAACCATTCAAAGACCACGTAAAGTAGCTGTTTAGTGAGTGGCTCTTGACAAGGGCCCATGCTTTGGGCCCAGACGGAAGGATCAAGAAGCACAGTGTAACTCTTCTTTGTCAAAGGAGCATCAAGGCATGGCAATGCATCTCACCAGAAGTGACTGTGAAGGGATTTTAAGAAGTGCCATACTCGTATGTCCAGTGTAATGGATGGGGCTGAAGATAATATGTTGAGGAATGACAGTGAAGAGGATGGGAATGTTAGAAGTGAGTGTGAGGAAGATGAAGGCAGTGACTGTGAAGATGGAGACAGTGACACTGATGGGTACAGGCAGATAGAATCCAACATGGTTTGGGTATTAACCGTATGAAATTAATAGTAAAATATTTTTTTCTTAGCCGACTTTTATTGGGGGGGGGGGGGATCATAGGTTAGGGTCACCTTGCATTTGGGCAAGTGTGGTATAATTAAAGCAAATAACATACTTGTGAAGTTCATGCTGTTTTTCTGAAGACTGTGTTTCAGAAAGCAGAAGATCATGCAGAATAGAAGTAAGGCGAACAAACTGGCCTCTTTCTTCTTCTTCGTGTTCTTCTTCTTCATGTTCTCCAGACTTTCTAGTCAAATTGAACAGTGCCTTCAACACCTCACATGCCAAAGCTACTTGATCATCCTGAAGATACATATAAAAAAAAACTTACACAAAGTCATATTCCCACTAAATGCTCTAGCACTTCCCAGGATGGTGCCATTAAATCCCTGGATGATAGGGGATGACAGATCAAGGCCAGCACTGTACAGGTGGTAGTTCTAATACGAACAAATAAAAATACTGAGCATTCTGAGACTAGAATAAGATACAACTTTGATGCTATTTTAACCTTTTAAAGCCTAGCGGTAACTTTACTCATCACCAGCTTTAAAATAAAAAAATTCTACGTGGTGCCCACATTGCGTTTATGTGTTTTGTACGGATCTCAGAACAAACAGCAACTTTTGCCTTATAAAACATTAAGAGACTGGTTTTTATAACCGAAGTGGAGAGTGTTTACAGCGCGGTACGGACTGAGTCCTTATATAAAACAGACACGTTTCGTCTTTAAAGGGTTAATCTGTTGTTCTGTGGGCCTGAGCTGGCTTCCTGCTCTCGAAAGAACCAGTGCCTTTCAACAAGGACTCCTGGGCTGTGATGCAGCAAGAAGCAATGTATATTACAACTTTTCAATAACAGACATGTCGAGTTCTAAATTTAAGGCAATACGCACATAATATTGAGAACATACGAAACTGGAGACGCACATCAATGAGCTTTATAGTATGTATTCTCTAAGACTTTAGCCTTGCTGTCTAAAGTTACATGATAATGGGTGATTCATTACAGTAATATTATGCTGGACACTGTCCATTATCTGAGGTGTATTTTGTATAAATTACATTTCATGAGTTGTATCTACTCGTCTTCAGCTGACCCATGCCTACACTTCGAAGTATGGAGATCCCACCACCATAACTGGTGTAGCTTGACCTGCAATACAGGAAGTTGAGCAGTAATGTGCGTGGTGAACACTTGAGTGGATATCCACACTGGAAAGAATACTTTCTATATTAACTTAGACCCTGTAAAAGGCAATTTTTGTCACACTCCCTGCTCACAGCTCCTACTGACCCAGACTGGACATCTGCTCCTTCTCCCCATCCTGTGGATCCAAGTGACCACATGCCTACACAACCTAAACACTTTCACTCTAGACTCACTTCAACACTGAATATGGAGGCACGAAGTTCCTCTGAAATGACAACACAGCCTACTGCTCCATGATGGAAAGACCCACAAATAGCATCAAGGCCTTTGCTCTTCTGGGATGTTACATAGCATATGTTGGTAGTTATGTAAAGCAATTCCACTACAGGCCTGGACAGGCCCTGAGGGTTCCAGGAGGTTGAGGCTCCCAGATTTCCAGACAATAGGCACTTGAAGGTGGTAAGGTTGTCAGCCCTAGGCACTGGCCGCATTTACCCCCCAGGAAATATTCCTGGTACTCATTTCTGTTAGAGGCTGAGTCGACCCCAGGGCCATAGTGCAACTGAAAGGATTATGCCAATGAAAAATTCCAATGACACCATCAGGAATCAAACCCACGACCTTCTGGTTTGCAGCACAGTGTCCCAACCAGCTGCGCCACTGCAGCCCCATATGTTGGTAGTTGTTGACCGAAATTTCAGGACGGCCTACTGGTCCCATCTTCAAGGGACAAGCAGTCCAGAAGAACGCCAAGCAGCACGTGGATCCACATCAATATTTACAATAAAACACTGTGACAGTTTATAATTTGATGACAGGATAGCTGAGAACAACCGCAGGACCAATGTGAACATTAGGTCAGTATGCAAATTGCAACATCACTGGGGGTGAGCCATGAATAATTGTTATAATCCTGTTATGCACAGATACCGGTACATCCTGGCTTGTAGTGTGGGCAGTCATACCTGATGTCACTTAGCTTATGACCTGCTGTTTTGACAAATACTGACTCTTTCAGTTTCTCAGTAATTTTGTTGGCTTACTTTTTGATAATTTCCAACCTATCATACTGTATCTCATGACCCTCACTCTCAAAACACAACGCTGACCTAAACTTGGAAATTTCTACCATTTATGCATTGTTTATATTTGTTGATCCAGGATTGAAATGAAATGTTGTTTACATCAGATTAGGAGTCAGGATAGTGACCAGTCTACAGCCTGGATGACTAACAAGTCATGATACAATTTCCAGCAGGGACAAAAGGTGTTTATTTTCTCCAATGTATCTAAGAAGCTCTGGGACCTACACAGTGTCCTATTCGATCTCCCCACATGTAACGCACCCAGGGCATAAAGTTGACCACACACTTCCATCTAGTCATAATGTCAAGAATGAATGGAGCAATACCTCCACTCTCCCATATGCCTGCAAGGTATGCAGAGGGACAACTTTACTCTACTTCCTGTGTTAATGACCAGGAACTGAAAGCTAAGATATCAACATTTATACAGTCTTCTTATTAGGAATACCAGATGGTGACCACAATATTTATAATACAAGGGGACTACACAAATTCAAACTGCTACGCTAACATGAAATGTACACACAAAATTCAGCCAAAGCTGAACATGAGCAACGTACTTACAGATACTGTAGTTTTCACGTCTGAAGATACAGCTCTTTTCTCATCACCAGCTGTTCCTCCAGCTTCTTTTAGAATGAGATCTAAGGTGTCTGTAAGGTGCATCACTAGCTCACTCTTCAACTGAGGTGTGACTTCTTCACCCAGTGCAGTGATAAGAAACAGCAACTTCATGGTGAAGAACTTGATGTCATGAGGGACGTCCGGATTCTTGCATGCTTGGAGCCGCACAACAATGGCCTCTAGTGAATGATTTTTGGTGTTCAGTGCCTGAGCACATGGACTATTGAAGATGATGTTACAAAGACACTTCATTGCTTCTGACATCACTAAAAAGAGAAATGAAGTTCTTCAAATGTTGAACATTCACTACTCACGGTTCTTTGAATGTAAGTACAAACATTAACACTAGGAAAAGAGTGTAACAATGATCATTATGAACCGGCAGCATAAGACCTTTAAAGGCCAGATTTCTGCCGTGGCCAGGACACTACCGAACTCAAATGCCCGCTGCAAAACAACATTTTCCCTATAATATGAAAAGGATACACATTTAACGGAAAGACACTGTCCCGTTCATCCACTGAAGTTTAATTATCTAACTCCACGGAGAAGAGACCCTGAAAAGTTAGTGGTTATTAACTGGTTAAGAAACTCCCCAGTTCTTATGGTATTTATAAGTTCACCGCTCTGTTCACAACAGCCTGCGAGTGGACCCTGTCCTCAGGCAGATAACACTAGTCCACATCCTCATGGTGTTATTCTTTAAGATTCATTTTAATACCATGAGACCCATATAACTCAAACTGAGTCAAGGATCAAGGAACGCACTGAAGCACCAAGGGTAATTGGATAGGAGACCCACTGATGCACAAGTCACTGTATCCTGTGTGCAAAGAATTCCTTGTGCTGCTGTCTCCACCACTGTATCACAGCCTTGTGTACATCACTATCGACATGAACATATGGCCAAAGATCTTAAAATTGCATGGTGATAAGTGCAGGCTGTAGGCAGAAAGTCTGGTCACCCTCCATCACCCAACATTAAGCTGCTCTTGAACTCTCTGGACCACACTGGGACAGGCACTGCCATGCACCAAGATGATGCCACAAGTGAGTTTACCTGGACACTTTGTTTTGACCTTGGTGAGCTGCTTTTGAAACATCTGACAGTAACCATTTGCATTTGTTGTAATATTAAGTGATCTGAAGTCTGGGAGCACAGTTCAATATCCCTCTGGTCTCTTTGGATGGATTCACCACCTGGTATGCCATCTTTATGTTATGATCTAATGTCATCTGTATTAACAACCTGCCCAGTCATCGATACTGTTCCACACAAGTCTCTACCAGAGCGTCTGCTGCATCAAACATATAGCTGCACCATCTACACTGCCGCAGCAGTGCCTCAAAGAGATGTCCATTCTACACACCTCATATATTCCCATCAATGCCCAAAATCTCCCAAGGTGTCTCCTCCCTTCAGGTTTCCAACCAACATTCTCTGACATGTGCTACAATTATCCTACATTTGGTAGACAGGTGCCAGTGTTGCACACGAGCCCTGCTGCTTCCATCTACCCACAAGGTGGATGCAGCAGGCTCCTCTAAAATGATGCTACGTCTCTATCAAACTATACATCATCATATCTCAAAAGGCAGTGACCATCAAAACTCAGAGCAGACGTTTGGGTAATTCAACTCATTTTTATGAAAACTCAGTATGTATTGTGCAGTCACAATCTAGGTGACATTTCTTGTCTCTCACCAAGGAATACACATCACACAGTGAAACCTTTTCTGGTAGGATCTGTTAGCCCAACCAAAAACCAAGCATACTTACTATTGTTCTCTGAAGTCAAATGCTTTCTCTATTTTATTAAGGCCTTTGTACGTACACATCATAAAATATGAAAAACAGAAGACATAAGATTTCAGGATTTCATGGTATGAACATCAGATTGTGCCTTTCTGGTTTGGCAGGCAGTTATGGGTGTTTTGGGAGGAATTGTTACTAGTGTCTTGTACCTTGAACAAAGAGGCAGCAATTTCCTTTGAAATGATGGTAACCACCTAACAGACTATGTGGTGCCATAATCCAGACCACAATCTAACACAAAAAACGGGTTTGTTGGCAGTAATGGATAATCATCAAAGGACAGAACGAATACTTTGTAAGTTCAAAGAACATCCATCCCTCATCTTCAGGAACTGGATGTTTTTATAACTTGGTAACCTCTCAACACACTCAGAGATGGCAGTCACAGTAAAAAACTTTGGACCTACATAAAGGTGACGTTCTTTTACATAGTTACTTCTGGAACATGAAATCTAGTAATGACATAAAATAAATAAGGACATATGCTTTTGTAAAAGTATGGTACTTTTGTTTCATCATCAAAAAAGACATATTTTACCTAAACTGTATTTGTACATTTCATGTAGCTATGACGCTTTATGCAGAAAGGAAATGGAAAGCCTATTGAATGATTTCAGAGTTTTCTAATGTTTTCACTTGTGAAGGATTTTTCTTTCCTTTGAAAATAAAAATATGGTGCTCAATTCCAGATAGTTCAGCGGGAATACATCATGATTCAGCACAACCACTGTTAGGTGTAACAAAAATGGCACATGTTAGCACGGGCTTAAATAAAACAAGTGGTGGCAAATAAAAGTCGTAATCTACTTTTGCCTTGTAGTCCTACAAACCATGGTGACAATGTTATACTTTGGTAATGTAGGTTTATAAACCAACAACAGAATAGAATTTAACTCTGTTCAGTAGCAAAATCAGTGATGAGCATTCTTTCAGGATGCCCAGTCACTTAATGATTTATGGCTAGAATGCAAGAAGCATTGGAACAAAGTCTGTTTCTTTAGATTACAGTCTTTCTGAATCGACATAAAGTTGCTTCAACAGTCAACACTTACGTTTTCGAGCAACATCCTGCCTTCATCTTTAATGTTGGTGGATTTCAACTCTAGTTAATGTCAAAGCCCCCATGAGAAAGGTGCATCAAGAAGCTCAGCACAAATCACAATGAATTTGGACTTAGTTCGTTCAAACCTAAGATGGAGGTAGCATGTTTCTCCCACATACCATACAAGGGGTCAAAACCCAGAAGTCTACATTCTGAACAATGCATGCCACAAAAGCCTGTAAACTGATAATGTTTGTGTCTGTTTACAAATTTTGTTCTGTACAAGGGACGTTTTAAAATTAATAAGACCAGAAATGTTCCATCTCTGCAACAGTCTATATCAATAAAACACATGTTACATTGCAGCCCGAAATGTGGTAAGTCACTTCTCCCTCAGCAGTGTTCTACCACTATCAGTCCATTTATAGAAGACACTTGAAGAGATCCATTTTTCAGTGGTTGTGAAGACTGTTATTTCACACCTCTTAGGGCAAAAGTGTACAAGTGAGTTTTGTATAAAGCTCAGAAATGTTCAGCAATGTTACAGGAAGCCTATGTACAAGGAGTAACAAGCAGACCTAGTTTGAAGATGGTAGATGCATTCTTAAGAAGGCAAAGAAAAGTGGCCGACAGTCAGACCAGCAAAGCAAGCAGTACCATCACAAATGGCAATATCAACCAAGCTGGATGAACTGTGGATGCAACACACAAGGTTAATGTTACTGCAAATGTCTGCCAATTCAAATGCGTCACTGGAACGGATTTGGCACATTGTATCAGTGAAATCAAGAATGTCATGGCTGTGCAAAAAGTGGGTTCAACATGATATTAGTGATTAAAAAGAAGCGTGGAAGTCTGCCAGCAGAATATGACTTTTTTGAGCAAAACCCTAACTTCTTGCTGTCCACAATCACCAGTGATGAGTCTTGTTATCAGACATTATGACCCTGAATCAAAACAGGAATCAAACACATGGAAATGCACAGACTTCCCTCCACTGAATAAATGTTCTGCAGGACCTTCATCTGGAAAAATGATGCTGATACTATTTTTAGGCTCAAAAGACATTATTCATCAGCACAGGGTACCTCAGAAGCAAATTATGCTGCTGAGTACTGTGGAGAGATGCATAAAAACCGCTTAGTGGAATGCAATTCAAGAACTTAACACCAATTTCTACTTCAAGACAATGCATGGCCACATACCATGTAAGTGGTGATGTGTTAGCATACATTGGTGGAGCACCTGCACAACACCAATTCTACAGTCAAGTCCTTAACCCTTGTGATTTCTGGTTGTTTTCTACGCTTAAATATGAGCTAAGAAGGACATATGTGAGAACTGGCTGCAGTGCTGCAAAAAAAAACATATGGCTTGTGAAGGGTGTTACTTCAAAAAGGAAAATATGCCAGTGGCCTCAGACACAAATAGCATTATTAGTCTCATTACTTTACAAACACCCCTTGTAAAAGTGCAGCCCACAAGAAAATGCAGCACAAAATTTTGGTGAAAGTTTCCACATGAACACATTCCAACCAAACATACAATCCAGAATCTTGGGGAGAAGTTGGGAACAAGAGTCCAAAAAATTGTGTTTGGTCTGATGGGAGGAAAAATACAAAAACAAGAGCCACACTTCAGTATATGCCACAGAAGCCCCTTGGACAACTACCACATAAGACAGGTGTACGGTCAGGTCAAACGGCAATGAAACTATCAAAACTTTAACGAGGGACTCACACACTATATCATGACTTATGGACACTGCAGGCTACTCCACAGTCATACACAAAAACGTATCCCTTACTTCACACTACCGAGTACAGGACACCATTACCTTCATAATCGACATGTGACTCATCACTAGTGCTCAGAGCCTCTTCATGTGAAACAAGCCCTGCATGGTGCAGCAAAGTCTGAAGCCACTCCTCACATATCAATTCATTCAGTTCAGTCTTATCTCGGCTGAAAATGAAACAATAAAAAACATGTACAAAGGCCTAGCAAATGCACACCACCAACATTTCATACGTAGGATGCTTAACCATTTAAAGACCAGATGTGTCTGTTTTAAATAAGGACTCAGTGCGTACCACGCAGTAAACACTCTCCACTTCGGCTATACAAAATCAATCTGTTAATGTTGCATAACCCAAAGTTGCTGTTTGTTATGAGATCCACACAAAACACATAAAAGCAACGTGAGCATTATGTAGAATTTTTGAATATTAAACCTGGTGGTAAGTAAAGTAACTACTATGCTTTAAAGGGTTAATATTTGATGAATAACTTTCTTAGTATCTTGTAGCACACAAATATTTTCATACACCTGTGACACTCCTTCAGTGGGTGCGACTTATACTATGGCCAGAAACATTAAGAAGTTTTTTTTTGTTTTGCCACTTTGTCTTTCAGCAGAGATATACGGAAATGGAAGGGGGGGGGGGCCTTGCATTCATGTATCAGTTACTAGTGTCTCTGGAGCAGGAATCATGGCACAATTTTGTTCACAAAACATGCCACAGTGAGTACGTGGATTTGAAATTTTAAGACATAAAAATATGAAGAAGCACAAAAGTACATGCAAACATTTATTAACATCCAGGAATACACACAAAAATTATGGAATGGCATAATACGCTTCCAATGAGATGAATATGGTATGCTGCACAGACGGAAAAGAAATTCACACATAATTTTAGTAAGGAAACCTGAATGGAAGAGACCACTTGGAAGACTTAGCCATAAATGAGCTATGGAATGGCATGACACACTTCCAGTGAGATGGGGATAGTATGTCTCACACACACAGAAAAGAAACTCACACATAATTTTTGTAAAAAACCTGAATGGAAGAGACCACTTGGAAAACCTAGCCATAAATCAGGACAATACTAAAATGAATATCAAATAAATATAAGGAATAAGATACTAGGATGCAAACCAGATTTACTGTCCCTCAGGATACAATCGAGACACATGTTCTTGTGACTACAGTCATGAACCTCAGAGCAGACTCTGGTCTTGGGCTCTTGTTAACAAGGTACTGAATCTCAAAACAGAGCCCATTCGTGGGTTCTTGTAAGCAAAGTAATTAACCTTTGGACTTTGTGAAAGGCAGGATATTTCCTGAACAGCTGAGTGGCCCATTACCTTCTCAGGAAGAACACTGCTTCAGTGAGCTATGTGAACTCAGTATGTACCAATAAACAAAATATTTTCCTGCACTTCAAAACCCTGTGAATACAAGGAACTACAATTGAAATTTAAGTGGCAGCACATAATACAATGAATTTATGTGTAAACTAATGTAATACATTATAGTCATAAGTTTTGAACTGTGCACAATAAACACTTATACTAACTCCTGAGACAATATAAACTGGTTATAGTAAACAGTGAATTTGATCAAATCTCAGAACAAAAGGGTGGTAATATACCATGCTCAAATGAGTGAAGTACAAATTTTGCAATGGAAAGTATAATATGCTAAAGAATCCATGAGCATGTAAGGTCAATAAGGTAATGTCTGTTGCTACTCCACATGAGAATATGATTAATAAACAGCCCTTTACTCTAGAGAATGCAGTTGACCTGCACAGCATGGGTACAGTCCCTTAACACTCCCAACAACGGTGAGGGGAAAACATATAGATCCTGTTAAAAACACGAGTCTCTATCACTGCCTGCCCTTCCTTCCACTGGTCACCATTTGTTAGGTGCTTTGTTTATAATAAGCTTACACATTTATACAGAAATCACATATGAAACTACAGAAAATAACTGCATTATCTCAAACCCGCTTCAGCCCAATGTATTTTTAACTACATAAATCAGTTACTGGTCACACGCAAAGGATGGTCCGCTTTCTCCGGTGCAAACCACTGCCAAGGTCAACAGTAAACTCCAGTCACTATCTGTAGACATTATGTGATGCACAAACTGATTTCAGAACAGCAGCTATCATCATCAGTACCTGTACCACTGAGATTCACAAATTCATTATTATGAAGTACAAAGCTATACTGTGTGAAATACCATTTTAATTAGAACCCACTTTACTTAGAGATTAACGGCTGAAAAGCAGAAAACTTCTACAGAAAAACTAAAAACTTAGTGCAGACATACGGAACCTAAAAAAAACTTTACCATCTTGTGGGATTCTACAATTAAGCATACAGTCAATAACATACGTGTGTACCCTCAACCACTGTGGGTGTGTGTGTGTGTGTGTGTGTGTGTTTTATGATTTCAAATGTTATCAAACACCTGCTTCAAACAAAATCACCAACCAATGCACCTCTTATTAACTACCACTTACTTCCCGACATATGTTTCGGTGTCTAATTTCGCCATCATCAGGGGATACTTATTGTGAATAACACTGGATGTAAGTGGTAGTTAATAAGAGGTGCACTGGTTCGTGATTTTGTTTATATATTGAAAAATGCATCATGAAAACAATATAAACCTGCTTCAAAGTATTCTTGTGCTACTGTCACTCTGAGACTGAATGTGAACAGACAGTCTATAAAATTCTCCAAATGCAAGCCACACTCTGTGTATCAAAGTGCTGTACCTTTCTCCCTCCTGCTCTGCTGACCTGCCATGTCCATTTCTTATGATTAATACCATTCTTGCTTGACCAGTTGAGCCGGACACCTCATCACTATGTTTGTCGCACTTGACATTTCTGAATTCATATTTGGTCCAGGGAACAATCATGTCAGAGGCCCCGGGCTGGTGTTGTGGGTCGGTAAGCTGTGTTGTATTGGCTTTGCATCCCACAACACCATGCAAGTTTTTGGTTTGATGTTTCTGTTTTCTGACCAAGGGGTCTGGAACCACCAAGTGGGGCAACTTGACAATGTGTAAGTAAACCAACAACTGATATGTACAGCACTCTGGAAGCTTCATTTCTTAATTCATTAAAGTAGTTAGTGTTTGTTTACTCCCATGTGTATGTCGTTTGTGTAATTTACAATTCCACAGTCCCTTTAGGCCAGCCACAGACTTGGGGAAAAACAGATACAAGAGCTGAATATCAGAAAACTAATTCAAACACAGTTCAATGTACAGCATGTGACCAAAGCAAAAATGTGCTTGAAGCCTTGTATGGTGTAAATTGCAGAATGGATAAAACAGGAAAAACGTGCAGAATTGCTGGCAAATTAATTTTATCAGCTCCATACTGTATGTCTGCACAGTGCCAAAAATGCAAACTGTGCTACTCTGGGTTGTGACACCTTGTCGTCTTATAGCCAGACTTTCACCACAGCACGTTATTTATGTCTTCAGGGTCAAAGTCAGTTAGGTGACATGGTACGAGATTTATCCAGTACCACAATTTATTTTCAATTTAAAAAAAACTGCGCACACTCTTATTTCCATATATGATTTTTAAAGCTCAAAAATGTTGGATGTACCATCATCAGATGTCATGCATCACTGACCAAGCTCCACCTTATGCAATCCTACATGAAAGCAGTGATGAAAAGTGGGCATGTTATTTAATTTTACCCCAGACTGATGACAAAATGTGTCATCATTGTCAAGCTCGACCATAAACATAAACAGTACAATACCTTAATATTCTTATGCAGGATAGACAGTATTTGTAACACCGAGCCTCTCCTTCCCTTTGCAAGCGACGAAAAACAGAAGTCCATAGCTTTCGGCGTCTTCCTTTTTCATTTAAATCATCAAATGCATATGTCTGAGTGTGCTACAAGGTAACATTACAAGACATGTTAGTACAGTACAATTTACAAGTTCACACACACAAACTAATGGACGAACAGTATTCTACAAGTGTTTACATGACAGCCAACTCTTAAGCTTCATGAATAATAAATAAAATAAATAGGTAAATAAATGCACAAATAAAGTGGTAATTGAGAACTGAATACACTGCAGCAAACAGCTGCAAAAATAAAGAGTAACTGCAATGAGATCAGAGTTCCTATACAACTGTGGCACGGCCGCTAAAGAGCAGAATATGGTTTGAGTCTTTCCACTCACCCAGCCATATTAAAGTGTTTCCCCCCCCCCCCCTTGATACAGCTTAAGTTCGATTCGGTTGCGTCACAGTTTTAATTCACTTATATATTACATTCCATACATTAAAAGACCAGCTATATACTTCGGTTAGCTGAAATCAGCTAAGAGAGATGCGAAATTTATTCTGCACTTTCACTTAAAATAGGAAACACAACGTTAAGTCACTAACTTATATGTAATGCACATGACCTGTATATGAACAGGATGACAAAGAAAATAAATACAGCACTTGAACTACCTTGTGACTGCTTCCATAACATTGCCACTGACAACCATTCCGACACAAATAAAATTTTCGGTATCGCACTTACCTTCTCGATAAACGCCTTAAGTATCTCAATGATGCAGTCTGTTGTTCCTGTTTCCAAGCACAGTAAATCACATTCTTCCATGTTACAACGTTCTGAACTACGTTTCTAGTCTCTACCGAACCATCTCCATCGTACACACCCAGTCTTTGCACTTTCTTTAAAACATGGTGTCTCTGCTAGCCAACATAATGTGACAAAAAATTGTGGTTAATACGCACAGGTACAAACACAGCTTACAATTGTACACATTGGCAACCCCGTGAGATCGTAAAATTACAGCGCCATTCACGGCACCTACGTGCGTTACTTGTAGCCGGCAACGCTCACTGGCGTGTTACTAGTTCCATACGTATGTTGAATGACATCGGCAAAGCAGCCTCCTGTCTTATCATACCCTCTCCCCCACAACCCGCTAATCCTTCAGGCAGTAAAAAAATTGCCGAGTTCGAAATTATTACAAACTAAGTGAGTACACGTCCTAGGCAATATACCTTATTATTTTGCATTATATTTTCTTCGAAATATTTCCCCTCAGATCCAAATGTTATTGTAAAATATAGCATATTTATTGCCTAATACATGTATTCAAATGGTTTGTAATAGTGATGGAATGCACCGAAAATGCAGAATATTTAGATTCAAAATTATAATCTCCCAGGTTAAGGGGCCATGTAGACTGACTGTTGCATTCTGAGGTTTCAGTCAGAACATACTGTCTCCATCTCCAGAGGGCCTGTGAAGACAGACCAGAATGCTCCACCAAAACATTCATAACCACGTACTAGACTACACGGTGCACTTACCCAGCCTACAATATGAATCCTCACCACTTTTAGTATCTCAAATCCTGTACCAACAGATGTAAAGAACTGAAGCATGGATGGAAATGTCACATTGAGAAAACTGAATTACTGGAAGTGCTGTATGTTTTTCAAAGACAGAGTATTTAATACCACATTCTCTTTCCACCAAATGTGTACACTTTTCTTGTATTTTGCCGATTGGACAAACTGAGGAAATAAGATCTGGAACACTTCCTGGTTACAGACATTGCCAGTATAAACACACACTTTATGGGCAGAACCACACACAACAAATTTCAAAGTGCTACTGAAATCATATCACAAGGACAGTCACACAGTCAAAACTACTTACAATGTTGACCGTTCTTGAAGGAGAAACAACTGCCCCCATTATACACAACTGTCACCACATGAAATAAACAAAATATGTATGCCATAACTATGATTACATAAATAAAAAACAACACTTGCATGACTAAGATCACCGCTTTCTCCTGATTTTCCAAGCATAAAATAGAGTATCCTAACATACCCTGTTTTACGACCTGTTCCACATAATGATTCAATGCCAGTGCCCAAGCCACCAGAATTTTATGCTTGTGACTCAGATTAAGAATTGGAAGAGAATAAAATTGGCCACTCTGTTCAGAAACAACACCAAGTCAGAACAATGTGGCACGTCCTGCTTTAGTGGATAAGTCAAAAATCTATCTATCCCCACTGAATATCAAGCTTGCATTGATAAAAATATCTGTGAACATAATGGATAAAGAAAGCAAAAGGTTTGCCTATTTAAGGCAAAAATTTCCCAAAATAAGCGAGGAAGAAATTTCCTTTGGCACTGGAATTAAACAATTATTCAAAGACCATGGCTTCAGTAAAAAATTAAATGCTACAGAAAGAAGAACCTGGGAGGCATTTGAAAACCTCTGCAAGAACTTCCAAGGCAATGAAGCAGAAAATTACAGTGATATCATGCAGGAGCTAACTTCATCATACAGTGCTATTGGGTGTAATGCGTCATTGAAGCTTCATTTTCTGCATTCCCATTTGGATTTTCTCCTTAAAACATGGTAGCTGTCTCCAATACACATACTGAAACTTCCAACAGGACAGTTCCAGCATGGAACAGAGGTGCAATGGAAAATGGGGTCCAAATATTTTGGGTGACTACTGCCAGAGTCTTATAAGGGAGACACCAACTGGCAATTACAGAGGCAAAAGAAGATGAAGTGAGTGTCTTATGATGACTTTTTTTGTAGCTAGGATACCATATGTAGAGACATGTCATCATTTGACACTGTATATTGTACTTACAAACCAATATATTAGACTTACTTTTTTAATTACAAACATAGTTTTTAAATTTAATCCCTCATCCCTTAACTCTGGTGGGCGATAGGGCAATTTGGTTGTCATATTCTGATTCAGCAATGTCCAAACTATGAGCATAACCTTGAATTTTTACATGAAGCAAAAAAAAAATTTTTTTTTGCCAACCAGTGTCATTTTGATCGCAGTGTTCATGGCCTGTTTCAGTTGGAATGATTCAGACTGTTCCTTGACATAATGAATCATCCCATCTGTGGAAAGCCACATCCTTCAATAGTGATCTCAAATTCAATCAAGAGGATCAAAAGTTTCTTTAGAACCTGGTAAAGTGAATCATGTTGTGACATCAGACCTTGTAAGATAATAGAAGCACTCTGATGAGAAAATGTCACAGCAACAGGCATCAGCTTTATGTACAACACATATGTGCATTATTTTGACAGACTGCTTTGAGAGGTGCAGTCCTGGATTTTGCAGTTAGAGTATTTGATGTAATTTCCTAGTAGGAAATACGTGACACCATGAATAATGGGAATAAGCACATCATTTTAAGCAAAGGAGGCACAAGAACTCATTAACAAAGTCCAATTTCACCTACATAATCTGCAACAGAATGTCACAACCACATTTACAGAACAGCTTGAGAATGTCATGCTGATGCAAAACAAAACACAGCTCTCCACTAGCCCCTTAGTAGCAAATGCAAAACATTATAGACAAATATGTCACTGTAGGCTCCCCCAGCCCTCCCCCCACCCTTCCTGTGTGGCATTACACCAAACAGTTTCAGTAACACAGTTTTTCAAAACCAAACTCAAACCCCAAACTAAATATAAATAACTTAACCTAGAATAAGCCAAACAAATGGCGAAAGAATGAATTCATAGCCCTCCTTTTGTTTGTAGAATGCGTCACTAAGCTTAACAGAAGATACAGCAACATGCTTCCATAATTGAGACCTTCTTGACAAGCAACACGCCAGGAAAGCTGGCACATACTTAGGCTCAACATGGACAGTTATCACATTATACAGGGAGTTCCCCAGATATGATCCCAGCAGGCCAGCCAAATGTTCGGTTAGTCTGTGTGTGGAGACCCATGGACTTTAGAGACTGAATCACCTACTTTGAGGACCTACTTTGAAAATTATTTCCTATTACTCACTCATGTTGGCTGTTCCCATTGACCAGCCATATTGACCCACATACCAGCCCATATTCCAAATTGGTGCACTTCTACCCTGAAAATGAACACAGCAGATTCCTTCACAATGTTAGTGGCTACCTTCAGACCACACAATGTCACAGTTCACAAGACAGCACCCTGTATACATTGAGGGTACTGGAGCTGTGCCCACTGACGGTAATGTTGCAACGTGAAAGAGATGGTGTAACAGTAGACTGAGGGAAACTGCACACTGAAGAACACCACAGTTCATACGTTACATCAAGTGTTAAACAAAATGGAGCTTGGAGAAATACAATATGAAGATGTGGACTGGATTTATCTGGCTCAGCATGCTGACCAGAAGCTGGCTCTTGCTAGCAAGAAAGAAACCTGTAGGCAAGCTTAAAGAATCTGTCACCAAACACTGCAATGATTACTCTATTAAGGTAACGCAAGACATTGCAACTGTATGGCCCATACAGGATCCACTGTTGATTCCATGTACTGCACAAAGCAGATTTCAGGAACTACCGTTTTTCTTGTCTTACCGAAGTTTCAGGACCTCCTGATTAAGATACACTGAAACAATTCATGTATACCACCTGCCATTCTACCTCTGGTCTGAAATCAAATTCAATGCAATTTTTGTGATAGCTCAGTCATCATTTGATTCCCTGAGGGCAAGTGATTTCTGTCTTCTCCATAGTGTTTACACATGCTCAGGGGGCCATCCAGCCTCCTATTGAGTGGTTACCAGCGGTTTTCAGGGGGTAGAGGGGCCAAGATGTGAGCTGACTGTTCACCTCCATCTAGTACTGACATTAAGAATTTGTGGATCTGTACTTCCATTCCTCTGCCTGTTATGGTGTTTAATTAAGCACAGGGACAGCTTTAGTTTTACATTTACCTGCCATGGAACCATAAGCAAAGATTAACACTACCAAACCATTTTGGGCAAACTGTATGCTTGGTCAATAATTTTATGTGGGAAACTGAGTAAATATTTGAATTTATTTCTAATAAAGTCACAAAAACACATACTCCTGATGCAGAAATCACCAAATAAAAGTGTGAATAGTTATGACCAACAAACTAATGAAAAATGTCATAAAAGAACCCAGATGTTCAACACCTATGCTACAAATACAATCCCTGAGTCAGTTCTACCTTCCAACACAACTTATCTCCCTAAGGTCCAGCTTCAAGGCATTTGTGCTGGGTGGACCCTATGACATCATGGCATGGCGTGTCCTTGGGATGTGGATGAAAATTTCACGGCCTTCAGCCAAGATGCCAAACCCATCACCGTACCTTTGAAGGTAAGCATTCACGGATTTTTCGTCTGATAATGTAGCAGCTTCGCCTATTTCAGCTTTTTCCGTCGCCGGACGTCCATTTTGATGTATATGTTTATCATAATGAACTTCGAAATGCCAATGTACTGCCACCGTACACGCTTGTTTCAACTCCAGAGTTCAACGGCGTACAAATCGCAGATGATCTAGCGTATAAATCCAACCGCGACATGTTGTGCCAGAGAGGTGGATTAGTGGGGGGGGGGGGAGACATACAACAGCGCCACGCAGGGAAACTGTCTAAACAGTTGTGACCATACCAGCGGCACGTAGGTAGACAAACTACCGCACCGTATTCCCGAAGACAGCCATCTTAATTTTATTGTGAAGCAAACTCTTCTTCTTCTTCTTCTTCTTCTTTAGGGCCCTCAGGAGATGCACCTCAGCCTTAGGCTTATTGTGCAGCCCTAAACACTCCATTTAGCACAGGTTCAATAACCCTGTGCCTCTTATAAAGAGGCTAAGGCCCCTTACTGAAGCTGTGCTTGTATCTTTTGGTTCACCAAACCGTTTCCCAAAGACATTATAGCGCTGACGAGCCAACACCTCGCAGCAGCAAACAATATGCTGCACTGTTTCAGTCTCCATCCTGCAAAATCTGCAGGTTCGATCCCCATCAAACAGGCCCATAATATACAGGTGCATCCTCACCGCAGCGTGTCCCGTGAGGACCGCAACTGCCAAGAAACAAACCTTTAGTTCAGGTATTTCAACCTCCTTCCGTCCCCCGATATTTCGACCGTAACCAAGTGACCACATCATGGATCATCCGTGCCCATTTCCCCCTTGTCTGGAACGTCAGTGCCGCGTGGCGGAAAGCACAGATTAACGCCTCCTGTCTTATGGCTCCAAGTGTCTTGGCGTCTTGCCTTACCGTCACCGCTGCTCAGTACCACACAATCACACAGAAAGCCACTTTTGCGGGCAACTTGTATCACAAAATGGGAGCTGGGTATGATATTTCAAAGTTACCGTATTTCATGTGGAGTACGTTTGAGATTTTCGTGCAAGACTTTCTACATTTCTGAATTTTTAAGGCGGTTCCAGGGAATTATCACAACGTAACCTCTTGCAGATTTCACATCGCTCTTTATACCGTGCATATTTATTACTGAGTTACTGTCTAAAAATTTTCCAACACTAAGGCACCGTTTCATGATCTTTGGAAAGGTATTACAAAGTTATTACATCCTCCAGCATGTTCCGGTGGCGGCCAGCACCATCATCGGGAAAGGTCCCAGACAGTTCTAAGGTAACAGCATCCACTCCACATTGTCTATCAACGTAGAGCTTGGTAATAGCCGTGCGTGGTGGTGCTGAAATTGTCGAGGACCGTAAGAACACATACATAGCAAGACAAACAGAGCCCTACACCAGCGTTGTTTTAGCTCACTAAGACACTACAAGCTTGGAATATAACCCGTGCTTGCCATAGCGCCAGGTACGACCGTCACTTTGACATCCACCTACCATTACTGCACTTTCACGGTGCTCGACAATTTCAACACCACCACACACCCAGCGATTACCAAGCTCTACGATGTATTACCTGTGGGCCACTATCATGTGCATCCTGTCAATGTTGACGGAAATAATTTCAGAGAATATCACCATCTGTATAACGAGTTAGGAAGTTGTCCAATTTTCGAATATTTAAGAATGAAATTTGAAACCCTGATGGTATAAACACGACTTTTAGGCAGCTTATTTTCCAGTGTCACAACAGTTTATTCCCCGTCACACAGTTGTTTCTGGTACATGCGTTGCAGGACACCTTTGATAAGCGATAAGCTCGTCGCAAAGCCTCTGCTTGGTACAACACAACATATAAAGACAACACACAAACATCCATGCCCGAAGCTGGAATCGAACCCCCGACCTCGGCAACCAGGTGTCCAAGATCTTCGCCTCAGACGGCATGGCCACTGGGACCGCCATAAACACGATTTACATTGCTTATTAAGACGAGTTCCTGTTTTTATTAATTTCGGATGCGATTTGTCTCCAGTTTTATGATAGCATATCTCCAATCCGTGCATGCAATATATCCTACTATGGTGTTTTGCGCATGCGTGACTTCCGAGCAGGTCGCTTAAAGCGCTTAAAAACGTAAAGACTTCACTCTTCCAACGACCAGCGAGTTGCACTCCCATTTGAAATACGCTGTTCCATTCTTCCTGCTAGGCGACCACCTAGTGTCTATTAGCGACCATCTAGGCGTCCAATGCCGTACTGCAAAACAGTATTTGAATCACATCACTCCTAAAGAGGTCCCGTTTACACCATGCATATTTTCTTCACCAGACCTTAACTGACATACGACTTGGCGGTAGCGCAGAGAGAGGGGTGCTTGATAACAACGTTGGCAAATCTGATGTGTTCGGAATACAGTTTCAGATCAGTATTGGTGGTAAACTTCTGTTATTCGATCAATGAACACTTACCAGCAAGCTGATATGCACAAGCACCCTAGCCCACGATTCCCCACCCAACTACTGATGTAAAATAAGAGTATTATTTATTACATCTTACTTTCACATTGAGGGTTGTTAAGTCAGGGTTGCCAACATAGTGACTTATAAACCAAAGTGAGGCTTGGGGTTATTCTGTGTATATGCTTGTGGCGACTAATCGATGCATATAGTTTCCAAGTTCTGTCTGTTAAAAGATTAAGGCGTTATGTATCGACAGACTGGAAGACAGGAAAAGTACCAAAGGGCAACGTCGTATAGAGTGAATAATATTTATTTATTTATTTTGTGTGTGTGTGTGTGTGTGTGTGTGTATTTACGGTACTTACAATTCGTTGCTTTTATCTTCGTCATCTCAGCCTGAATCTTTAACATGCGTGTTGCACTGCTGTTGAATCCACAGGCTTCAAGGAAACAAACTGCATTTTAGATGCTTTCATCAGCTGGAGGTGCCACTGTCAATATTCTTGGTTCAGACAGAGTGTATGACAATTCTTACCTCAGCACAGCTAAGTTCCGCCTGCCGACTTATTTACTACTTATTACAAGCACACTTTCGTGCACCATAACAAAAAAGGCAGAACAGGATTTTCGCTAATCATCATTGTAACCATGTGGTAAATCCCAGATAAGTGGGAATGACAATAACTACTCAAAATTAGGGGTTAGATCTTCTGGGATAGGACGCAGCATCACCGGGTAACTGGTTCCCGATATTTTGAAGGCACATGATGCACGGCGCTCCTTCAAAATGTCACATCCCAGAAGAACAGAGCACAAACCCAGAGTGCCAACAGGACCACCAGACTTGCAACGCAAAATTGCATTTTGATCAAGAAGTGGTTTTTACCTAGTGAACAACATGGCGCACGCTTGTAAGGAGCCTTCACATTCAATGAAACTGGGTAATTGGTAAAGTAGCTGCAAATTTATAACTAAGGGGCTCTGTTCCATGCATTTAATCAGTTTGTGTTAAATAGCAGTTAAGTCGATGAACTAATTGGATTTGGAAATACCTTCAATCATAGTGTGTGGGCGTAGAGACAGACAGCTAAAATTAGACTTCATCTGCGGTAATTTTCCCCACATCTGGTGTTTATTTCCGACATGTTGCACCGTGGAGTGGGTGGCCCTGCTGCATCATGCTGAGAAGCTCCCAGTTCTGACGTCTGCCTCGAAACTAGCAATCCTGCCTCAGATTTTTTACTGTCGCTTCATTGCGTCCGTCTACACAAATGCTAGGACAGTACCTCAGGTAAGGTCAGGAATGTTTCCACATCCTTTCCATTTCATCACTCACTGATCTACCATTTCGTCTACATATAGAGAAGCCACACGAAATAAACCATAAACAAATACATAAAATGAGTCCGTATCAGCAGGTTCCTTGTTGATGTCGCTGTATCTTATATTCTTGATCTCAGTTGCTGTGTGGCCTAAGGCGTAGGTCTGCAGCCACTTAATTGCTGGGAGCGCAGGTTCAGTCCTGCTGAGGTGGTGTGTGTTGTGCCACAGAAAGAAAACTTACATACATAAGGCGAAACATATAATGGCAGATTTAACGTTATTAGTACCGTGAATTTTGCTTGTCACACCATCTATATACACCAAAATATGCAAATAACAAATTTACAAGTTAAACATAAACATGTTTCAGCTCGAAGTCGCCATCATCAGGGAGACTTAAATACAAAGGAATTCATAATATTAACACTCTGATCTCGGCCGTGCCATGGCTCAAGCGGTTAGCCGCCGGCCTCCCACCGCGGAGGCCCGGGTTCGATCCCGGGTCAGTCCATTGGAATTTGTGGTGGACAAGGTGGCAATGGGATAGGTTTTCCCCCAAGTACTTCGGTTTTCCCCTGTC
Organism: Coptotermes formosanus; assembly: GCA_013340265.1. NCBI lineage: Eukaryota > Metazoa > Arthropoda > Insecta > Blattodea > Rhinotermitidae > Coptotermes > Coptotermes formosanus. The sequence goes on from BLKM01000055.1 coordinate 398,714, forward strand.
AATTTTATTCCACCGGTGCTCCATTACTTGGAAAAGGACAAAAAATCGTCTTCGTCATAGGGTTCCACAAGAAGCCTTCCGGCTGCGGTGCGTTCGTAGCGTCTGCTGCGGGCCGTTCTTAAAAAAAAAAGATCACATGTGTACAATGTTAAAATATACAGGAGTGCAGCTCTACATACCATGATCCGGACACTGTGGCTAGTACGATGTTAAAAAGTTCGTGGTTTAAATTATTTTATATGCCACAGTTTATAATGCTGTGTATGCACACAAACACCGTCATAATTTTGTATTATTTTAACCAAGTCGTAAACTAGTGTACTAGTTGGTTAAAACACAAATTAGATTTATACGTACACGGGATGGATCAAGTCCCTGCAGCTATGTTGATATGTCCTGTGTAGCAGCGTGTAGTTCAACACATGGCCGACAGATGGAGAACTCTCTCACAACAGTTCACTACAGACAGAACCAAGACTAGTTTAAAAATGCCCCCCGTTCCCTAAAGCTAATAAAAACAAGCGGCTGGCCACTTTTGTCGAAGTTATTTCAATAAGTAAAACGTATCCCTATGAAACAGCATGTGGAAGCATGGACACATAGGTATATTCTTTCTAAGACGACAGCCTTGCATTTACGAATTCTGAATTATGCAGCAGCTGCCTTGACTTTTGATGAATGCTGAAACAGTATCATGACATGACAGCAGAAAGCAACATCCCTAGTTCTTCTGATTCATCATACATAATATTCAACATTGAATAATATCAGCATTTGATACGGTATAATTAATAAAGCCTAGGACGTTACGATGGGAAGACAAGGAATGTATACAGAATTTTGTTAGAGCAGAGGAACCTCTTACAAAAAAAAAAAACATCTACAAGAGAGAAGGAAATGACCCAGTAATAAATTTTCAATTATCCATAACCGTGCACTGAGTAGTCAGATATGGTAAGCAGAACCAACACATGCACACAGGTTTATGAAAATCTATTGTAAACTTAGCAATACCTCCTGCATGTTTCGGCCATTGCAGGCAGGTTATGGGAATAAGAGGCAAATGACAGTACCTGAACTGCTTGGATGGCTTTTACATAGCAAGGTACTGTTCAGAGGGCCACAGCAGCAGAAATATCAGGGAATAATGTACGTGAATTACATCACAACAGAATATTGAACACGTGACCACGTTGAGATCTGCGTTCTGGGATATTACGCAGCGTCGAATGGTAATCCTTTAACGATGTTTCTGGACAACGTATCGGTCCAAGAAGAATTCTTCTTGGACTTCTTGATCCTTGAAGATGGGACCAATACGTTGTCCCGAAACGTCGGTAAAGGATTACCATTCGACGCTGCGTAATATCCCAGAAGAACGCAAATCTCATCAACATCGCGGCGGAAGCCTCAAATCACGAATGTGACCGCGCTATCGAGAGGGCTGCAGAATCGTTCACATTATCAGGTTTCAAACAACTGGAACTTCAGCCATAAATATTCTTTTGAACTTTAACCTATATACTTCCTTCTTATCAAGGACTGATCTAATATCTAATTAGCCGATAAAAGCACTCGCTTTAATATAAAAATCCATTTAATAATTCCTTCTTATTGCTAGCAGACTTACTTGTGAAATATCAGTTCGTCACTGCGGTGATTGCGACGTTTCGAAGGTGTGTACTACCTCCATCTTCAGTGGTCACTCAGCTGACACTGCGTCACATCCCAGAAGACCTTCCGAACTTTACTTACAGCTTATTTGCGGGCAGCACATTACGTTCTAATTACAGACCATCGAAATGAACTTTAACGTAAATTGTAAATGAATCTGTACGTCTGATAGCATGTGGATGAGCTCATTCTGCTACAATGGTGAAGCGATAACTGGGTAATTTCGGCCTGTTGGAGACCGGCCACCCAGGTCACTCCCCTGACCTGATACCAGCCCACATTTGCTATTCTCTGAAGTGGAACCCGCCCTCTGAAGATTTCAGGATGCGGACGGCATCAAGGAGAATCTAACGGCCGAAATAAATGCAACTGGTGTGGACAGAGCGGATGACTGTCTTTGGAACTTTCAGAAAGCTGCAACAAGATTGCAAACGGTGCACTCCGTACCAAGGCATTCTTTACTTTCAAAATGACACGTGGTTAAGTACAGCCCTGCCTTCGACGATTTTCACGAAACTGGCGGAAGCTCAACATCATTATGTGCAGCTCTCTGATGCCGAATTTCACCCAATCGCACATACAGGTGGAAAGAATGGTTAGAAATTCGTTAACGCCCCAAAATAAAGTACAGCCTTCAGTTCGCTGATACAAAACTCACAGTCACCAAATTTTTTTTAATGTACGTCAGCAGAATTTTATCGATACTGGCCGGTAAGTGTGGAAAATCTGGTTTCATTTACGTACTTACGTAAAGTATGCTTTTGACTGCACAAATCTTACAAAACTTATAATCGCTGAGCGACTTTAAGAGGAGACCGAATACACCGATTTTTAACACTAAATATATAAAAATAAAAGTTGTCACAATTTCATTTACACCCTTAAATAATATACGCCCTTTTCCGTACCGATTTTTACGAAAGCACACAACTGCTCGACGACGTTACGCGGAGATCTTCTATACCGAATTTCACCAAAAACGGTCAGGAAATATGGAAATTACTGGTCAAAACTCATTTACGGAAGCAGGAAATTGATGACTGATACTGCGCCGATTTTCACGAAACTCAAACTCGCCCTCTAACATTTTGCAGATAAGTTCTATATCGAATTTAATGAAAATCCGACTAACTGTATAGTCGTCGATAAGAAGTCACGGATGGACGTGGTGTCAGAAAAGGTGTTCTTTTTTCTTACTTCGTAGGGAATGTTAAAAAACTGCGGTGTAGCAGCCAGCTGAGCTTACTTTGAACAAAAATGAGAACTTTTCTATTTCATGGTTATCTGTTCTCACATCAACCTCAGAATCTTGCTTTTCCGCAGTGTCTTGCGGACAACCGTGTCAGGAGAAGTACTTGCTTCGAAGGGGTATGTAATATAACAGGATGGGGACTGCATGCAGAGTAACTACTCTTCGGTGATTGTACTTTGAATACTGTATTACCATGAAATGACATAACTCAGGTATTACAGGTAGTTATCGTTTTATGCGATTTCGCTTTAACATGACTTGAAAGTTTACACAACTTTTCGAATTAGACCATAATTTTCGGCTTAACGCGATTTGGCATAGACAACCCGTGATCGCGCTTACTTTCTGTAGGAGGCTAGCAGGACGCAAAGTCACTGTCACGCCATCAGTCACGTGTACGGATTGATCACGTAGCTGATATAACCACTCGGCTCATTTAGTTTCCTCCTCAACAACATTGGCTTTTCTTACCAATGTGAGTTAGAAACGTAAATCCGCGTCACCTAGTGCAAAGTAAAAAATCGGTGGACGATAATCGGTAATGAAGAGAAAATACACGTAATAATGCAACGTGTAAAAGGTAAACAAACTATTGCAGTCTGCCGTAATTTTAAGACTCGCTCAGGGTATCGTACGTACAGTTCGTGGTAATGCTGATAGAACTAACGAAAGTGCGAAGTCAGAAACTAAAGTGTCTGTATGTGCAGCATGACTACAGCAATCCTATTGGAATGAACCGTACCAAACATTGGGGATGTGAGTCTCTTACATTTTTATTACATTATAAATAAATAAATAAATAAATATATTGTATAGACACGTATGCTGTACAGAAATGTGTACATACTGTGTATACAGCACGTACACCCTCTACAGGTCCGTATGTCCACTAGTGGTATAGTCATACACTACACAGAATGAGGTTGTCAGTCCAACCCCCAGGAAATACATTGTTTTACATGGGAATTTTGTGTTTGATTTGCGCGACTTTTTCAGGAACGTAGTCCTGGTATAAAACGAGAACTACCTGTACAGTCAATTTATTGACCCAATGATAATTCAATACTTCTTCAGAACAAAGCTCGGAATGGATAACCCTAAAATAGCGTAACTCACGTTACAGTCACTTACCACAAATTACAATCACACAGCGGCTCATCTTGTAGGTAAATAAATTATACGTTGCATTAGGTAAGAAATGTTTTACTTTAGCGTGTAATTTACAAACATCGATATGTACCAACTATATACACTTATGTACAAGATGCCCTTCAAACTAAGGGAACTGATATGACAAAGTTAGATACAGCACATTATTAGTGAACATTATTTTACATACGTCTTTTAACTAATTCACCTTTACTTGTCAGGACAGCCAACTATGCTGGGCTTCCCTGCACGGTTTTTATTGTACTTGAGGGATTATGGCCTATTTATTATTATTATTATTATTATTCCAAAAGCTTGCTCAATGCTTCTGTGCGGGGCACTGCATGGTACCCCATCTATTAGCAGCAACAGAACTCATATATGCACCAACAGGGAAGCCAGCGTTACAGCAGTGCTTAGCAACACCGATGTTCTTGGCAAAATACTGTTACCTTAGCACGCACCAAGGAAAATGTTAACACTACGTACAGTGCAGCACTTAGCGCCACACTTATGCAGTGATTAACACTTACGAGCTCATTCTGCATGATTTGCTGTCACAAGTTCAAAATATGCACACAGACCCATATGCTGCGGCCAAAACGTCAATTTCGATTTCAGATTTGACAGGCAACCTGTTTCGAGTTTGACAGCCCTGTTCTAGTGTTACATATACACTATCAAGCAAAACCTCTGTAATGCCACAAAACTGGACAGAGCAGTATGTGACACGATGAGGTATCACATGAGCCTGACACAACCTGAACCATACAACCATACCAACTGAATCACAAATTAACAAACCGTGTTTACCTCAGTCCACAATCTACATAATTGTGAAGAACAGTAAGTGAACACAAATACCTTATTTATTGGAAAATTCAGTTAGGTTTATACACGGAAGTAATGAGGCAAAATAAAGGATTTCCTGGTCTGCCATGTGTAAACTTCTTCAATAACGCCTTCCAATAAATCAACCAATCATTCATAATGTTAAGAAGTCCTGACTACACTCATAATGGGAGCCGTGATACTGCAGTTGATATAGCAGTGGCTAATGAATCTTCAGGTTCCATAAACTGAAAGAATTTCGTTGTGATATACACTGTCCACCAACCACTGCTGGGGGAATACTTTTCCGGTAAGTTATTCAGAAAATAAGCCACACTGATCACCAACCGGTCTGAACAATTATGTAGACTTCACATCCTGTGTTACTCCCTGCTCATTTCTGTTCTTAGTAACACAAACCGTGTCCATTGACAATTCTTATGTCACACTCACTATGATTTTAAAACTGTGCCACATTTCTTACACGCACGCACGCACGCGCACAGTATGAAAGCAATTACAGTATTTATACACAAGTATGACATACATGGTAAATTAGTTCATACTTAAAAAACATTCAAAATTATGTACAGTCAGCCAGCAATAATTCAAGACGTGTTTACGGACATTCTTATTAGCGATAACACCATTCTGCGAACTGTTACGTATGTAGGCTGCTCACACTTTGTTGGTAGTAAAACATTCCACAAGGAGTACCATAACGCTTCAGGGTAGTGGTTTGACACAAACTGCCCAGCCGTCTGTCACTGTGTGCAGTAACAACACTATAACCGGACATACCTTGTCAGGCCTGGTTTCAGTCCAGCCTGTAAAAATCTTTAACAAAAATAATCACAACAGTGTGTGTGGCACTATATGAGAGTCAAAAGAAACCCTGTGGCAGTGATTTCCAAAACAGGGCCATCAGCAGGGAATATGGCCCCAGTGTCTACAAGTCCGAGACTTCAGACTGTGCAGCTGCAAGCCATTATCTGGAATAGCTCAGTTCACTGTGTTAACTTGGGTTGACAGGTCCTAGTGTCAATACGTCATTGGAAGACGGGAATGAAAAGAACACCTTCTTCAAAATTAATTGGCTTTGCTGAGGAAGCATTTCTTCCTAGCATTCACAGAATCTGGAAGCCAGCGTTCAGAATTCAACCAACAATGGAAGACGAACACCGCCCCCCCCCCCCAACACTACAAAAAAAAATTAGAGTGGATGGTGAACTGACCCAGATACTAGAGACCTCGCGAGAGATCTAGAGAGTGATTCATTCCTGTGCATCCGAGGAGACGCAAACTATATTTCTCAACAGTATTTCATATATGCACCATGTATTCAGTCGTCAGTATGACCTCGAACGTAATAAACACAAATCTGGAACCTGAGATAAAGTGTAGTGTTGTTTATTATACACTTTTAAAATAACAATTTGACTCGGTAAGCACACTCCTGTGATGTCTGACATTGTCTCCTAACCACAGCCAGGAGAAGGGACGGTAGCAACACGGACGGCGCCTAACACTTTATCATCAGAACTGGAACGACGCATTTTAAAATTTACGCTGTACTTTTATGCTTACTAACTTTGTGTATTTTAGAATTTTAATATTTTACATAAAATAAAACTGTAGTGTTTATCTGACGTTTGTAAATAAAGAAACTCAAATTTTCACGTAGAGTTTGAAATTTATTTCATTTTACCAAAAAAAAGTTACTGAGAAAATAGCTTAAGTGTCCGGTACTACCCGACTCTCCCCTACCTCTAAAGTCTTAAGACAAGAAGAACAACGCTACTGGCGTTCGAAAGTGGAAGAACTCACCAAGGAGTCCAATAAATACCGCCAGGTCTATCAAGAACGTTGGTAAGTTATCCTTACACGAACGAAATATATATTTGCTTCCCACCTCTGCACTATCTGGACAGACAACACAACGACCGGCCCGATTTTTCTGACATATATTAAAGTATGCAGAAACCAGGACTGCGGCACTTGCAGCTGCATTCAGACAAGCCTGTATGAGTGGCCTTGTGGGTCCGCATACCGCCGTTCTGCGCTACATAAATACACTTAACTGCACTCACTGCATGTGCTACTGTACACTGACATTAAAGCAGTTTCGACCATTTACAACTGATGTGTTTCTTGTACAGAGACAGAAGGGCCAGGCTGGACGCAGGAAGGAGAAGGAGACGCTACGTATGGTGGTGAGTTCTGGTCACAGTGAATGATGTATAACAACCAGCATTCAAGCCATATTTTACAAATTTTCAGAGCAGGAATGTGAGGTGCCAGTCACGTCAGAGCTTTAGCTTCTAACGCTGTGAAGCTGTTAATAATCTGTTACTGAAATAGGAATCAGTGACTGGAGACAAATCTAACTTGCTGACACAAAATGGGTTACTGTTACAGAGACACATGCAGGAGGAAATGAGTGAGCTGAAGACGAAAATGCGGCAGGAATTGCAGTCAGAGAGACAAAAATACAGAACATGTAAGTTTTCCCACAGACAACCAGTACGCACAAATCTACATTAATTCATCCCGGTGATGCTCTCAAACTCGCAGACTCCTAACCCAAATTCACATCACTATAACATCTCTTGCATTTCAGTAGCGACAATTTTAATTATGTTGCACCTGAATTACCAAAAGCTGCATTAAGCCAAGATACACGTAAAAGCTTGGAATTTTGGAATTTTTAGAAATAATTTTATCCAGCTTTCTAAAATTCTGTCCAACCCACTTTCAAAAAGCATCACGTAAGTCATAGTTTATTTTGAAATTCACAGCGTTTGGTACAGAAAGCATACTAGATGCTTGAACTGTGTTCCCTCGAAAGGCTCAATCAATGTGTACGTGTAGACACGCGCGCGCGGTAACACACACACACACATACAAACACACTTGTGCGTTCCGAATTCCAATGTTTTTTTTTTTCTGTTACAGCGAAACCTGCTCCAAAAGATGGCTGAAGAACGGGAGACACATCTACAACAGATGGCAGAGTTGCAGGTGAGTCACATGTTCTTAGCCTGTTTAATCCAATTCACACCGCTGTACTTAACTTGCGTTTTAACAGGAGGGAACTTAGTAATTTCCGTGTAAATAACAAACTGCATTGATACAAGGCGTCATTTGAAGTTAGGAGTGTCCCGTTGGCCGCAACAGAATCTGTCCTGAGCTGCCTAACTGCAGGCCACAGCAATGTCAGGTTTAACTGTAAGCTTTAGACACACAAGGCATATTAGCAGTTTGAGCCATCAGTTCCTTTGGAAGACTCAGGCAACCGCTTGTGTAAATATCTGCACACTCATATGCATGCGTACGTACAGAGAAGCCTATCTATCAGGCAACACCTGCTGTCAAGCCCCAGCAAACTGTAGCCTGTGTTGTTACTCAACATATTCACAATATCGGACCTCACGTTATGAAATACACTGACAGCATATATACATTCAAGTGTATTTAGAGAATTAGTTCTTCGTTAAATACTGTAAGGCAAATGAACCATTTCTTCTAAAACGCATTTGTGTTTTCACAGGCCTTCTTCATTCACCAGATCCACCAAACGCGGGTGCCAGCAAATATGATCGGGAATGACTTGGACGACCAGACTGACTGCGTAACACATCTGCAGGTTAGTTTTGTGAGCAGTGCGCTGATATGAACACTGGTTCTTTTGTCCTCGCGAATTTTCAAATTCAAAGAGAAGTGCATCTGTAGGGATGTCTGGAATATAGAAAGCAAATTTTGTTCTGAATCTGTAAGACGTTCGAGAGTAAAGGCGCACATTTCAACCGAATCAAATTTGTTTTTGAATACCAGTGCACTGTGTACGTGCATGGTGTACTATTCATACATGTAAAAGCATACAACACATCGCCCCTCTCTTTAATTCGGCACCCAATGCATTCACGTTTCATGTCTCATATAACCTTACAGATGCAACTAACGTTGAATTAGAAATATACCGAAGGTCATAAAAGCAAAGTTAACGTCATTACGGTTCATAATATTAAGTCATGGCTACTTACCCTTTAAAGCAGATTTCAAAGAGCGTTTTAAACTTACAGCAAGTTCCGTTGCGTGTTTCGTTAGGACTGTTACATACAGAAGCAGAAACTTATGATAAAAATGTAATTCGTCGCAAATGTTTTGAAAAATCCCTTTCTTAGTGTACACAACTGATGATTATTCTGTGGTTAACCGAAACATGTCAGTTGCTAAACAAGGGTGTTAGTAAAACAACTGACTGTTGTGTGTTCCATGGAAAGGATAACTTCTGTTTAATACAGGCGGTGGGTAAACAGGAACACAGTTCAAATACAAGTATTACTGTGCCCTGGGATAAGGCGTCTTGTCGTTTCCTGAATGTGGCTAAAGTACCAAACTACAAGGTGTCACATTCCAGTAGACAGTATCTTGTTAGGAAACAAATTCAGAACACTGTCACATTTGGAACTCTAGTGACAGTCTGTATAATGCAGTAATTTTTATTTATTTTTTGTTTCCGTTCTTATAAGCCAGGAAATTTCTTCATAAAACAATTGTTTTACAGGCAGCCTCGAACCAACGCCATCAGGAAGATAGAAATGTACGCCGGAAGCACGACCGCACGCTCAGAAGCCTGCAGAGAGATTTCAAGCATGCAACAGCTGTCATGAGACCTTAAGGTAATGTCCTGTTAGTGTGGCGAAAGGAAGACCTCTTATTCTCAGGCTTCTCAATAAATGCCACATAAAAATTAATTTAACATGCGTCTTAATAGGAATAACAGCAGTCTGTCCGCATGTAACGGATCGTAAATCGCCTTGGAATTTTACTAAAACCTGTGGGCAAATTCCACTCTTATTCACACCACGCAGTAATGTCGGACACTTTGCATGAGGCTCTAATCGCGTTATTTCTCACATCTCGAGGGCAGCTCTCGACATGACATGACGTCACAGCAGTACTGATGAAGAATTCAATCTTGCGGGATGTGACGCCGTGTACATTCGTACGTAGGTACTAACGCTGCGGAGCAGCTTGATGCCTACTTCTTCAGTACAGTCCAAGAAGACTCCTCTTGAACTACTCTGAAGATGGAAGCAGTTAGCTCCTCCGAAACGTTGGAAGATACACTCCAAGCTATGCGGCGTCATATCTCAGAAGGCTACAATAATCTTCAACTCTCGACATGGGCCTGTTGATCGCAGAGGCCAACAGCTCAGTACTGTATTTATTCGAGATTTATTGCAGGGCAGTGCCGGTGGTGAGTCTCCGCAGCGTCGGACTGTAAGATGGTTAATGAATGCAGAAGGACGCAGTCAAATTTAATTCGAGATACTCAGCCACCACTTTGTTGGTGGAACTGAGGGAAAACCACGAAAACCCACAGTCAGAACAGTCCGCCTATGCCAAAGTATGTAAGCAGCATCCCTTAATACGACATAAGGTCAGTAACCGCTCAACAGCGACTGCTTCATATTTCACTAATGATCTTGCCACTCGACGCTACATAATCCGACGTACTGAAACGCCGTTAACATTAACACAAATTGATATATAAGATGGCACCCAGATTGCATTACTCGAGGCAGATTTTAATTTTTTCCGTTACATTTCAATTTTCATTTACAATAAATGACGTACAGTAACCATATAATGTTAAACGGTTACCACATAAATAATGGTATGTATACACACAGTTCTAGTGGTAGGTATACCGGCCACTCTAGAATGCAGTGTACCGGTGTCAGTGGTAAGAATAATTACCACACGTATGGTATGTATACGTGCCCCTATTTATGTGCCGAGTACTTACCGTTAGTTACGTGGCAATTATAAGTAACTTCGTGAAGAATAAAAGCTTCAAGTGTAAGTGCAGGAATGCAATTAATAGGCCAATCTGATGTTTCACTTTCCTCGTTCAAGCTTCAGCTGGTGTACATTCCCTGTCCTCTATAATAATTTATTACAGTGCTGGACAGTTTCCCGTTCTTTACATTAACGCACACCGCAGTGGCTGATTGGTTTACTGATTTCTACACGTACCGTCAGATTTAACGAAGTAAAATTTGCATTTCTTCCAAGACTTATTTATGTGTGCCTAAAATGAGCAGCCACTGATTGGTCCTTCTAACTGAAACACACGGTGTCCTCTGTGAGGTCAGAACAGAGGTGCTCTTCGCGTCCTTTCAGAACGCGCTTAAACTTGCTTTTCTTTCCATATTTCGAGAACGCGCAAAACACTGAACAGCCGCTGCTATAGACACACAGAGCGTGGCTGTGGATGTTTATTCCTTTCGAAACAGCGATCGAGGTTGGAAGTGGCATTAGCGAACTGGTGTCTGCCACAGAGATAACACTGCGTATCCGCGTGACACATTCTGTATTTATTATTTTCATTTCGTTACTTCTTATTATTTCATTAATTTTATTATTTTTCCTTTTTCTGTTTGTCTGTTTCTTTCTTTCTGTCCATTTATTCCGGCAGCAAGTTTAGGGAACGTCAAGCTCGAACATCCAAATGCGCATCTTCCAGAAGCGAAACGTAAGTACAAAATATAGAAATATTGACTATAAGAAATGAGGTTATGTTACTCACTACATGATAAACTGCATACGAACACAAATTGAATTCCTTTCACTACTCTGCCATTTATATTTTACCTTCCTACCTAACCTTTTCCAAGAATCTATCTCAACACATTAATGTTTTGGTTCCGTTCTATCCATCTTCGGTGTAAGCCCTACCATCTCCCCCCCCCCCCCCAATTTTCATAAAATATCATGTCATGAACGGGAGGGGCGCTTCAAACAAATACGAAATACATAATATAACTTATTAATAATAACAATAATAATAACGATAACAATAATACAATAATAGTGTAACACTTTAAGACTGCCCCTGCAAGCTTACCACACGGCACACTAACACCCAACGAGATAATCTTCCACGCTGCTGCTGCGACAACAACGGAAGCCTGCATATCAAGGGAGGAGGCCGCAACACAAGCCAACATCACGACGTCGGACACCGAACCAAAGGTCCTGTCTGAGGACCTCAACCTCATCCGTGATGCCTCAGCACAGGCAGAAAAGAGGTAGGTTATGACTACCGAACAATCAATGCTTAGGGGCCTATTACAAGTTTGTTTTTTCTGCAATTTTGTTTTTTCAAGTCAGTGTTCGTGTTTCCATGTACTTGGTCACATAATGTTCAGATAACCAAAGAAATGTGCATTTTACACGTGCAACTCACAGGCCTTAGCTGGGCCAGTTTCTAGACACTTGTAGTTTTGAAATCACTGACAGTACACATGGAATTCTAAACTACTTTGTCGGTTTATTTAACAGTCCTTCCTCTGAGTGATGAATATTTAGCAGGACTGTGTTGCCAGTAGGTCAATTCACAGTACAGATTGAAATTTATTTTAAACTTCACTTCTCTGTTGTTTCCTTCAGTTATACACCTGTTGTCAAAACCTGTCTGACATAACCAAAATTGTGTAAGTTTTTTTATTAACATCTGGATTAAGCTTCCACAACTCTGTTATTACTTACTGAATTAGTGCATATTAAACACCCCAAGGACAAATAATTGGTAAGAAACTGGTAACAAACAATAACTGGTGATAAATTGGTAACAAACAGGTTGTATTTATCCCGTTTCTACATGTTTCGCCCAACCTTTGCCATCATCATGATTTTCTATCTTCAAAGTGAATTGCTAAACTGTACGTAATCGTGTTCGTGTAAACAGAGTATCGCACGTTAAAGTGAGAACTGCCGAGTGTTTTTTCATTAACGTCAATTTATTTGTCCAGGATGCACAAATATCCAGACCTGATGCGTGTGAGATCAAACTACGATTGCATTAACATTAACACTAGGCCTTATATGGTATTTCCAGTTACACTATTACAACACTTTCGGCCCTTTACAACTGATGTGTTTCCTCTACACAGACACAAGGGCCAGGCTGAACAGAGGAAGGAGAATGAGGCGCTATGTACGGCGGTAAGTTCTGGTCACACTGAATGATTCATAGCAACGAGTATTTAAGCCATATTCACCGGGGCCCGAACCCGCTATCGGCCGATCCGATCATTTTTCATTTCCCAGCAGGGGCACGCGATTTTATATTCTGCAGAGTGCTGGCTTTGTGGCCCACCCAGCATCCCATTATATGACTACTGGGGATTCTTTTCGGGGAACTAAGGTTCTGCGAAGACGCGAAGTTGATCGCTGATCTGCATATTATGAAGGAGCGGAGCTAAATTTCACCCTGTCCTATGTCTGCACACGTTGTTCAGACGAAATTCAACTTCGTTTCATTATTTTCAGGGAGGAATAATGTGGTCAGAATACGACGTCCAACTAACGCGTTCAAGCTCTTCTGTAAAGAGACGCGCAAAACATTCGGCTCCCGTTATCCGGACGACTCGAACAAGGAAATAAGGAAAAGACAAGAAGCACGCCATAATGGAAGTGTTTTTTTAATCGTTGTCTTCTTGAATGTGACTTCGTGCACTCCTGCAGGTGAAACATACAGCCTCTATATTCAGGTTAAACCCTGACGAGAGACTTAGTTTATTCTTCCGAAGCGTCGGTATAGGCGGCCTCAAGATACAAAGGAAAACTTGTTTTAATTTGCTTGTTACCGTAGTATCCACAGTTACTATTTAATGACAAATGCATATGACAATAAACGAATACAGAACTTCCTTTACATACCCCCGTAACACCTGACCTCAATGGCAGCTCCTCATACTTCTCCGTCAGTGCCTCTGAATATGGAGTTTGAACTAGGTATCTCCTTCAACAGAATCTGCATCACCATGCGCGCCTGCATTCATTAGTGGACGGTGACGAAATTATTTCAAGCCATACACGAGGCCGTCAGGCATTTACGAATTGCATCACTGAAACACTGCAAAACAGCTGACATCTTAAGCTAGAAAGATATATTGTACAGATTGTAGCTTTCTTTGTTTCAGCTTGAGAAAAAGAGAAATGTCTGTGAGAGTGCGCATTTTTGACAGCAGAAGGTCAACATTTTTTACAAGAAAATTAACTCTTCAATAGGTAATGCTACATTTTACATAGAGCATTTCTACCATTATATCCTGAAAGCACAGTTCTTAACCTGTAAAGACAAACCATTCGCACTTCGATAGCTCTAAATCTCTGCATGTGAGAGCAGACTGAAGCCAGCCATGCAAGGGTCTATACGACGTATAGAGGCCGGCAACATGTGCAGAAACGGGGTGCTATACCACGTATCGAGGGCGGCGCTGAGGCGTTAAATTACATTTTTTTAAGTCCTTCAGCGTACAGTATAATAGTGTCGTGGACAACTTCACCTTTCACATAAAGCTCCTCTGTAACAGAAACCTGCGTCATAGGGCTTACTTCTTATGTTTAGAGCTTAATAAACAACTTTTTCTCATGTACATGTGTCTATTTTAATTTCAAGAAGAACTTCATTATTTAACACAATTACGTCACGAGAAGGATGTGTTAAACTCGAAGCTGTATGAAGTTATAACCATAGCAGCAGCGATAACCGAAGACTTTAATGGAAGTGCGTGAGAGGAGGCACAAAGGCCAAAGGACACAGTAGGCAAGAATAAACATAAGTGTTATAGTACTGTCTGGAGTGAAATATTAGGGCCACACTACACATTGGGCAGGGGTAGACTGATGTGTGATTGTAGTGCCTTGGAAAAACACAAGGGTCAGAATAGACTGGGGTCTACAGTGTCTTGATAGTTCTTGGCATGAAACAAAGGGGCCCGATTAAAGAGCAGGGAGCAAGTGACTGACGTTCAAACTTAATGCCTAAGAGGTAGGCCAAGATGAAAATTAAGGAACGGGTAGGACTGTACTACAGTGTAGTGATAGTGCATGGGAGATAAAAAAAGGACCATTATACAGCTTTCAAGACTGTACAGAAGTATAATTATACTGCCTGTGTAAAAGCTCAAAGCCACAGTACACTGAGGGTCATATACTGCAATGTAATGGTAGTGCCTGGGAGGGAACATAAGTGCCACCTTAAAGAGTGTTTGCGAATAGTCTGAAATGTTAGTTTAGTGTATACGAGGAAACAAAAACGCCCTTCAGAAGCCCAAGTGATATTTGCTGCACACAGTTTAGTGGTGTTACTGCGTGTTTTGTAGACTGAAATGCAGATAAATTATAATGGCTGTGGATGAATTTGATACATGTATTTGGGTTATGCACTCTCATAAATATGTACTGAATTGCTAAATGTTCCAATGTGTAAGTTTACTTATGGAAACAGACTGCCTGAAATGCGCACGAAAGATGGAAGTATCACATTGCATAAGCGTTGTGAAGGGTAGCATGAGAATGTTAGAGAATTATTAGGGGGGAAAATCAAGGCAATTAATTGCGAGGTACTGATGTATATACACAAGTGTGTTGTTAGTAGCTGAGAAAAGCACTAGGGCCACAGTAAAGTGTGGGCACGAGTAGACTCATGTGTTGTTTTAGTACCTGGAATGAAAACAAGGGCCGGAATATTGAG
>BLKM01000056.1:0-43777 GCA_013340265.1 Coptotermes formosanus
ATACAAGAGACCGGTGTAACCGAGGTAGTTACAATGATAAAGCATGGGGAAACGGCCGGGCAATGTAAAAATGATCCCTTATAACCGAAGTACATTATAACCGAGGCCGGTATAACCGAGGTTGACTGTATAGAGAAATTTTTAGTGAAATGTTAAAGTGTTCCCAATTGATGAAGTGCAACATGTCACTGAAGCTACATTACCTTGATTTTCATCCGAAATTTTTTCCTTAAAACTTGGGAGAAGTTAGCGATGGGGAGATGGAACTGTGGTAAGTTTGCATTATAGTGTTGGTCTACAGTGAGAGAAACCCCGAAGAGTGGTTAAAAAAGAAAAAAGATCAAGAAAGGCATTTTAATTTGTGAGCATATAAAGTAATTTGTATTCAGTCTGTGAAAATTTTTGTATACATAAGGACATCTAAATCTGTGATTCATGGAAACGATACGTGATAGGACATATTTACTTGCAGATCTTGATTCAGCTCCTTAAGAACAACTAAAATCACATTGTTTTATTGACAGGTCAGAAAAATGTTTAATTTAATAAGTAATGAAAACAGAAAGGACCAATAAATTGAAACCAAGGAGTGTAACGCCTCTGCTTTACCTGGGTTGGTAATAATTCTCGACACGCTGCTACTTATACTATTGTAGCTACCACTATTACTACTGTTGTTGCTATTGCTTCTTCTAGTACTACTCACCAGTATGTCTCCGTTCGACGATTCTTGTACTGTTTTCCTCTTACCCCAATTCTCCGTGTATGTATATACCCCAGCCCTTATCATTGCCCTGCATGTTAATGACCAGATAGTTCACTTGCTTTTCGAAGACTTCAAACATTTGGTGCAAAAGTGACAGCACAAAGAGCAGTAAATAATTCTGGCATTAGACAGCTCTGCGTCACAGTCCAGTGCCACTTGATTAGCTGAACACGCTCTTATGCAAATTCGTATGAACGGAGCTTTTGTAGGCGAACAACAACGCGAGGCACTGCAATGGCTGAGACATTTGGTCTTCGCCTTAGAACTTCTGAGTTCCGAGTTTGAACCCAGGACATTCCATGTGTAAACTGTTGTGGACGGAACGTAAATTCGAAAGAATTTCCTCTGAGAACTTCCGCTTTCACGCGTCACTGATATTCAACCAATGGTCTGTGCACATTCCTTCACCTATCACTGACGACACATAACCTCAGTAATTGGCAGCAACCTTAAAAAGCAATAAATGTGAATTAACAAGCGTACAGCATTCGCACTGTTGGTAATGTCACAATATCTACAGTCCTTACTGCTTCTTATGACGTCATATGATAATCATTTAACTTTAGCTTTTACTGAGGTCACCATTATCGCTTCCACAGCCTTAGAAACAGCATTACTGATGCTAATATTTTAGGCGAAATTTCATGTTTATGTCACGTGATAAAGTTTTTTATATCTTCTAACCATGTCTTTCAACCCCACCACAATTTTCCTATAATTAGTAATGTTTAGTATATGCGTCACACTGCTGATACACACAATTACACATTTCTCTTTATCTTTTCCACTTGCTGCATAAAAATGGAGTTCATACAGGGCCATTTTTAATAAGGACTTTTGTTTCATTGTGTACTGGCACGCAACAGCAGTCTGCTTTATGCAGCACAAGGTATACAGACATATCAAATATAAAAAAAATCATATCAGTGGAAGGTCATTCGTCCGGCTTTTTCGAAATACGTCACCGCAGTATCGAGGACCCATTGTCGCAAGTATGCTGGACGTCATCTTAGGCTTCATGCTAAAGGGTTTTCTTTATGAGTAGGGAAACACCAGTTTCGAATGCTGACCTGAAAGCAGATGATAACTGACATAAAGGCAAGGATGCATGGACACACAGGCGACTAAGTTTTGTTTGCTGACGGCCAATTCGTGTGGGCCCTCGGTATGGAAATTTATTCACGGCGCCTAGGATATTCATGTGTCTCCTAAAATATTTTTTGAATTTGTGCACCTGTGCTTAAACTTTTCCTGATTCTTTCCCCAGTCCTTCATGCCCAAGTACTGAGTTATAATCTGGCACGGACAGCTTATTTTGGTCGTTCTAATTTCAACCGAATTTCTGGCGAACGCCACTGACTAGTTCGCACAGCTGCCAGTGATGCCGGTATGTGTGTGACGAATTGTACCTGGCCAGCCGGCTTGCCTGCCGCACGTGCAACACGACACATGTCCCCTCGCTGAACTGGTCAGAAGGCTTGGATGATATTTTCTAACAGCGCTATTGTAGTGCAAATATTATCATTTTCGGTACTTGAGTAGCTTGCCGTGATACACGGGACAGGCAAGCACTCGCCAGGCTGCAGAAATTGTACGCAAATAGGAAGGAAGCTTTAGGGTTAATTCACATATACCATGCCGTTCCCCGAACTTGCTGTGTTGCGCTACTTTACACTGCCATGTTCTGCCCGTGCCATGCTCCGACAATGTCGTGTCCTCAGTGAAATACTGCATGGTAGCCATAAGAAACCGAAATTGGGCAGGTTGGCCACAGTCCGTCGAGAAATGCCTGGAGCTAATTCACACATGCCACTCCGCGCCAATGCCCTTCCCCTGCCGTCCTGTGGCCTTGAGAAGTCTTTTCAAAGCGGCATGGTCGGATCACATCAGGGGCGCGGCATGGGCACAGTGTGGCATGTGTGAATCAAACACAGTCGCAATGTGTAAATCAAATTCAAACGACCAAATCTAAATGTTTAGTGACACCTCATGCCCTGGTCATGGCATGGACGCGGCATTGTATGTGTGAATTAGTCTTAAATGACGTACGTGTGTCAGAATTAAATGAGCCATGGCCGTGAGTTAAGAATTTAAATATGAAAACCAAAAAAATGCAGGTAAGCGTATGAAGGTATATTTTACATACCTCCTACACGTTTCGGCCACTCATGTGACCATCTTCAGGGAAATGCGTTGCAAAGGATAGGTACATTGAAATTTTGCAGAAGTTTTCGAAATAACGCATAAATGTAAAATATTAAATTATAAAAATTACCTAGGGTATATCCGTATTTTAACCTTTAATGTGTACTTTGAACCATGCAAGTACTAATGGGGCGGGTATGGGCGGTCCTGCATGGGGCGTAGAGGTAAAATCAGGCGTAGGGGTGACGGTGGAGGTCATGCTTCAGCCGTCGTAACCCCAACCCTCCAGCCCCGACTAAGCAGGATGCGACCATAGCTGTATATAGAATGCAAGGGAAGAGAGGTGTAGGTGAGGGTGTAGGGTTGACGGTGGAGGTAAGGCTCCGTCCACCATTACCCTTACCATCAATGCCTACAACGCCACCTGAGCAGGACGCGACCATAGTTAAGGACAAGTCTAGCAAGAAATGGGAGAGACGTAGAGGAAAAATAATAGGGTGTATGGGTGACGGTGGAGGTCCAGCTCCACCGCCACCCTTACCTCCAAACCTCTTCCCCCAAAAGCAGGGCTAACCCAAGGTCGCGAGCCACGTTGTTTGCACCCCTAGACGACGTTATTAGTCCGATTACCGAGAACCATCTGCGTGCTGGACGATCTCACCGCTAACAAGTCTGCGACGAAACTGACGCAACCCAAAGTGTGTGGAATGTAATAAGCAAGGGAGAAACTGGTGATGGTGGAAAACTTGCGCGTGTCAGGAAATGTGATATGCAGGAATTCTTAGAGGGACCTGCTACAGCATCTTGTTATTCAAACAAGATAGAAAGGCAATGAAATAATAAAAACGCCGATACATTTTTATTTAGGGGAAAACAAGCGCGTGTTTGGAAACGTGATATGTAGAAATTCTTAGAGGGACCTGTTACAGCCTCTTCTTCAAAATAAAACAAAAAATGACGATGAAAAATAACATCTGGCCATACGTGTATAAATTGATAATTATTGCAGCGTCGTCTACCTTTGTCAGTTACGACTAGGCCTACATGCTTCAGACTCCGTCTTAGACACTTAACCACTGTCTAATATCAACACAAGAATATGAATTGCAAGTCAATAAATAAGCAAACATACGGCACAAAACACCTCCCATCCTTCACGACAGAATCAATTGTACTGCTCAGTTACTACAGAAATGGTAAACTACTTACAGCGCCATGGCATCTAAACCAGCAACTTGGGTTTCCAACAACTATATGCCGTACGCTTACGCTTGGAGAGAAGCAGGCGTTGAGTGAGCTATATTGGTGGCTGCGGTAAAGACAGAGGTAGCCGCGGAAGAATAGCAGAGATTGCTGAGGCCTTATAAGTTATGCTGGCTGTAGTAAGAGAGTTCAAACCCTAGCAAACAGGTACCGTTTAATCCAAAGTCTAAACCTTTGAAGACAACCAACGAAGTGCATATATGTAGTAATTTCATTCGATGCACAGTATCCAAAGTAAATAGATAAATGAAATTCAGCTTTGCTACATACAGACATTATATTCATAAAGGGAACAGTTATACGCGATCTTATTCATCTGTTGTTAATGCCTTCAGAAACCACAGCCAATAACAAGTACCGTTAAGTTATATATGTGGTGCTGTGAAAACAGGCGAGCGATACAACGGCTGCAGTCTGGACAGTAGTGTCATGTAGGGGATTCCTAGAAGAAATTGTAGAAGCGCATGCAATCAATTGCCTGGAATGCGTAATACAATCGCATACGTAGAGCGTACTGAAAGAAACCGCAGCGCGAAGAAGAACAATCAGCTATTGTGACACACACACACACACACATATATATATATGTATGTATATATCGGAAACAATGTTAGGAATGAAATTTTAATAACAGCCCGTGGGAATACCGTACTACCAGCGAGAGTGATATTAGTTGATATTTTCATATTGTAATTAAGAAACACAGGTTTATAGCAACGTTCGCGTCTAGCAGAAAATAAGAATATGTTGTATACATTAAAAAACCCCACGGCAAAACTGCACTACCAATGAGAGCAGAAAACTCTTAACATGACTCATTTATCTGCAGTTGCTACTGTAAATTATTTATTATTGCTGTGTCGTCTTCCTTTGTAATATATGAGAGAATTATGTCACGGCCTACATGCTTGTGACTCCATCATAGATAATTAACCACGGTCTAATTTCAACATAAGGAAATGAATTGTAAGTCACCAAATAAACATGCAAAGGCACACACACATCTCCCTTCCTTCACAGCAGGATACATAGGACTCGCCAAGTACTACTGTAATGGTAAGCTCCGTACAGCGTCATGGCACATAAAGCAGCAAATTAGTCTTCCACCGACTCTATCCCGTACGCTTACGCGTGGAGAGAATAAAGCGAGAGGGAGTCACGGACAGGAAAGAGAAGGAAGAAGCAGTCGGTGCTGGAGCGAGAGGGAGTTAATGAGTGTGACTGCTGTAGAGACAGAGATAGCCGCGGAAAATGGATACCATCGACGCACGCAGCTAAAATTCAGTTATAGTGACACTTGAAGTCACTGCGTCGGAAACAAAGTTCCGAAAGAAACGGGTATTTTCTCATTATAATTAAGAAAGAAATTAGTAAAGTTATCGTGAAGGTGTAGACACACAAAGTGCACACCAGCAGATGTATGTAAGAAAATCTTTTGCACTACCAAGAGAGAGAAGATATCAGTAGACTTTTCTCGTTATAATTAAGAAAACAAGATTAATATATTTAGCAGCAATTAATAATATATATTCTGATAATATGCGTTTGTTTGTATATTTAGGAGGCACAATATGCCTCTGTGTCTTACAGGAGAAGATAAGAATGTTGCACTAAAACACGAATACACTTTGTGCTTGTGACGCCATGTCTATATTTGCGTCTTACAGACAAATGCGTCTGTGTTTACATGAGAACATAGTAGCTTCAAACGCACGACACATCCTCATATCAAGACGTCACTAGATGCGCGCAGGTACAGCGTTTGTCGCGACTATGTTGCCGTAGGAGGTCAGGCTCCATTCGCCTTTAACTAACCTCCAAAATCACCTTCCCGAAGCAAGATGTGACCATAGCAGCATAGCAAATGTCGGTCCTGAAAGGGGAAGTGCCGAAAATTTAGGGTGTAGAGGTGTCGGTGGAGGTCAGGTGGAGCAGACATAACCATTCTTTTTCATCTGATGTTAATGATTTCAGATACCACGGCTAATAACAGGCACGGTTATGTTATGCACGCAGTGGACAAAGCGTGCGTGTATAAACTACGAAAGCTTTTTTATTTATCAGAAGCGAGTGACCTGTTACGGTGTTTTCTTCAAACAAAAGCAGCAATGTATAGAATTTAACGAAAGAAATTGTCGAGCGCGGAAGGAAAATCAATCACTGGATCGTTTAAAAACAAAAACACTTCGCTCTTTGTCAACAACTATTGAGACATCTGAATTATTTTCATCGGAAACAGCGTTACGAAAGAAATAGGAGCGCTATGGCCTGCAAAATGCTGAGAAACGTTTCACATGACAGCCGACGTATAAGACGTGGCAGGTGTGGTGTAGGGGTGATAGTGGAGGTCCGCTCCACCAGCAAACACATGCATACAGAAGCGAATTTAAACAAAGCTGGCAAATGTGAATCGTTTGTTCGCATGCGAAGTGAGTGTGCTACCTATGTTTTTCTATTGAGAGAATCTTCATGGTGGATTTAGACTGCCTAGAGGTGAAGGAGGAGGAGGATTTTTGTACGATGGTGCGAACCCCTGCCAGCCCGCTGACAGTAGAGCACACCACCAGATAGGATGGTCCTGAGTATAGAACCTACAGCACACACGCTGCACGTTTACTATCATACAACAATTGGCCCTGTGCTCTGAAACAAAATCCAGCCCAATTAAGCGAAGTCGGATTTTCTTATATAGGTAAGTCACTGTAGGAATATAACATCCAAGTTGAGATGAAGTATAGGGTATGCTTTCTAAGATGAATATTTACAATCCTTAGGCTAACAGTAAGAGGAATTTTACCTCCAGCTACCAATCTTACGTCAACTATGCCTTTCTTGTAACATCCGCTGTGTAATTATTGTATCCCATACAAGTGTCTCTTTATAGTGCCCTTTTAGTAGCCTGAGCTGTGTGCATTGCAGGTAGAGGAGATGAAACTGTTTGTTTTCATTACGTGGGCGCTTTGAGAGACTGGGAAGAATCAGATGAGCCCTGCACCGAACATGCCCGATGGTACCCGAACTGTCTGTGTGTGACATATAATAAGGGAAACCCTTTATTCATAAATCCAGGAACCAGAATTCCCCCAAAGAAGTGGCAGTATGTACTGATTTAGTTGGATGCACGGTATCTTAAATAAATAGATAAAATAAAATTCGGAGTTACTACGTACAGACATTATGAAAGCGACAATCATCACACTTTCTGCAAAGTACAGTAGTTATAACCATTCCTATTGACCTCTTGTTTTGATTTCAGATACCCCGACTGTTTACGCAGGACAACTGAATTGTTGCACATACCCCCGTCAAAGGAATATGAGGCTAGAAATAAGTAAACTCTAAATATTAAATATATTTTCTAATAAATGAGAATAGTAGTAATTGCACTTTATTTTGTTAAGTGCTCGTGTAGCGCAACCGTACCTAACACCTAATATGAGGTTTACACAGACATGGGCTCTGAAGTGGATAAATAGCTTTCAGTGTTCAGTAATAGTTCCGGCAGAGTATCGATCAAAATACGAGCGTCCATCTAAGTTTTATTAATCCATCACCACTCCCTATACAACCGTTACAATCTCGTATTATATGTCAACTTCCAGAGCACTGAGTCGAACGATGTTACTGGAGACGACATCCTTGGATTACAATTCTGAAGCTTAGTGCAGCGGATAAATGGATGAAATTGCAGAAGCTGCGTAAACATGTATATAATAGCTTGGTATGTGTGATACAATCCTAGACTTTGAATTTACTGAAGAAGAAAAATGAACTATTGTGACATATAAAGTAATTACATCGGAAAAATGTTACGAAGGCGTTATTAAGAAAAAATAATATATTTTATAGCGAACATTTATGAATGCAAAGACCACCTATATGTAATAGCAGTGTTAGGCAGCGTGGGTTGTCTTCTCTATCGTCAGAAATAAAACTGTTACAGGTTCACAATGATCAAATCTGTCAAGATTTCATGAAGTCATTTCATGAAGACAAATTTTCACTTACTTCTGAGGACAGCTAAAGAAGTGTCTAAAGCAAAGCGTGCAACATGTCAATGATTTTTTCAACATCTCTTCTGAACTTGTTACATAGTTCAGAGTCCGTGAGAAACCAGAATCAGTCTACAATGCAGAAGAAACTGGATTCCATTCGAACAAAAAACATCGAAATTAGAAAGCCGAAAACTTAGAAATTTACTAGTGCTGCTTATGGTGAAGATGCTAACAGTGGTTGAGGCTTTAAGTGCCACTGGGTCCTATATTCCGTCACTCTTGATACTGGCAGGTGCTAGTTTAGAGGAACACTTCGTACAGAAAGGTGATCTGCCTGCAGGAGTTGTGGCACATATTTTAGTGTTCGGTTGTATCAAGGAAAACAACTTTTAGAAGCGACTTGAAAAATTTCAGGAAGGTAGAAATTTAAACGACTGATAGAAGGTCTGGAATTCCCAGTTCACACACATGAGCTTCTGCATAAGCTCGTCATATTCAGTAGTCTCCATTTTACAGCATAATTCCTTGTCAAATACAGCCAATCCTTAAAGCAAGAACGCACAATTGGACGCAGCAGCAGGCCCATACTTTAGAGGAAAATATTAAGGACACTTCTGAGAAACGAGGCTAAAAATGGAAAAAGCAAATATTCCAAAGAGCAAAATACAAACAACATGGCACAGAGCAAAGGTTCTTCGAAATGGACGATTTAAGTCCTAACATGGAAGAAAACGAAAAGATGGACGCTGTTGAGTACATTTCTTGTGGATATTGTGGGGTAAAGTTGTGCCATTCTGCTAGCTGGTGTAATTGGATTAAATTCCAGATATTTTCAAACCGGTACCCGAAATTATATGTTGGAACCCAAGGCCGCAACACTTCATTTGAGTAAAATGTCTGTGACAGGAATTGCCCCTCGTTATCGCATTTAACCCTTATTTGTGTTAAGCGGAAGTGAGTATACGTCATTTTGTTGTCAACTGCAATCGTGCAGATAATTTCGTTGTGTAAAACAAATTCTCTCTCTTAATCTTATATACTGACGTCTTTACACCCTTAGAGTTGCAGGAACCAGTAAATTCTGCTCTCCGTAAAGGTTTTTGTTTGTTTGAAGTTGAAAGAATCAGAACAACTCCGCTATACCGTAAAGGTTTTCCTTTCTTCAAAATTTCAACCAACGTTTTAAGTAATTACTTCCTTCCATGACTGCCATACGTATTTTACACCAAAACTAAACATATTCGTCCAATCTAGTAATACAATAGTGCACCCAGCGTTAATAATAGGGAATGTTCTTTTGTAAACCTTAGTGCCAACAACGCCGAACCACGGTTTGCAAATTGAAGGCCAATTATAAAAATATGTTTAATAATAAAAATTACAATACTAATATAAAAACACTGTAATTTCTTTCGTTATGTCTGGCATACTCCCTAAAGGCAACATAGTCTTGGCGTGATGGCCCTTTTTCGCGTACTATCAGTAAAATAGACTATGCTACAGAAGACTGCCAAGAATTTTCGGGTTTATTTTTTATCGAGTTGATAGGAAATGTGTGCTGCTAATGGGTATCTATGATCAATATCCGACAGATGCTGGCGCGAGAGCAGTTCCACTGGCCCAACACTTCTCCACAAGACAGACCGCGCCTTTCCAAGCCGTTGGCTCACTCCAGCCTAGTTAGAAACACATAAACTGTGTCCCTTGTATTATAAAACGTGTGTAAGTGGTATAATTTTCTCTTCAAATTTTCTGTTGGACATCTGTGGAGAAACAAAATATGAGCAGGAAAAAATTTTAAAGAATAGGTTCAAGGCCTTTCCACTCGTCTATCAGGTATTTGACTTGTCACGGACGACAGACGACTGGGCCCGTTGGGTTCTGGCTGTAATAATTTTTAAGAACGAATTAGTGTGAGATAATTAGAATATGAAAGGAAAATATTTGGAATGGCTGTGAGTGTAAGGAGTCACTAATTACAAGGCAAACAGAAAAGACCAGGAAGTATTCATGTTTTTAATTTTCTACGAGGATAATTTCTTTATGGCTGCTGTGTGAATTTCTGAGGTGGGAGCAATATGTGAATCTTTTAATGTAATAGGGTGACACTTCTAAGTTAATGTAACTATGTTCTAAATAAACTAGTATGCTGGTGCCCGGCCACCCGGGCAGGCTAGGGACACACATTTACGTATTTACCGTGGAATTCCAGGAACCCGTGGGCGCAAGGCACACTTCATGTACGCAGTTACTGTGGAAACCCCACGACCCGAGCAGGGAAGACACACCCATTTACTTAGTTACATTTGAAACCTCGCGACTCGTGGGGGCAAGGAACACTTCATGTACGTAGTTACTGTGGAAATTCTGCGACCCAAGCAGGAAAGGCATAGCCAATTATTTAGTTCCATTTGAAACCTCGCGACCCGTGGGGGCAAGGCACAATTCATTTACGCATTTACTGTGGAAACCCCGCGACCCGAGTAAGGAAGGCACACACATTTACTTAGTTACTTTTGAAACCTCGCGACTCGTGGGGCAAGGAACACTTCATGTACGCAGCTACTGCGGAAACCCAGCGATCCGGGCAGGTAAGGCACGCACATTGAAGTAGTCATCGTGGAAACCTGAAGAATGTATATGCCTGTGTGCTATAATTTCGTAGTGGTGCCCGCAGTTATCGTGAAAACCCGAATAATGTGAATGTATTTATGTATATTATACTGTCGTATTAGTGCCCGGCGAACCTTTACGTAGTTAAAGTGGCAACCCCAATTAGTCGTGTCTGTTACACACCATCCGGGCTTCCGTCGAACTAAATTCTATGTCTTGTCTTTTCCTGCAATTTGGTGGCGGTCCGTGAAACTTCAATGTGGGAGTGTGACAGAGACTGACAGTGTTACGGTGTATATAAGATGGGCTTACTGTTTGCAAAGTGCAAAAGGTTGAAGCATTTGAAGGAAAAGCCACACCATAAAATCCCATAGCATGATTTAAGTTTTTTGTGGAGAAGAACCCCGCAGCAGACGCTACAGACGCACCGCAACCTTAAGGCTTCTTGTGCCACCTTATTATTATTATTATTATTGTTGTCATTTTCCTGGTAATGGAGCACCGATGAAATGAAACCGACTGGGGAAGACCGAAATACTCGGGGAAACCCTGTCCCAGTGCTACTTTGTCTACCACAAATCCCACGTGAACTGATCCGGGATTGAACACGGGCCTCCGCCTTAGGAGGCGGGCGACTAACTGCCTGAGCCATGGTGCGACCTTGAGTCATAAGTTACACCAAAGAGAACATTTTTTACCTATATTTCTTTGCTATTTTATATCTTTGTGATTAACCATGTAAAGACTGAGATTACGATGAAGTATACATTACAGTCTAAGTCCGTACCGCGCAGTAAACACACCCCGATAGGGTTTTAAAAGTCAGTCGTTTAACGCAGTATGGGGAAAGAATCGCAATTTATTCCGAGATCCATACATCACACGTAAATAAAGCTGAATTACAGTAAGACTCAGTCCGTACCGCGCAGTAAACACACTCCGACACCGCTGCAAACCAATTTTGTAGTGCCTCCGGTCCTCGGGTCGGTAACTCGGGTCAGTAGGAATAGGAAGGGAGGTGCTACTGGTAGGTGTCGAGGGGCACTTACTGGATCCACGTACACTTGGTATGCTGCCACCAACCGATTTAACAAATCCTAAGGCAGAAATCGGTAACTGCCGAACATTCAATCCCAACTCCCTACGGTAAATCCAAGCTAGGATAGCCAAACGAAGAAACTGGACTATGGCCACTAGCAACGCAATGCTTCTGCTTGCGGTGCGGGAATTCCAACTGGTCAGGAGGAAGTACAGACTAGTCAAATGAAAGATAATATAAGTAATAATATTTACATAAGAACTACAGTACAAAATTAATTAGATACAATGGTTACGATAAAACACAAAAGGGAGGGAGTTCCACCAGTAGGTAAGTTAGTTGCTCGCCAGACTTGTATCAAAATTTCGTTACCGCGTTATTCGTAATTTGGAATTTTTAAATGTAATTGCCAAACTGTTAAATACCAAAGTGCTCGTTCCAATAGGTAAATCACTCAAAATACTTAAAAATTCAACAATGCCACGTACCTTAGATTATCAACCAGAAACTGCAATTTCTCATGTCTTCAGCTGCTCGTATCAGGAACTCGAAGCGTCTTGCCGAAATTATGGAACTTTATTGAGAGCGTTTACCTCGCGGCACTCTCTTAAATAGAGTACACAACTACGCCGGAATGTGTTGCGTCTCGCATATTTGTGCGTGTGACGACCCGTGGTCATTAGCCGCCGTACTCAGCTGATTTTCTCTTAGGTGGCGTTTTATACTGATTGTCAGGTGAACACCCTTGGTGGCTGACAAGTATTTCGTTTGAATTATTAAAATTTGGAATGGGTCCTTACTGATTCATTACATCTCCCCGTCATCAAATAAAGATTCGGGGTCGAATCTTTCACTTGCGTTCTCAATAAGCCCTTGTAAATGAATGTGTTAGGTGGATCCTATCTACTATCCAACATAACAAAACCCATAAATTTAACAATATTCTCTAAACGTTACACGTTAGTTTAGGCTTACAAACTAATACACTTTTTATACATACTACACCATCTATACATGAATCTAAGACCACTTATGTTATACTCTTATATGAGTTCACTTGTGTCTGCCTTATTGCACTTACTGTACATTGCACGCGTATCTAGCCAGTCTGTAGCCTTGGCTACGGTGTTGCGTTACATCTTACGGCTAGTAAACTGTTTAGCTCGTCTCCAGTACCTTGCATCTCGCAGTTGCGTACTTCACTCAACGTGTATTGGTGTAGTTTCCGGTTCTGTCTTTCACAGTGTGTACTGTGCCGTTACAACCAGTCTATTCAGTCATACGGTAAGTACTGTACACAGTAATTCCTTGAGCTGGTCGTTCTCCCGATGTATCTGCTTCAACTTGTCCCGTCGTTGGGGCTCCGTGTTGCTCCTTCGCGGACTCTTGGGGTTTTTGAGATTTCTCTCGTGTGCAACAAAGACTTATAAGTCTGGGGTAATGGGGTCGGACAATGAGGACTAGCAGAACAATTAAGGTGACGGTTGCCACAACTGCCAGTGAAACGGTGTACCAGTTGCGTTGCTGGTTCCGCTCTGTCAGTAGGTGGTGGAACTGCATCATGGTGTTTACGTCTCCCGCCATGTGCGGTGAGGAAACTGCAGCCATCAGTTTGTCGATCTGCGCCACTGCTGGAGGGACTGCTTCTGCTAGGGTGCGCAGTTCGTGCTCCGCCACGATGCCTACTTTTTCCGGGACGTAGAATACTGGTGCTTCGAGGTTGACTTCGCTGCCCCCTGTCAGTTCGGGTGGTACTACAAATGCCTCCGTTAGGATGAAGCAGCGCGAAGCCTGAAGTACCAGTCCGTTCCCTGTTAGTTGCTTAGTCTTTGATGTCCAAGTTTGGTTCACCAGGCAGCGAAAGGTCACTTCCAGTGGCTTCGGAACGTGGTAGATCCATACTGTTCCGTGTCTTGTCCAGGTGGGTGTACTGGGTTGTTTCAGTATCTGTCTTTGACATAGTCTATGTGCGTCCAATGTCTTGAAGTATAAACTGGACTCACAAGTTACAACCCTTGTGGAATAAATCGCCGTGTCTGCCGGACATATGGCCACATTGCCTCCAATGCAATGATCGACTTCGGCCTGAGTTAGCAAGGCGTAACGGTCTTGAATTTCACTGAATGCAAAATACCCAAAATTTGGTTTATATTGAACTGAAGTAGTGTTCGAGATTAACGAAGGGAGATCAAATAACTTGTACAATGCAAATTCTCTATTTACAGTTTTAAGTGGCACATTTAACACTATTTTAATAGCATGAGCATTTCCCAATACTTGACTTCTTCTTCTTCTTCTTCTATCGTTCGGTTTCTGGGTTCAATTCTCTTCTTACCTCGTCGTTCTTGACTCGCTCTTGGTTTCCACATGTCTTCATCGTAGGCTTTCTTTAGCCTGTTTACGTGGACAACAAACTTTTTCCCTGTCATACTATTTCGTAGTTCAGTTCGGAGAGCTTCGCTGTAACCTTGAATGGACCAGTCCATGGCTTATGAAACTTCCGACATTTGCCTGGTTTTCTGGCCGGATTGTACAAGTAAACTAATTCTCCTTTGACAAAGGTTCTTATTTTAGCTTTTCTCCTCTGACAGGGGTCACACTTCCTAACGTACTCCTCTACTGATTTTCGCATGCCTGGCCACCAGTAACTTAACGATATTAGGTCATGCGTTCTCTTGATTCCTGGATGAGCTACATACACTGGGTCGTGATTCATTTTAATCACATCTCGTACTAGTGTTCTCGGGACCACTACCTGGTGCTTGTCCTCGGTTCGGCGCCTGTACATAACGCCGTCCTCATCCAGAAAGTACTCACTTCTACTGGAATATTTTCCAGGCCTTTGATTCTTACAGAAGGAATCCTTCCTCTGCTCGGCTAGTATTTTACCTTTACTGAGTATTTCGTCATCTAGAATCGTACCTACATGTCTGCTTAGGGCATCCGCGTGACCAATTTTCGGATCCGCTCTATGCTCGACCACGAAGTCAAACTCTGACAGCCTGACACTCCATCTCATCAACCGAGAGTTGTGGTCGGCGAATGTACGCAAGTGAGTTAACGCAGCGTGATCTGTTCTGACTAAGAACCTCTTTCCATACAAGTAGCAACGGAAATACTTCGTTGCCCCTACTAAGGCCAGCATTTCAACTTCTGAAGCTGAATATGCCTGCTCGGCCTTGTTCATTTGTCTACTTGCGTACGCAATGGGCCGCTCGACCCCATCCTGTACCTGAGACAAGATGGCGGCGACCGCTATCTTTGAAGCATCTGTTGTGAGGATGAACGGCAACTCGAAATTGGGGTAGGCCATGACTGGGGTTGTACACAACCTTGCCTTTAATTCCTCAAACGCTTTCTGTTGACTCGGACCCCATGTGAACTCACGGTCCTTTCTGGTCAACTGGGTGAGTGGTTTTGCCATCTCAGCAAAACCTTGCACTAGTCTCCGGTAGAAGGAGGCTAGCCCTAAGAATGCTCTAACGTCCTTGACACTTTTTGGGACGGGATAATTTTGCACCGCCTTCACTTTCTCAGGGGATGCTGAGACTCCGTCTTCCGTAAGTACGAATCCTAAGTATTGAACTCGGGACTGCGCAAACACACACTTCTCTGGCTGTAATTGCAGGTTGGCCTTATCGAACCTCTGCAACACATTTTCCAGTCGTTGGGCATGTTCCTCTGCCGACTTGGAAAAGATAATTACATCGTCAATGAAGACCCAGCACTCAGTGCCTACTAGGTTCTTCAAAACTACATCCATCAGCCGTTGAAAGCTTGATGGGCTATTTGACAAGCCGTAAGGAAGTCTATTGAATTCGTACTTCCCACACGGGACTGAAAAGCTTGTCTTTTGCTTATCCTCTTCTCGGATACTGATCTGCCAAAATCCACTGTAGCAGTGAAGGACCGAAAAATACCTGGCACCGTGAAGGGTAGATGTAGTCTCCTCAAATACAGGGAGAGGATAAGTGTCAAATTCCGTTACTGAGTTAAGACTTCTAAAATCGACGCAGAAACGCCAACGTTGAGATAATGCGTCTGGGCTCTTTTTTGGCACTAAGATGGCCGGAGCAGACCAGGGGGAGTTGCTTTCTCTTATGACCCCCTTTTTCAACATAGTGTCTATCTGTTTCTTCATTTCCCCTCTCAAGGCGTATGGTACCCTATATTGTGGCCTTTTTATCGGGCGTGCGTCTCCTGTCAGGATTCTATGTTCAATCACGTCAGTCCCTTTGAAGTCATTCGAGTCCTCGTTATGGAAAAGGTGTGCATATCTCAGCAGCACAGGTTCTATGCTTGCCCTTTCTTCTTCGGATAAATGGTCTAGTTTCCCTTTCAACAATTTTACAGACAAGGCCTTATTCCTATTTAAGTTTCCCTTTTTGACCCGCTGTGGCTCTCCTGACTCATTTCCTGCATTAACACTATCTACTAGAGGTTCCGATATTTCTTCCGCGACACCGAGCACGGTTGCTTTAGGAAGGGTCAGTTCCTCGTCGCTGAAGTTTGCAACCATGACGTAGGCACAGCTGTTTCTAGCTCTAGCAGTTCTGTGACCGTCCTGTGACGTCACGTCGGAAGGTTGTGTCGCTCTTGGTTGGACTCGGGCAAGTCCGCGAGCGGAGAAGATTCCCTGTATGGGAATTTCTGCTGGCTCCACACAAACTAATGTGGGGAGATTCTGCTCCTTCCCATCCTCTAACCTTCCCTGTACTATTTGCCTGCACCTAGGCGCTATCTTTACATTTTCCGTAGTTCGGACAAGCCAAGACAATGACTCCCGTATTTCACTCTCCGGGCGGGAACTAGCTGGGAACTTTTCGTCCCTTTCTCTGAGCCTCCCGTTCCCTAACCTGAGGGCTGCGGCTATCTTGACCTCCGGAGAAAATAGTGAGTGACTTGTGCGCTGTAGGTAGGACATTGTATACACGAGGCACTTTGGATCGAGCTGGTAGCACCATTCGGTTTCGCTCGAAATCAATCACGGCGCCCACACTCGCCATGAAATCTGTGCCTATCAGTCCTGCTGCTTGTGATGGTAGTGTGCACACCAGGAATGAGTGTTCGAACTCACGCCTGTTTAGCAAGAAGGAAATTGACTGCTGTCCCCTGATTTCGAGGACGTCACCCGTCACTCCGTAAGGCTCCATGTTGGTGACTCTGACGTCACCCCTCGATACACCAGGCTGGAGTATCGATACGTTGGAACCAGTGTCCAGGATCAATTTCCTCGACATTCCCTCGATCTCCACCAAAATGGTGGGAGTGCCGTGTTCCAACTGCATGGCAACCTCGGATTTTGTGACAGCATTGTCAGGAACGGTGAGGCGGAAAGAGCTGTCTTCATTCACACCTCGTTCTAGTTTTCCTGACGCCTTGTTTCCTTTTTCACCGCCTTTCTTGTTGAGTGTAAGGGCTTGTGATCCGGAGAACGTGAACGCCTCGAACGTTCACTAGGGTTCCCCCTTCCTAGTGAGTTGGTGGAGTTTTCCTCCCTCTTTAATCTCGTTGGGCATTCTCTCGCAAAGTGTCCAACTCCCTCACATTCATAACACCGCAAAGCGCCTTTCGTTTGCGCACTCCTTGTGTTCGAAGTCATTGGCTTATCCGACTTACGTGGTGCGTCATAATGCTGAGCGAGCGTGTGATTGACCTCACGCACCGCGTCAGCTGAGCGATGTGGCTTGCGTTCGTCATGGCGGCTGCGACTTGACGAAGGGGATTTCCGTCTTACAGAGTTTTCAAATTTAGCATAAAAAGTTTCATTAAACCTTTCTTGTTTCTGAGCCTGATCGACCGTAAGTGCTATGCGCAACGCCTACTCCATAGTAGAAGGATTGGCGTATTTTACTTGCCTGCCTGGCTCTCCTACTAATCCCGAAATGAAGCTAGCCAGGAGCATCCTTTCTGCATTCTGATTGTGGATGGCCTGAGCTAAAGCGTCGTCCACTTTGCCGATTATTTTCTGGGACAAAGCCCTACATCTGTCCGCAAATTCTGGGGGGGTTTCATTCCTCCCTTGCCTGGCTGTTTGCAGGTTCATAAAATGGTACTGATCAGTATGTACGTCACGGAACCGATGTCTGAATGTACTTTTAAATTTTGACCATGTCGTGTCGGCCGAATGTAATTCTAGGCACCCATTATAGAATTGTCGTGCCGCGTCAGTCAATTTCAATACTGCAACTTGTACTTTGTCAGCGTCCTGCCAGTTTCCAACTGCTGCTGACCCTTCTATACTGTTAAAGAATTCCTCTAACGAAATCGACTTATCAGTACCCGACCACTTTGGGACTGATTGTAGTAATTATCGAGGCATATCACTTTTGTCGACTACGTACAAAGTTCTATCCAACATCCTTTTGTCAAGGTTAACTCCATATGCAGAGGAAATTATTGGGGATCATCAGTGTGGATTTCGACGTAACAGGTCAACCACTGATCATATATTCAGCATTCGTCAAATACTTGAGAAAAAATGGGAGTACAATGAGGCAGTGCATCAGCTATTTATAGGCTTCAAGAAAGTCTATGATTCAGTTCGCAGGGAGGTCTTGTGTAGTATTCTCATTGAGTTTGGTGTCCCCATGAAACTAGTAAGGTTAATAAAAATGTGTCTAAGTGAAACCTATAGAAGAGTTCGGGTAGCAAAATTTGTCTCACACGTTTCCTATTAAGATTCGCTTGAAACAAGGGGATGCTCTGTCGCCATTGCTTTTCAACTTTGCTTTAGAATATGCCATTAGGAGGGTTCAGGCAAACCAGGAGGGCTTGAAATTGAATGGTACACATCAGCTTCTGGTTTATGCTGATGATGTTAATATATTGGGCGGAAGCGTACATAGCATAAAGAAAAATGCAGAAGATTTAATTATTGCTAGTAAGGAGATTGGTCTAGAAGTAAATGCTGAGAAAACTAAGTACATGGTCATGTCTCGAAATCAGAATGCAGGACACAATCACAACATAAATATAGAAAATAAATCCTTTGAAAGGGTGGAAGAATTCAAATATTTGGGAGCAACCCTAACGAATCGAAACTCCATTCATGAAGAAATTAAGAGCAGATTGAAGTCGGGGAATGCTTGCTATCATTCGGTGCAGAATCTTTTGTCTTCCAGGTTGCTATCCAAAAACACAAAGATTAGGGTATACAGAACTATAATTTTACCTGTTGTTCTGTATGGATGCGAAACTTGGTCTCTCACACTGAGGGAGGAACAAAGACTGAGGGTGTTCGAGAATAGGGTGCTGAGGAGGATATGTGGGCCTAAGAGGGACGAGGCGACAGGGGAGTGGAGAAGACTACATAACGAGGAACTTAATGACCTGTACTCATCACCAAATATTATTCGGGTAATCAAATCGAGAAGACTGAGATGGGCGGGGCATGTGGCACGTATGGGGGAGGAGAGAGTTGCATACCGGATTTTGGTGGGGAGACCCGAGGGAAGGCGACCACTTGGGAGACCCAGGCGTAGATGGGAGGATAATATTAAGATGGATATTCGGGAAGTGGGATGGGAGGACATGAACTGGATTGAGCTGGCTCAGGATAGGGACAGGTGGCGGGCTCTTGTGAATGCGGTAATGAACATTCGGGTTCCATAAAATGCGGGGAATTTCTTGACTAGCTGAGAAACTGTTAGCTTCTCAAGAAGGCCTCTGCTCCATGGAGTTAGTTAGTTAGTTAGATACCAGGGACAAATCTTTGTGCATAACTGGTGCTCCCCTTTGTATCGATTCTCTTAGTCTTTGGAGTTCTAATTTTGTTTCTGTAAGTTCGTTCTGTAATCGCGCCTCTGCCATATTGCAATCTTTCCGTATCGCCACAGTTCACACTAATAAGAAACTTATCACTTCGCGCAACCCGCAAAGAACTAATTAGATTACCAAGGTTTATGCTGGCGTATTGTAACCTTTTAATTTTGAATTTCTAACTTCGAGTTCCCTGCTGCCTATCAGCAAATTTCCGGATCCAGTGCGGTTCAGAACTATCCCACCGCTGCAAACAAATTTTGTAGTGCCTCCGGTTCTGGGGTCGGTAACTCGGGTCAGTAGGAATAGGAAGGGAGGTGCTACTGGTAGGTGTCGAGGGGCACTTACTGGATCCACGAACACTTGGTATGCTGCCACCAACCGATTTAACAAATCCTAAGGCAGAAATCGGTAACTGCAGAACATTCAATCCCAACTCCCTACGGTAAATCAAAGCTAGGATAGCCAAAAGAAGAAACTGGACTATGGCCACTAGCAACGCAATGCTTCTGCTTGCGGTGCGGGAATTCCAACTGGTCAGGAGGAAGTACAGACTAGTAAAATGAAAGATAATATAAGTAATAATATTTACATAAGAACTACAGTACAAAATTAATTAGATACAATGGTTACGATAAAACACAATAGGGAGGGAGTTCCACCAGTAGGTAAGTTAGTTGCTCGCCAGACTTGTATCAAAATTTCGTTACTGCGTTATTCGTAATTTGGAATTTTTAAATGTAATTGCCAAACTGTTAAATACCAAAGTGCTCGTTCCAATAGGTAAATCACTCAAAATACTTGAAAATTCAACAACGCCACGTACCTTAGATTATCAACCAGAAACTGCAATTTCTCATGTCTTCAGCTGCTCATATCAGGAACTCGATGGTGTGTGGCTGGGCTGTCTTTACCACCGCTAGCCACACAATATTAAGTAGGGAAAATCAGTAGTATTTTCCACACGATTTTTGCCAACGTAATGGTTTACAACTACGATCTCCATATCGCTGTAACCACCACGTGAATGTATTCAGTTACTCCCGGCCAAGCACGTGGACAGGCTGGTCTAGACAACAATAAATGTAACTAACGGCAGCGAAGGAATGCTATTTAACTTTTCTTTGAGTGGACAGTTTGAATTGGATTTAGAAATTCCCTGATCTCGATATAAAATATTAATTCTATACAAATCTCTTTAATATTATTTGCACAAAATGTCACACTGGATCTAACTCTGTCTGCGGTTTTCAGCTATCCGTCTAGATCCCTTAGACCTGTTGCCCGCCTACATTAAGTATCAGTTCTAACAGTGAGGGTTTCCTAATTTAGTCCCGTCTAGAGCGTGCAATACTGCAACATTGAACCTGCGGCCCTTATCTTTGCTGTCCGGAAGATGTACAGTATTCGGCATATGGCGTCTCAAGTGTCACCTTCCTCTACAAGTCATCCCATCGGTGTTCTTTGACTACGGTAGGAACTAACGCTGGTGGTATATTGTCGCTTCTGATGCCGTTTCCACGTGCGTGTTCAGTGGCGCTGCTCCTCCGGACAGTCAACATCCGAGCGGTCTGCTGTTCACTCTGAGGACATCTGCTGCTACATAATGAATCGTAACTTACCATTGTGTGATATGCTGGAGCAGTTCGTCGAAGGAGATGATCGACATGAGGAAATAGTTTAAAAATCTGCTTTCACCTTCTCTTAGCTCGTTAAAGGCAGTGTAAATCATACCAAGTTCCTGTCTTGAATTGAGTAGCGTATGCATCCAGAATTTATGCTTCCTTTATGTCTTCTTTAATTTCTTGTGCAGTAACAAAAGAAGGACAACTTGCTGTTCGAACTCCATGTCAAAACTGGAACTGAGCTAGGAAACGAGGGTTGGTACTCAGGTCGCTGAAGCGCCACAAACACGCTCGTGCAAAATGGTTCGCTTCAGTCGCGCTCCTATTTGTGGCGCCACAAACAATGTCGTGGAAAGGGGCCCTTACGGCATGTTGTGAATGGGAACTGCCTCGAGAAATGATAAGACAAGTTTACAGATGTTACTTCGTTACTTTAACTAAGCCCAGGTACATATTCCACGCGCTCTGCGCTAGTTCGCACAATAACCTGAGTCTCGACACAGATCGGTTCTGGGAACTACGGCAAAGGCGGCTAGTTGACTGCGTGACGACTTGATTGCAGATTAAAGTGGTCCGCGTTATGTTTCCGTCTCTTTGCTCCAGTTGCGACAGCCTCCTCCCGCCGCAGGAGAGGAAGGCATGTGTGTCGCCTGTGCGCCGTTGCTTGTGCTGGACTACGAAACCAAGTCTCCGACGGCATAGCCAGTTTCTTTGACACAAAGGTAACTTCACAGTTACTGCAGTCTGTGAAACATAAGACACTGACGATGACTGATGTTCGTTGGTAATTTTTTCTGAGCATCCCGCTGTATCGAAATACACTTTCCGACTTACGCAGTTTCACGTTACCCAATTTCAGACACGCAGTTTTAAAAAAGTAAATATATACATATAAACATATTTCAAAGAAGCGCCGACCATTTTTCTTGCGGTTATGAAAGCGCAAGGAGACGAACGTGGCGGAAGAATACTGCTGGGCAATAACGCAGGCGGTGGGGCGGTTACGGTTTGACCCATCAAGTTATAGTGTGCTGGATCTGAGTTTTCCGCTGAACTCCCTTGTATATACGTACATAGTTGACCAATTGTGTACTCGACAACGAATTGCGCAAAATTCGACTGGCGCCGGACCTTCCGGAAGGCAAATATTGCGTAAGTCGGGAAGTGCCTGTAGTAGAAATTACGGAATTTTTACAGGAAATTCGACGCAGGCGAAAGAAGCGTTCTATTCCTAGGAAAAGTGGGTAGTTTCTTTCTAAGATTGACATTCGAGTCACATCATTATTAATTTATATACCCCGCAGAAAATTTTTTGTGTTCTGGACTCTGCATCCAGCGTTTGATGTCCATATCAAAATATTATTCAATGTGAAGCACACACGAACTTTATCGCAGAGGTCACCGTAATTATGAGGCTTTTGTCTCGCACTCTGCAGACATCTGCTCGAAATCCGTGACGTTAGTAATTCATCCTGACTGAGGTTCTGGTGTTTGCCTCACTTTCATAGTGCGGTATCCGGACTGTCACCAGGACAGACACCACGAATACCACCTTCGAAATTCTTAACAATATTTTCCATCTTATTCGAAGCTTTAAACCTCAGTAATTAATGATTGTAACGAGGGTCATACCGTTGTGCGTTCACTCTGAATTTGATGGTAAAATAATGTCAGTACAGCGCAACACAAATTCAGTATATTTATTTATACATTATGCATTAAAACACGACATGTTTCGGTTTAGTAGACCATCCTCAGGTGTGTAGAGTAAAAGCTGTGGTACAGGGTAAAATTGCACTTTTTTTTTTGAGATCTCAGATGCGTCAGTTACACTCATATTACCCCTTTAAAGACGAAACGTTGTCTGTTTTATATAAGGACTTAGTGCGTACCGCGCTGTAAACACTCTCCACTTCGGTTTAAAAAAACAGTCTCTTAATGTTTTATAAGGAAAAGGTTGCTGTTTGTTCTGAGATCCGTACAAAACACATAAACGCAATGTGGGCACCACGTAGAATTTTTTAATATCAAACCTGTTCGTATGTAAAGTTACCGCTAGGCTTTAGAAGGTTACGAAGCAAAGCTATACGGTACACATGTCAGTATACTTAGAACACAGGGGAGGAATAAGAAATTTGTACAACTTTTGAGGGAATAAAACTTTTTGAAAACGTATTAATAATTGACATAGGGTCTTGAAAAATGGATCTTCAAGAAGTGGGATGGGGTGGCATGGACTGGTTTGAGCTGTCTCAGGGTAGGGACAGGTGGCGGGCTCTTGTGAATGCGGTAATGAACCTCCGGGTTCCATAAAATGCGGGGAATTTCTTGACTAGCTGAGCAACTCTTAGCTTCTCAAGAAAGCCTCTGCTCCATGGAGTGAGTGAGTGAGTGAGTGAGTTAGTTAGTTAGTTAGTTAGTTAGTTAGCTAGTTATAGGGTCTTGAACCCAGATATTTAGGATGACGCAGTTGCAGTCGTCTTGCTCTTTTATTGGCGTTTGTGTTTCCTTTCTGGTTCGTGTGGATACGGATGGAACAGAGGCTATGTGGTTTTCCGGAGTGGTTCCCTTTTTTATATGTATATTCCGAAGTGTTCCTTTAAGTTTTTGACCTCTGTATACTTTATTCATTCTGGCTGTGCTAAAGTGCTTGGTGAGGGTGGAAACTTCGTGTCACCCTGTTAGTACTGGTGACGACTAAATTGATGTGGTTTTCGCATGTGCACTACTTGCCAGCTGTAAGAAAAAGTGTTGTTAAATACGCTGAGAAAAATGAGAAAGAAGCCAATTGTTTTGCGAACCA
Organism: Coptotermes formosanus; assembly: GCA_013340265.1. Taxonomy (NCBI): domain Eukaryota; kingdom Metazoa; phylum Arthropoda; class Insecta; order Blattodea; family Rhinotermitidae; genus Coptotermes; species Coptotermes formosanus. The sequence continues at coordinate 24,011 of BLKM01000056.1, forward strand.
CAGTTCTGGAGCCACTGGTTTACAGAAACAAAAAGCAGTGTTATACACTTTTACCGGATATGGTTTATTTTCCGACGTTTTTGGAGCACCGCCTGATCAGGCAGTAGGGTGGTCCTTCATCCCTTGTTGCTATGGCAACACGGCGTCGTGCCCGCGCGTGCGTAAGGAGGTGCTGGGAGCTGGCCGAATGTTGTCCCGGAAGAGGCAGTGATGATCAATAGTGAGGAGGTACACCCGGGGCGCCCACAGCAGCATCATCGACGTCGTACTGAGAAACAGAAGTAGAGGCCCTCGTCTTGCCGCAGACCGAGACAGGTAAGCGAGGCGCACATTGCTTGCGATTTTATGCACTGGTATTTCAGGTGTTCTCCACGCGAGATTCTGTCTAGATTTCGTCGCTTTGCCCGGTTCGTTCGAACTGTTGACTCTGAGAACTCCACACCAGCACCGCGAACTCGTGACAGTAGCGATAAAATTTTCGGAATTTTGAGGTATTGAGTTTTGTCACTTATATCCGTAAAATTCTGTGTACCTGACACAGCCGTCATACAACACACCACAAAATAATTCTCTTTCCAGAATTAGTGAGATTTGTGGGAAAGTGTTCGGAAATTTAGGCGTTGTCATTTCGTGCTCTCTATCCACAAGGTATCGCATTATGTCAGGCAATATGGTGGCTGCGCTGCGGGCTTGGAGAGGACCGGTGTTTGGTTCCCAACAGGGGTATAAAATGTTTTAAGTTACAGCGTCCAGACCGGCTCTGGGATCTGCCAACCCCCCTATACAGTTGATGCTTGTAATTCTTGATGACAAGGGGGCGTGGGGTTGAGGCACCAGGGCATGTAACTACATTTATTCCGAGGTTACGGTATACGGAGGTGGAGTTACACCTACACTGCTCCATGCGTCTTTGGGGCGTGATGCTTATTTAACTACAGGGTTAAGTTTACCTGCACTGTACTCTCTGCCCTCGGGGTACGTACGATCCGGTACTGCAGGCAGTTTTGGACACATTTCGTGAACTGATTTGTGTTAGCGTTAGGCCCCATATCCCGTTTAGGCTAACTTTGCCCAGCACTTCCACGTATGTATACTTTAAAAAGTAACTTTTCTGCTATCGTGTATCGGATAGAAGTCGTGGAAAATTTTTTGTACGTTGGGGTTTGTTACATTCTGCCTTGTGTCTGCGAGGTGTCATAACATGATCCAACATATCAAGCAGTGCTTCCCCTCTGTGGCCTGAAAGTCACGCTCGAATTCGACAGCCACCAACTTGAAATCTTGGGCACGAGACCTAACAGGTGTTCGTGGTATTCCTCAGTTATTTCAACGCATTCTGTTACAGCAGTTCAAATCATGCCGCAACCCTTTCCTTCTACGCTATTTCCAATTCATTTTTCCCGTACAGTTCTGCCATTCTACGCCATATATTCTTTTTAGCTACAGCTTCGTTAAACGAACCCTAAACAGATAAAATAAATCTCCAGGCACAGGCCTGACGGCTTTCACCTCTTAGAAAATGGAAAGTGTTGAAAAACTTCGAGTCTCGCGTGTGTTCTTGTTTGATGAATATTGCTATCATCGGATACATGAAGAAGTGTAGCTTGGTAGAAAATTACAGACGTTTAGGAGGAACCTGATGCCTCCTTTTTAAGGGTAGAAGTGTTAAAGAGGTCCCTTCAAAGCTCTGATAAATATCTACCAGCATAACACGCCTCCACACTGCTCTTCACACTTGCTCCATGGGAACTCAAAGTTTCTAATTACTTACTTGTATGCTACGTATAAAGCCGATGTTTACTGCATGAATGATCTGCAAAACATATATTTAATGGTGGAATTATTTGCTATTTTCGCTTTGTTTATTATCACCATTCACTTTTATCTCCATGTATTTAGGTGTTATTTGATGGTTTGTGCATATTTTATTAAACCATATAGCTGTATCATTCTTTATTACTTTCCCTTTGATGTTCTTGAAACTATGTATAGTCTTTGCCTGTCGGGCAGAACCATCACTCACGGAGTGAACATCGGCTGTCAAAGCCTTGGGTCTCCACCCCACCCTAAAAAAGGAGATATTTAGTACCGCAAGATGTCTGGAGACAGCCGTTTACATTTTGACTCTATACGTGTTAATGCTATACATGTAATTTGGTGTGTAAAATTGTAGTGATACCGTAGACCGGTTAACTGTTGTGTTAAAATGTGACGTGCGTCTATTACCGTTTATCAGCGTACAGCACGCTGCTTATGTCTTTGTAATATTGGCTCCCTTATGATGGCTACTGTACGTAGCCGAAATATGTAGCAGTGTAAAAACAGCTTTGTTCAGTGGTTGGCAATAAAACTTCTAAGTGTAAGACGACTGCACGAAATGTGTGTAACATTACCGCGTGTTCTTGCCAGTGCGTACGGTAGCAACGGTTGGTACATCTTTGCTGAAGTGTTGTGGTAGAGTTTTTGGATGCTATTCGAAAAGTCACTTCAATCTTTTTTAAACACGTGAATAAATTTAAATTTCTAATTTCTGTGTTTTTACTTCGTCAAATTTATTTCTGTTGTGGTACTGACAAAGAAAACTGCCACATCCAGGGCGAAAATATGCTGTAATTAGTACAACAATTTTTTGCAAACTTCCTTATTACTCTCTACATATAAGAGCACTGAAATTTCCTTGTGGGTATGTGGGAAATGCAGGCTTGTTGTTAATTGCCTTGTGTGTTGCCTGTCTTGAGCGTCAGTACTGACACTAAAACAGCGAACAGCAGCGTCATGAAATTCCTGACTCCTGTTACTTATTTTGGCGCTTGCAGCTGCAGAACCTTTGAACAGAAAAACACAGATACTGTGGACAACACTGAAGCTGTGTTGTTTTCACACTGTGCGGGTTACTGAAAACTTTAAAAACCCATGACCTAGATTCGCATTTAGGAATGTGAGAGCTTTTTAAAGCGAAAAATATCTGTATGTCGAAGGATCAACTTTTCTTAGGGAGAAAAGCCACGTACGTCAACCCTGATAAAACGGTGGCCGCCTGGCAATGTTTCCCTTTCCTGACGTATGTAGAATCCTAATTTATTTCTGACGTTTTTCATTAAGATGATTTCTACGAAATTAAGTGGGTTCCCAAATATCAAGCTGCAGCAGAGAATAAACATCTTGACTGTAATTTGGCTTTGGCTAATTTAAAATAGGACGGAATATCTCTCGGTGGAGTGCTCAGCACACCCACACCTGCACACCGGACATCATGACGAGGTGTTTCACTTCCTGCAGATAAATTTTGTAATTCTAGATCTGCATGCTTCTGGGAGTTTATGCAGCATAGATTGGTAATTTGTTACCGACGTTTCGGGACATCCCTCAGACCCATATTCAAGTGTTAGGCAGCTCAAGAATTCTTCTTGGACTGCTTAAACCTTGAAGATGGGACCGATAGATTGTCCCGAAACGTCGGTAACAAATTACCAATCTACGTTTCGTAAAATCCCAGAAGAGCGCACATCTCATTTACACCGCAGCGGAAACCTGAAATCTTAAATCTACCTTTAAGTAAGTCACGGCTTACAGTTAAGGAACCACCCAAGAATTTTTGTCGATGAAAGGAAGAAACCTGCGATGCAGCTAAACCAAATATGCCTGATCTCTAGGCCAAGACGATAGATAACTCATTAAGTTACGAGAGCAGTAATTTGTATGGCAGGTTGCAGCTACTGACCGTTTGAACACTACCTGCTGGAATTCAGCTGGACGAACAGGTGTCTACCCTAGAATAAGCAGTTCATGTGTCTCACAGCCTTGGAACTACTGTGGGCCGCTTCGTTTACCGTTACAACTCCTCTGAATTCAGATCGAAAGTCGTTTGGGTTATTTGATATTATTAGTGAGATTTTACGTGGCATTTGTCAGCACTTCTAGCTGAGTACCGGCATGAGAGGCCAACGTTCAAATAAACCACCGTCACTGTATAGCTTAACACCATCAGTTGATAAAGAGCAGTGAAGTGTGATCAGTCATTCACTCACTCATCCAGCCACTTACCATCCAATAGAAGTTACAATATCATTCAAGGAACATCTTCTGTTTCCTGAATATGGATACAGCATTTTCTGTGAAAGATAGCTGCTTCTTTGTACAGCCACACGTTCCTCGCACCTCCATATTCAAGTCGAACTATTTTATATTTCGTTTTGTAAATAAACATCTAAGGTTAAAATAAAAATGTAGTTCTAACTTTTGTTTTGTATGGGTGTTGAAATTGTTCTGTAATCTTAAGGTAATCATATAAAGAGATCTCTCTTTGTTGACTTCTTGCCCTGAAGATCAAGGCAGTACGGTCCTTCGAAACGCCGGTAACTCCTTACCAGTCTAGACGGCGTAACATCCCAGGAGATTTCAATCTTAAACAATAAAAGCCTGTTGGAAAACAAAACGGGGTGCTGAGTGAATTTTCTGGAAGTAAGAAAGCGGTCAGGAAAAGTGCGTCATAATTTGTTGAGACAATGGAATAAAAAATCCGATGATCACTGCATGTAGCACGCATCAGGAGAGTTAAAATGCATTTAGAATTCTGGAATGAAACCCGAAGCTAAGAGTTCACTTTACAAAAAAGTGCACATTGAAGACAGCATTAAATTGGAAATTAACGTCTTGAGAAGTGGCCTTCATTCTGATTATGTACAAAAAGCCTATTCGTATTTCACAGAGAACACAGTCTGTGTCCATTACAAACCAGTTGGTTAATGCTATGCAAGAAACAATCGCTGTTGGTTGTGGCTGTCATATGGAACACGTAACCATCCTTTGTGGGCAGAATGCAGAGTTGTTTTACTGTTACTGTAAATGTCACACATACTTACCACTCAGTTTTAGAAGTGTAAGGAAGTAAGCTCGGTATGTGAGACTGCACAGAATAAAAACGTTTCACGGAACTGAAAGCGACGTGATTTCCTAGGGCGACAAGTAGCGTCAGTCCGTGGCTTTGGAATTCTCTTCCAAATTGACTCTGCTGATTCCCCCAAACATATACATTTCAACACTTACTTCCACTTTATTTTATTCCTCTATACCTAGTATTTGCGGATTACTCGGACGATTGTTTGTGCCGGGCCCAAAATTGTCCGTCAAACGTCAAATTTTTCTTATCTTTGCTAGTTTATAGTCATGCGACTCTACTCTCAGTTATCGCAAATCACTGTTTTATAAACACGGCTTTTCCAGTCTCTCCACTTTGCTTTATCTCACCCACGTTAGTCATATGTACCTACATGGCTGTCGAATTGCTGCTGGTTTGTGTGCAGATTACCTTTAGAGCTTATATACTGCCATCTGATCCCAGATGTGTTATATAAATGAACAAACACCGTCTTATGATGCTGTGCATCTTCATGTAAGCTGCGCGTTTCCGTGCTTTGCGACCGTCACAGGCTACACAAGTATGTACGAAAACGTACCGTATAGGTAAAAGCACTATATACTTGTGAAATCTCACAAGAAAGTATATAAGTAGCATATATAGCGCCTCTACCTTTAAGTTTTTGTACATAGGGCCTGACGATGGCAGCAAACACGTAGCTTACATGAGGATGCACATTTGTGTCAGATTTTATGTGGTTGTTTATTTATTGATTCTTAGAAGCACAACGGTCTGTCCTGCATCAGGTAGATATGTTAAGTGTAAGGAAATGGAAAGTGTGATTGAAATAGCGTTGTTTTGAGGCTAGTGTGACGGCTCGTACTTTGGGTGACATGTACAGACGTTTCGAAGAAACCCGCTGCATCCTCCTTCTTCTTATCCTCAAGATGAATTCAACAGTTTCGTCCAGAATGTTGGTACCCGTGTGCAGGAGTCAGTCGCACACCAGAAGACAGGAATCTCAGTGCCTAGCGACATGTGAACTTCCAATCGCCAAATACTTATTTTATTTTTGGGTTATTGTGAAAGACGTTCAGTTGAAGCCGATAATATCGGCACTCAACAAATTTGCATATATATTTTATTTACTTATATTTCATAAATACAGAAATGTATAGAACACTGAGAATGGTCAAAATTTTAAGTTACCCAAGCAGCAAGCATTTCCCTGAACATTCATACATGATTCGAAAACAAGTACCTGCTGCACAGCGTTATTAATTTTATTAATTGTGTGAATTATTATTAAGAATATCATATTGATTCAACATTTGAACCAGGAAGTCTATAAATGTCCCTCCTTGTCCTCTTAGACGCAGTTTTGTGAGCGAGTTTTCTGGACCCTAAAATGGGCCACATTTTAAATTATCATTGTGCCGGAACCTGTCAAGGGATTTAAACCCCGACACTTTCTCTCCAGTTAAAGCTGCAAGACTTTTGAGACAAGAGCAGAACGAAGCCCACAAGAGACCAAACTTACACCTACGCTGTGGTCACAAGGCAGAAAACCTTACATCATTTTTGAAGTGTTTGGATTCGAACCCGATTTACTTATAGAAAATTTAAAATTACCTTTTTAGGCTGTGGATCTGGAGGAATAACCTCTCCTTCTGAACAACCTCCCAAAATTATGGAACGTATTCAAAACAGCATTGAGATTATACGCTAGTTGCAATGCAAACTGAAGGCAAACTTACTCGTACATACTTCCAAAAACCCTCAGATTTTGTATAGTGCAGACTTGTTTAATGGCGTTTAAAAAGTGAATGATATGCGAATGAACGAAGAATTGTAAAGAGTTTTGAAAGAAGATATGTTGCCTCTGTTGAAATACTAGATCCCGGATTGTGTCTAGATGAATTGAGAGGTACGACGAACAACAAAAGAAAGACAGCCAAATTCTGCAGCGATATTACAACCCGTGACTTAGGAAAATTACAAAAGGGAACTGATCACTCTTGTGCCCAGAAAATTGGTGAACTGAACTTTTTGAAGCCTGACAATCGAACGATACTTCTCAGTTCAGTTTTTACTTCACAGAAAGCTCATTGCGTCTGAATTAGGCAGACAATATCTGGATAGTGTTTATCCGCATAATCGCTGTTTATTCTGAGAACCATCAGAAACTCGCAAATGCACTCCTTGGTAAAAGACGATTTTTTTCAAATACAGATGTTGTAGTGTATAGAAACCGTTGTGCTTTGAATAATTGAAAGAGAAATGTGGGAATATGTCGTGGCCGATCAGAGTGCTTTCTTACAAGCTTGCTTTGAAGGACTGACAGGGCCCTACAGCAGCCGTCGGTGGTGACAGCTGTCGTCCTTACAGGGAATCGACACGTGTGTCTGTCTAATGTAATTCATATCTGCTGTTTGGTGTGCGCACATTAGTGGAAATTGTCACCATGGAGACGACCTGCCGATATCACAGTCGGAATACGGATGTGCTCAGCATGACGCTATTTCTCCTCGCTTCCGGTCTTATGCGGAAGGCACGCAGTCCATATCGGCAGTGCTCAGTGGGCCGAAACATGATATCGCTGTGCACAGGACGTTTGTCATGACGAACTGGGGCTTACAGTAATCACATGCGAGCCGAATTCCGGTTTTTGAATGACGTGTGTTTTTCAGAGTGATAAAGATTCGTGTTTTGTTCTTCTGTTTTATAACAGTTTGCAGCTTGACGTGTAAGCACGGTCACATACTGCACCGCTCCGCCTGTAGGGCGTAGCTTTGCTTCCCCTGCAGCTCTTACTGCGCGTCTAACAAGGAATTTGACGTAAGCGTTTCGACCAACAAATATACTATCATCTTCAGTGACACGGTCAATGTCTTCATCTTAACTTCCTTGTATGCCAGGACATGTAGTGTATTTTCGGAAGACCATAGCTCAAATCCGTCACCCGTCAATAACTGTACGTGTCACAAATGACCACTACTCACACAGAAAGGACCCTCGTGCTTTTGTGTATTGTGTCGGGCCGAACAGGTTGTGCACAGACAACTTGTTGCCAGGAATGTAAACTGCTTCGTTTCGCCGGCAGGTAGTGATATAGGAGTAAATAACGCCTGAATGATGAAGCCGATGTTAAGGACCCTGATGAAAATTTTATAAAGAAGTATCAAAACTCAAATATCATCAAGTAAATATTTTGCCTACCAGCATCTGTCATTAAATAAATATTTTGCTACTTAAATTGTAATATCTTAATCAGACCTATTGAAACCATCGCTAAACTAACTAACTAACTAACTAACTAACTAACTAACTAACTAACTAACTCCATGGAGAAGAGGCCTTCTTGAGAAGCTAACAGTTTCTCAGCTAGTCAAGAAACTCCCTGCCTTTTATGGAACCTGAAGGTTCATTACCGCATTCACAATAGCCCGCCACCTTTCCCTGTCTTGAGCCAGCTCAATCCAGTTCATGCCCCATCCCACTTCCCGAAGATCCGTCTTAAGATTATCCTCCCATCTACGTCTGGGTCTCCCAAGTGGTCGCGTTCCCTCGGGTCTCCCCACCAAAATCCTGTATGCACCTCTCTCTTCCCCCATACGTGCAACATGCCCCGCCCATCTCATTCTTCTCGATTTGATTTCCCGAATATTATTTGGTGATGAGTACAGGTCATTAAGTTCCTCGTTATGTAGTCTTCTCCACTCCCGTGTCGCCTCTTCCCCCTTAGGCCCAAATATCCTCCTCAGCACCCTATTCTCGAACACCCTCAGTCTTTGTTCCTCCCTCAGTGTGAGAGACCAACTTTCACATCCATACAGAACAACAGGTAAAATTATATTTCTGTGTACCCTAATCTTTGTGTTCTTGGATAGCAACCTGGAAGACAAAAGATTCTGCACCGAATGATAGCAAGCATTCCCCGACTTCAATCTGCTCTTAATTTCTTCATGAATGGAGTTTCGATTCGTTAGGGTTGTTCCCAGATATCTGAATTCTTCCACCCTTTCAAAGGATTTACTATCCATCTTTATGTTGTGATTGTGTCCTGCATTCTGATTTCGAGACATGACCATGTACTTAGTTTTCTCAGCATTTACTTCTAGACAAATCTGCTTACAAGCAATCATTAAATCTTCTGCATTTTTCTTTATACTATGTACACTTCCGCCCAATATATTAATATCATCAGCATAAAACAGAAGCTGATGTGTACCATTCAATTTCAAGCCCTCCTGGTTTGCCTGAACCCTCCTAATGGCGTATTCTAAAGCAAAGTTGAAAAGCAATGGCGACAGAGCATCTCCTTGTTTCAAGCCATTCTTAATAGGGAACGTGTCAGACAGATGTTTGCCTACCCGAAATCTGCTATACGTATCACTTAGGCACATTTTTATTAACCTTACTAGCTTCCTGGGGACATCAAACTCAATGAGAATACTATGCAAGACCTCCCTCCTAACTGAATCATAGGCTTTCTTGAAGTCTATAAATAGCTGATGCACTGCCTCCTTGTATTCCCATTTCTTTTCAAGTATTTGACGAATGCTGAATATATGATCAGTATTTCACTTGTTACGTCGAAATCCACACTGATGATCCCCAATAATTTCCTCTGCATATGGAGTTAACCTTTCCAAAAGGTTGTTGGATAGAATTTTGTACGTAGTCGACAGAAGTGATATGCCTCGATAGTTACTACGATCTGTTTTATCACCCTTGTTATAAATAGGCACAATGACTGACTCCTTCCATTCCTCAGGCAATTCCTCCTTATTCCAAATAGAACTAATAAGTTTATGGATCTCAGACCGAACTTTAATCAGTTCTGCTGGAATCTGATCAATGCCTGGTTGATTTGTGTCTTTTTAGTTTTTCAATAGCCATCTCAACCTCAAAGGCACTGGGCTCAGGCACTAGTGGCTCTGCTGTGTGTACTTCAGTCTGCCTAACATCATTAACCCCGAGTATATTCAACAGCTGGGAGAAACGATTCCTCCACCTAGCTAAAATACTGTGGGGGTCTGCAACCAGGTCACCCTTCTCATCCTATACTACATTAATTCTAGGCTGGTACCCCCTCTTAAACTCATTGATACCCTTATACAAGTCTCTGATATTCTTGTTCTTACTGTTTGTACCATCGCTAAACGCACAACAAATATAAAAATTAATATTTTAAATATACACTTAGGTTCAGTTTATAGATTATCCAGTGATCCTTCCCGTAGAACACTTTATTTTTGTACGACTTATTCTAATGAACTGGAACGGAAAAGACTTCGACATAGGCCTGTTGCAGAGTACTATATCGGTATACACAAAGTCAGAACTAAAACACGACAAGAAACGTCATTAGAACGGGCAACCTGACGAAGAGTCAATTGTTGAACCAAACCAACTCTGTTCTTTTACTACTGGATATACACGTTGTTTGCACGCACAGTGAAAGTGGATTCTGAGAGACGTTTCTTTGTTTTTGTATACAACTGTGCTGTGGACTTGACCCTGAATATTCAGGGTTGAAGGACAACCCACCCTGTGGGAGTATCTTCAAAGTAACGTAAGTTAGCCCGATTGCTGCTTTGTATTGAACTCGGTGAATAATTGCGTCTCTGGCACCTGAATTGCGCAAGGTACATTCAACGTACGCGATTTTAAACAAGATGAACATTTATGTGTTCAGAATTTACTAACAATAGAACGCTAACATGAATGCTGAGTCGAAATGCGCAGTGGCAGTTTCAGAGGGCAGAGAGATAAGAGGCAAGCTTGCTCATTGCCCTTGGTGGCAAGGCGCTTCGATCGCACTTACTCTGCAAACAAATTGTTTTGCTTCCTTCTTCCTTTCTTTTTTTATTTATCGCTTCACTTCTTATTCCCTTCGAGATTTTCTTCCATTTATTATTTTTGTATTCATACATTAAAGAACTGTCTTCTTGTTTCGTGACCAGTAGGGATGAATTTTTTCCAGTCTATGATAATAATGCCCTCTGTGGTAATTCCAGTCTGTGATAATAATGCCCGCTGTGGCAATTCCAGTCTGTGATAATAATTCCCGCTGTGAAAGTTCCAGCATGTGATAATAATGCCCTCTGTGACAATTCCAGTCGATCATAATAATGCCCTCTGTGACAAATCCAGTATGTGATAAAAATGTCCTCTGTGATAATTCCAGTCTGTGATAATAATGCCCACTGTGACAACTCCAGTATGTGATGATAATGCCCGCTGTGAAAATTCCAGCATGTGATAATAATGCCCTCTGTGACAATTCCAGTATGTGATAATAATGTCCTCTGTAATAATTCCAGTCTATCATAATAACGCCCTCTGTGACAACTCCAGTATGTGATAATAATGCCCTCTGTGACAATTCCAGTCTATCATAATAATGCCCTCTGTGACAACTCCAGTATGTGATAATAATGTCCTCTGTGATAATTCCAGTCTGTGCTAATAATGCCCTCTGTGACAGTTCCAGTATGTGATGATAATGCCCGCTGTGAAAATTCCAGCATGTGATAATAATGTCCTCTGTAATACTTCCAGTCTATCATAATAATGCCCTCTGTGACAGTTACAGTATGTGATAATTATGCCCTCTGTGACAATTCAGTTTCACACAGTGGTGAGTTTCAAGATTTGGCTCTCCTTGGATGTGACTCCACGCACTTTGCTAGGTGCTTACCAACGTTTCAAGAGAAACTGCTGCCTCCATTTCCTACAGGAAAGCACCATGTGAGATTTCAAGGCTCCGCCGCGGTGTAGTTGAGGTCGTCGCTCTTCTGGGTTGTTATGCAGCGTTTGTTGGTAGTTTTTTTATCGATGTATGTGGAAGCCTATCCGCCTCACCTTCAAAGGTCAAGCGAAAAGTCCGTAAACAACTGCCAACCAATGCTACGCGAGAACCCGGGAAAAGGGAAGCCATGAAGTCACCATTTTCCTCAAAGACAAAGCTACATGGCGTCACATTCTAGACAATCAGTCTTGAATTGTCCCGTCTCAGAGAAATTCTGTTAAGAAAAGTAATGTAGTTAGCTTATTGTTTTGTGTTCCATTGTTTGCTTTCTTACTTTATTTTTGCACGTTGATCTCCGAAGCATGACATTCATCAAAATGGTGTTTGGAACTTCACTTCGTACTAACAAAGAAAGCAAAAATAAATTGCTTCCCTCTTACAAAGAGAAGCTCGTTGCTGACAATCGTAAGAAACACCCAGATACACTGTGTAGACGAAATGGAGTGTTTGATGTTCAAGCACGGCCTGCTTATAATTAAAAACTCGTCTCCCAAGACAGCCGACGTTATAAACACATGGAAGTACATTTTTGTTTCTGCATACGTGTTCATGACGCGGTGCTATAGAAAGCGGAAAAAATTATAAGTTCTGACATTACTGACTTTTACGGGATAAAAAACTTCCCGTTCCTTAGAAATAACTAAACATAGACTTTGTTTCCATATTCCCAAAACGGTTAATTTTACCTGCCAGTTCCAGAGTTACATTAAGGAAGCTGTTTCTCTGATTTGTAGTCTCACGCATTGCGTGCGGTGCAGTGTGCGTTCTCTTAACGTTTGACGATCGCGCCCTCTTCCATACTGATTTGATACCCGGCCACTTTTGTCACCGAGCTTCATGTCATTTGGTTTCAGATCCTTTTCACTCGTAACTTGTGACGGTTTGCAGGAACCGACAAGTCTCCATGTTTCACGTGGCACTTACCTTCTTTGAAGCTTTTGCATGTTTCCAGTAGTTCTTATGTTACGATCCACTGAAAGAGCTTTTATCGGTTGATTTATTGCAGGCGCCTCTGGCTTGTACTGGAATACATGGTGCTATGGTTTTTACATCTGCTGCCAAGCTTAAGTGCCTGCTCAGTCGCGTGTGAAAGATTTTTCGTTGAGTCTTCGACGGGGTGCCATCTGTCAGAAGACTTTCTTAGGTTTGTGTCTCTCTACAAACGAGTGTTGGGAAAATACCTTACAGCAGACTACAGTCCCTTCATTTCACATTGAAACTCATGCATAATCCTTCTGTAACTCATCTCTAAGGGTAGCTCAGCAGGTAATAAGTACATAGAAAGAAATTCTTATTGTAAAGCTAACAGTCTCTCAAGTAGTCAGAAACTAACCGCGGTGTAGGAAACTCGAAGCTTTATTACCACTTTACCTTCCCGTGAATCCGCCCTCTGTCCGTACCTTAAGGCAGTATAATGGCGTCTGCTTTCCCATGTCCTGTTTCTTTGTCTCGTGTTAGTATTCTTCATTGTACGTCGTTGCTTAGGTAGCTCAAGCTATTTTTCCTTCAAGTCTTCTTACCAAAATTCTTAGTGAATCTCGTCCTTCTTGTGCATGCTACAATCCCTACCCACCATACACTTCTCAAAATATTTATTTTAATTTTATTTGATGAAGCCTACAAATGTTCTACATTTCAGTAACGTCGTTAAACAACAGAAAGTGAAACATATTCGTACCTTAATCAGTTTCTCATGACGTGCTTGCTGCTAGAAGCAGCAGAGCGCCGGAGTGATGAAGGTTAGAACTGCATTTGACCTTTACCGCCATTGCTTGTATATAGGAACAGCGACAACTTCACCCGTTATTCCAGTAATAATAATAATAATAATAATAATAAAGAATTGGCGAACGAAATACGTGTTATATGGAAGCAGGACGTAGTACAAGCGGTCCCGATAGTAATTTCAGCTACAGGAATAATTCCAAAGTCATTGTCACAAAGTTTAAAGAGACTTAACCTGCACCCAAACACATATATACAGATGCAAAAAGTGGTCATTCTTGGCACATGTTCAATTGTAAGAAATTTCCTAAGTTACACATAAGACCACCGAGCCTAATCCTGTTGATGATACATCCCAGGATAGGTGAAAATTTCCCAGCTAAAGCTGAGAAGTGAGAAATTCGGATAACAATAATAATAATGCCTATCTTTATCATTGCCATCATTTAACAATCGGACAGCTGCTACCTCTCGACCTTTTCCGGCCACATTTTTCCAGTTGTCTCTTCAAAAATCCGCCTCGGTTCCACTCTGTCTCTTATTTTTATAGTCGTTAAAGAAGTTTCTTTGTGTTACGTCGATATTTTGAATATAATTGGCGCGATATTTCAAAATGTTATCTCGTTTTAAGGCTTCTAACGTGTCCTCAGTCATTTGATGTTATCTTCTCTTTTTCTTCAATTTAAAACCTGACGTGATGTATGAATGAAATTGCTGCAGCTATTGTACTTGCCGTCCGGGGAAGAGTTTGAAACGTCTGTACTTCGTGAATAGACGTAATTTCAACTGACATAAAAATAAACGTGCAATAATATTTTGCATGCTTTTTCTGCATTAAAAATTGTCAAAGTATTTGTACATGGAGCTGTATTGTTCTGTCATGCCTGACAGTTTAATGAGTAGTTATTTTACGGAGGTCTAATTAGCAGAATGTGTCCCAATGCGTTTGCAAAGTTTTTGCTATATCAAATGACTTTATACGATTACAGGAAACGTATCGCGCCGCATATCGTATAATTAGTACCTGAGCCATAAATTTGTAACAGGAATGCACCGCGTCGCATCAGTGCGTGACGGTGCCCCTTCGTCTTTTTCTACGCGGGTTCATAATGTTTCGAAAGCGACTACTGGGTTCGCCACTTCTTTTATTCCATTCATTTGTTCCTTTGTCCGTCCGTCCGTCCGTCCATCCGTGCGCACAGAATAACTCAGCTCTCGCTGCACGAATTTTTATTAAATTTTAAATAGTGCGGTTTACTGGAAATCTGTCGTGAAAATTTAAGTGTATGTAAAATCGGAAAAAATAACAGGCAGTTCACGTGTGCACCTACGTACGCTTATGTCTACGTGCTTTAATAACATTACCATGGGCCGAGCCATGGTTCAGGCATGTCGCCGGCCTTACATCGTGGAGGCCCACTTTCGATCCCGCGTCGGTCCACGTCAAATTTGCGGTGGACGAAGTGGCACTGGGGCAGGTTTTTCCCCGAGTACTTCGGTTTTCCCTGTCAGTTTCATTCAATTGGTGCTCCATTACACGGAAAAATAAAAAAGAAACTGATCCTGTTTCTCCTCACCTTCCTCACAGGCTTGCACAAGAAGCCTCAAGGCTGCGGTGCGTCCGTAGCGCCTGCAGCGGGGCCCTTCAGTTATAAAAAATAAGACCTTACCATAGTTGCGTTTGTTTCCAAAGCCACCTATATTTATATGGTTCTATAGCCACCTAGGTACCATGCTTGCCATGGGTACTCTACCTGCAGTTATTCCTATGGTTACCCGTGCTACATTGATTACCAAAGCTACAGACGTTTTTTGGTTGCTAAGGTTACGCCAACATGCCAGAAGTGACTTGCCCTGCGGACATTTCCTGTCTTGTTTCATAGCAGCTTCCATGCCTTCCTTTATAATGGACGTTTCTGTAAATTACCAGTATTCAGCGGACGCACTAAGTAACAAATTCGCTTCCACGATATAAGTTTAGGAAACTACAACTTCACAAAGCTGTTCACGAAAACACAACAGATATATCCAACATCGATCTTAAAGGCTAATTACCTAATTCCCTACAATTCCCTTCTTCTTACTTCATGTCAGAAAACTGAAGGCCTATTTAATGCGCTGTATCCGATGTTAGAGACAGTGTTGTGCCCTCACTACGTCTCCGCACGCCACCTTTGACATTTGACAGTTTGGAACTTGTAATCACTCATTCAGCTGTTTGGGATGTGTTGGTGACTGAACGTCTAAAACAGTCTCTGAATACTCCCTCTTTTGTGGTGCTGCACGGAGGCATTAGGCCTGCCTTAGTACGCTCTGCTCTACACCGACGAGACGCAGCCAAGGGGAAATGTTGGCTTCTGTCCGGCGATTCCAGTAACTTTGTCTTTACAGGAAGCCCAGTTATCTTGGACATATAACAGGCCTGTTAATATTCAGGTGTCTGCACAATGAACAGGTCGTCAAGAACAAAGCCTGGCGTTGTGTCGAGAGGTCTTTGTTCCTCCTGAGCGGTTGGCAGCGCCACCCTGAGGGATGGCGACAGCGTTGTGGCCAGCAGCAACATAAGTCCCTGCCTCGAATTATATGAACGTACTGGCATAAGTCTGTTGTTCCAAACAGCACATTTCTTCTGACTAATTTGTGAAAATGTGGGCACAGATTTATAATTATTTCTTGCTGTTCTCGCCCTCTAAGGCAGGAACATACATTGAATATTTTTAGTACAAACTTGAGTGACAACATTCGGACGTGAGAAATAAGTAACAGAACACCGGAGAAAATTAAGTAATGTAGAACTTCGTAATTTACAGTATTCCCGTATTATGTGTTTAACATTACACACTTTCCGAGCAGTTGTTTTGTATACACAAGTTGACTTGTTACCAGCCACTGCACAACAGTTGTACACACTCCTACATGTTTCGGCTGAACTACTCAGCCATAAGCAGCGAGTCATCCTCTATACACATAAGCAGTGTGCAGCTGTCGTGGAATGGTAAAATGTACATATATTATAGTCACAATCACTTATTTGTTGTATGATAAAATCAGTATGTTGACATATAAAATTGTTTTAAGTATAAAATATGTACAATCTAAAATATAAATGTGTTGCCAGACATCTGTTTCCTAACCACCTTCAAGTTTTGGGGTAGAAACCCCTGGCTGTGGTCACGGGTAGTTATTCTTTACGTGATATCTCCGTACTCTGTTATCTTCGGATGATTAAATAAAGATTAGATGCGCAAAACAAAGTGCGTAAATATTTTTTGTTGAAAAATTTTAAAGAAAGTAGGCATGCCGGCTACCAAGGTGTATATGGGAAGATAACATTGACTTGAATCTTACAGAAACAGGAGCTGAACTGAATTCGGCTGGACCATTGTAGGCTCGGTTATAGGACTTTTTGAACAGGGTAATGAAGCACGGTTTTCCATAAAAATATATTCTTTAGTCACGAAATTAACTGTGAATATTTTTACAAATTTTCATTCACTTAGGCTGGAAATAATAAAGATTTTCACTCAAGAAGTATTACTTTAACTCATGGCAATAATATAAAGAGCTCAGGTGGAGGACCCAGCATATGCGGCTGTGAAGGCGAATTTCTTCCAGCATTTGCAGACCTCATCACGAAAGCGAGTAGCGCAGTTGACGACTAGGATACATACATTTTTAATCTCGGCACCAGACAGAATTAGTGTTTACGGAGACACTAGGCGTTTGTGGTATTCATTGGACAGAAACAGCGACGGGTGTAGCAAATACTGCCGAGACCATATCTGCTGCCTTCTACTGCATAGACAATCACTGCTGTAACTGCAGAACACTGGCGCCTCGCAGGTGATGTGATAACAGTGGCATGAGTGATAGAGGAACAGGAAATGAAAACCGGAAGTGGACTGAAATCAGAATGCGAAAATTAGTCCGATTTTGTAGTGCCTGCCATAAGCAATTATGTTTTCTAACAGGAAGAAGTGTATGTGGCTGCTTAAATATTTACAGATGTTTCGCAGTTTGTTGGACGTTTTCATGATCTTTCTCAGCTCCGAAATCTATATGATGGCGAAAGGTTGGAAAGGGGGGTGTTGGATATTTGGTGCGGAGTAAAAGGTAAAGAAGAGTCAGCGGCGTATTTTAACGGTGTGGGTGTGTGAAAAGCGTGAAATCAACAACTAGATGTTTGAAGACTGAAGGGACAATAGACGGGAAGAACAAGCGTGATTAGGGATGCTGTCAGAGACACTGTTACTAGTATAACAGAGAGACACAGCCTGACACAATTTGTCATAAAACAACAGGTTTTGCTGTCATGAAACAGGTGTGTGTTTCGGACTCACCGCCTCATTATCAGGCTTACAAAAGTACACAAACAGAGGCCAGTCGTATGTCATTACATTTATCACTCCAAGCCACATTTTCATTTTTTTGAAAACTTGTTTTAATGTCATTGTAAGAACACCTCAGTCCGTGGCATGTTAATTGTAAATATATGGAGCTAGCCTCCCCCTACATGTTATTTCCATAGGGCTGATAATGCTACTCTGGTCGAAATATGTAGCACTTTTCTAAAAATGAAATATCCTTTTGTGTAATAAGATTGTTACGTTAGAATGTACATCTGTATTATATGAATAATTTAAGAAACACAACGGGATGTCTCCCATAAAGAGAGGAGACATTCTATTTATTATGGCTGGAAGAAACAATTTAATATTCTGAGCGATCCCAGAGAGTCCCCGCTCGTCGTCCTCAAAACAAGGCTAGAAGCTACTTAGAGCTTTGGGAAACGAAGAAGTGAAGGTGAAGAGGAAGTGGAATGCTTGAATATGCAGCAGAGCAAGGAAATGCTGCTTTTGGCTTAAAATTTAAATATTGTTAAAGAATGAAACAAATCTAAATTGTATGTAGAGATATAGTTAACACCTCACATAGAACAGTTCGCACCCACTATAGAGACCAACCAGCTAATGCTGTTCAGGGAAATAAGGACTGTTCACCGTGAGAATCTTACGCGGCAGAATGCAGTCCAGGCAGCCACGGACCCAGCCAGTGTTCATGTCGCTAAGGCAGCCGCGTTGGTTTAAACATTTCACACAAACATCAAGTTTTGTCACAGGTGTTGTTGTTCTGTTTGAAACCAAAAGACTACATTATATTGTTCTTAAATTTTACGAGATTTGAGATTCCCGCTGCGGTGTTGCTACGGATTAATGCCTGCTTGTAGGTCTTATGTGAGGGCGCCTGGTTGAGCAAGTGGTTCTGTCCTCGACCAGCGACAGGATGTCTCATCCCACAAGACTTGAATCATCTTAAATTTTATTAAATTGAGAGTAGAAAGCATATCTTCTGTTAGAAATTGCAATTTTTTGGCGCTGATATACCTTCTGTATTGTGACTGAATTTTTCCTTCTACTTTTGATATATGCGACAAAAAACCCTGAAAAGATACACCAGTTCCTTCCGCCGTATCTGTCCATCCGTCTCTTCTCACGCAACGATTGAAGAGACACTGAACGTATTTTCATGAAATTTTACATGCGAGGGTTTGGCTAAACTCAAACAACATAAAGAAAGTTTGGTTAAAATAGCGATATTTGTGAAAGCAATTTGAACGAAGGAAGAAACACGCTTCCGCACCTTTTTCTAGAAAAACTTGCTGACTAGTCATCGGAGCGAAGAAATGTTTATAACATAAATTGTGTATAATAATAAATGCGTATTTCACTTTCAGTAGTATTTTGAAGCATCATGTGGCTTCACGTACAAAAAAAAGCTCGATTTTTATGCTGTGCCATTTCAAGTATCGAACGTCTGTGTAGAATGGTATCTCGAATGCGCCAGAAACGTTATGGTCTGTGTATATCGCCTAACTTGTTCCTTTATATTCAATATTATTTGACAGTAGAGAAAAACTGTGGCTGCTTCAAGGCTGCAGGTTTCCATTCACATAGATCGATTTGGTGTCATCTGTAGGATCATGACCACAGCCGTAACCTGCAATGATACATTTCCTTTAGTCAGCACACTGCTGTAAGTCCCACACTATTTTTGAGTCACTGAACTGCGTATTTCAGTATCGACCTTTTGCAGCTGACGAGCTGGTACTTCGATAACTTTCGAACCCATAAGCCTCCATTAAATCCGATCGATCTGTCGTTGTGTTGTTAATGGGGGCGTGGGGTGCACTGTTAGGAGATTTTTCGTTTTAAATGGTTCATTGGACAATGAATGATTGTTTCTGCTGATTCATTACAATGATACTGGAGACGATTTTGGTGTCACGTCTGATGTTCACCTGGAGCGATTTGAGAACACAAGAAGGAAGGAAGGAAGGAAGGAAGGAAGGAAGGAAGGAAGGAAGGAA
>BLKM01000056.1:49606-75351 GCA_013340265.1 Coptotermes formosanus
GTGTAGATAGAAGAGGTCAGGACTATGTACGTAACTACAATAATCAGTCAGTCACAATAACACAACTAATGGGACACCCCCTCCCCCGTACTGCACGTATACAACACTGTTTAGATTCCTTCAAGGCCCGTGAACGGGGACGAATGCACCTGTTACCTCACAGTCAGTCCGTAGCTTGAAGCCACATGCGCACAGAGCTAGCTCTTGCGTTATTTCTCACCTGTCGTCTCATGACAAGATCAAAACAGAATTCGTTTCTACTTGTAGCATGCACGGCCATTCACTTACAGTTTCTTTCCAGTATTCCAGATAAGCTCTG
Organism: Coptotermes formosanus; assembly: GCA_013340265.1. Taxonomy (NCBI): domain Eukaryota; kingdom Metazoa; phylum Arthropoda; class Insecta; order Blattodea; family Rhinotermitidae; genus Coptotermes; species Coptotermes formosanus. The sequence goes on from BLKM01000056.1 coordinate 49,926, forward strand.
TGGCAGTGTGAGTTGTGTGCGAGATAACTGCATACGAGTTTAACAAGACGCGCAATGTACGTATAGCATAATGTTGTGACGCTTTCGCGTAATGTTTGTTCCTCCTCGGCTGTCCTAAAAGCCCGATGCCATTTTAATTGAAGAGAATGCGCTCATGGCAACTTAATGTTGGCGGCAACAACGAAACGTACTTACAGCTTCATGTAAAGTGTCAGATGTTTCTGCCCGATTTTAACCAAATTTGGATTTCACTGATGGATTTTCACGAAAGCTTCGACATCAAATTTCAAGAAAAGCCGTCCAGTGGGAGTCATTTTGACGTGTGCGTTTAGAAAGACTGACAGACGGACACGACGAAGCTAATAGACGCTTTCCGCTACTATGCGAACGCGCCCAATAAAACGTTAGTTAAGATGAGCAACTAAAAGCAGTGGGTGTGCCATTGCGTATAAACACTTCAGTCATTACATCTTTCCCTTCATTCTGGATGGAGAAAAATGTTATGCGCTTCCACTAAGTTGAAAGTGGTACTCAGGTTTCAACTGTGAAATAACAGGCATGGTCGAAACCATCCAATCTGAGTTGCAACTCAACCATCGGCTGCTAGCACAGAACACGCTGGGCTACTTCGCCCGATACCTTCACTATATAACAGCATGCTGGGTCCTGGAGACATGTGAAATTCTGCACCGGGCTTAAAACTAAGACAAAAGGCCTTGCAGATTGTGCCACGCTGTGATGAAGTAGCGTGGCCAGCTGACAGTGCCAGACAGCGCCAACAGGTTGTTCATTGTCATGACATGTCTAGTGACAAGACCAAAGCTGTGCTCTTCCGGTGGGTCGCTGGAAAGGTATATCAGGCTGGTACAGTACAGTACCTGCCTGGTCCTCTCTGTTATTGTAAAATGTTCCGAGTCGAAAAGTTGCCTATTTTCATCCAGTGGCTGCTTAACATACCACCAGGTTTAACATGAAGGCCAATTTCACACAGGGCGCTACTTGCGATACTATTTCAATTCGATGGCAGTGCAATGACGATACGATACATACAGCACTACATGGGCCCCCCACTGCAGGAAATCCACTCCGACGGCTTGCACTGGTTCAGTGTGAACATGTCGTAAATTGTAACAGAAATAATATCTGAGTACCCGTGAAGGCGAGCCTACGTTAGGTTCTACGAGTAAATCAGTAGCGGTACTTTCAGCAATCAACTACGCTGACTACTTAATAAATCAAACAACAAAATACACTGTGTACAGGAAAATCACTATTGAATTGTAAATCGTCGTTTCGCAGTCCTTCCCTCTTCTGCCTACTCACAGCAAGTGTCGAGGTTGTTTATTTTCACTTGATCACACTCAGACACACACCACAGTCGGCAGGACTCCTCTGGACAAGGGATCGGCCCGTCGCAAAGACCTCTACCTGACAACGCAAACACTTACAAGAGACAAACGTCCATGCCGCCGGTGTGATTCGAACCCACGATCCCAGCAAGCGCTCGGCCGCAGACCTACGCCTTAGATCGCGCGGCCACTGGGATCGGTTACCATTATAAATACACGAATATATGCCTCAGTATCACCCATTAAATGATTTGCGGATATTTCGTCGCACTAGACATATTTTGGTCTTTCTTGTATAACGACGATCTTTAGAGCCATGCAAAATGGGGTTTCCCCAACAAGCTCCGTAAGTTTCATGTACTTACATAACCTAACACACCACTGTACATTCCGTGATTATTTCCGCCGTTGCGACAGATCCGTGATTTCAGGCTTCAACCGCGATGTTGATGAGATCTGCGCTCTTCTGGGATGTTACGCAACGTCGGGGGGAACCCTTTACCTTCAGGATTACTATCCGACGCTGCTTAATACCCCACAAGAGCGCAGTGCTTTTCTGTGACAGAGATCGTACATCTCTGGCGACATGTTTACGACTGAGCGCCAGACAACACAGCATGCTGAGTGGTCAACCTATCGTATCGGGCCGTCGTGAACGTATCGTCTGCAGTGTGCCAGATCGCATTTGTAACCAAGTGTGGAGTCGCACACTAAGCTATTCTTATCGCTATCGTATCTTAAGCAGTGTTCAGCGTGACAGTTCCATAAAACATTCTACATTCTGCCCACACAGTGCATTTGTCTATTTTGCATGGTTCTATGAAAAAAAACGCTGATATTTCCCTATAATTCAGTGCTGCAATATATATTGCAGTAGGCTTAAGTATTTTAAACACATAGACTGAAAGGATCAAAAGAGTGTTTATGTTCTTATATAAAAGTGTAAGTTCATGACACACATATTTATAAACACGTATGTATGGTGGGAAGAAGTTTCGTTTAATTTTTTTCTCAGAATAAGATAGACTTGTAATGACGGTGTGTGTTTAGAATTGGGTATAAAATTTTATCAAAATCTGTCTAAAATATTTTGCGCTCCGCTAAATATTAAGGTGTTATGTTAGAGATACGTGCAGAAATTCATGTAGGTTTTCACGTAAAGTGTCCGATATTTTTATTAGATTTTGAATAAACTGGAAGGTGTCAACATAGTTTTGTAAAACTCTGCACTATCAAGATTCAGAAATATCCTTCATCATTTGTCGCGTTTTTTCATGTATGCGGACAGACAGACTTACGGGGGAGCTTAATAGGCGTCCCGACGGTCAGTGACTACTCTTAGAAACAAAAGTAAAAAGGACTCGAAATGCAGGCGTAATGACAAGTGTGCACTAACGACAGGTTCACAGCCATATTCAGAGATAGCCTGAAATTAAAGACATCTCAGGCGACGGGCAATGTTGCTGCTGCCGCCCTGTAAGTCCTGTGTGGAACACAGGGCCTCTGTTAAGTTCTGCCGTCTAACTGTATTCCTCGACAGCTCCTTGGCCGTCTTCCAGCTCTTTCCCATCCGGTTTGTCTCCTCATCTATCGTTCTCCTCCACGTCATGCTTGGACTTCCTCTTCTCCTGCCCTTGAGGATTCCAGTCCAATGCTTCTCGTGGCAGGTCATTATTTTCTTTCCGTAAAGTATGCCCAATCCATCACCATATCCTTTCTCTCATCTGTATTCCAACTGGCTGTTGTTTTGCCCTGTCACATACTGCTTGATAAGATTTTTATGGGCCATCTTATTCGCAGAATGACGCGTGAACATCCGTTTATAAAAGTCTGTACTTTACTCACAATAATTCTGGTTATTTTACAGGTTTGTCATCCATATAACAACACAGATTTGACATTTTTATCAAAAATCCTGAGCTCAGATTTGCATGAAAATGCATTCCATCAGGCGATGGGCAAAGTTCAACAAGCATTTGGTTAAGTATACGAAATTTACACGCAAAATCCGTGCTTCTCTGGTACTTGAACCCCCACAGTCACTTCGTACACATGTTTCCCCGTCCAATAACAAACTGTTGCTGGCGGTGAAAGAGATCTGTCGCCATGGAAACAGCGGATCTTTTTGTGAATCTTGCAGACATAGAAGGAAATTCCTCTGCACAGTAAATGTCAACGGACTGATCTCGGCAGTTGTATTTAGAGAGATTCATGAGTCCTCACGGCACCCGCAAATTGCTTTCCGAGTGGCGTAGATAAAACATTGATCCTTACAATCCCAAGGGCCCCTAGTTCGAAAGGATTTTCAGACTTCTTGCTCCGAAGAGCGTGAAACCGTCGCAGTGTGAACTTCAGGCTGTAAAGCAGACTGTACGGTTAAAATACTCCGTATTTTGAACAACTCCTAGGCGTACCCAGAACTTTCCTTGGGCGGGCGTGGGGGGGGGGGGGGTTACGGGCTGACCCTGAGGCAATGTATAATTTATGTCTGATTTCAAAAGATAGATTACGAAAATCATGTCAAAATCGCCAAGCCGACATCTGGTTAGGTTACAGGGGAAATTGAAACTAACTGCAAAACAACGTAACCTGCACAACTATAAATTGTTATTATATTTTTCAGTATTCCAACGCAGTGGTCATCAGCCGATTTCAGAGGCTGATTCAGGCTGAAGCGTAAATCACGTACAGCCTTTAATAAGATCGTGTCTACAAAATATAAGATCCTGTCTACAAAATCTGTGTGTTTTAAATTTCTCTTTGGGGTGGGGGAGGGGGCTGCAGCCCGGCAGCCCCCCCCCCCCTTGGGTGCGCCAATGGAATATGCAGTGTATTTATTAGTTTAATACAACTCTTAGAACAAACGGCGATCATTTTCCTAAACAGAACTAACGCATTTTTCTTTGTAAAAGGGAAGCAGTGTGACAGCTGTGAGTTAAGAACTGAATTTTTAACTAACAAACAAACAGTCAAATACCGTGTGACACACTCGGAATCTACTTGCGCTCTGTTAACTGATAATACCATAAATTGCGTACAGTTGAACCCGGTTACAACAACATCGGTTTATCTAGCACCTGGTCTATAGCGTCAGATATTCTCTGGTACCAATTAATTCTACATTTGGAGCATAGATTTGTACGGTGCTGAAACTTGGACACTTCGGAAAGCAGATCAGAAATACCTGGAAAGTTTTGAAATATCGTGCTGGAGGAGAATGGAGAAGCTCAGTTCGACCGATCGTGTGGGAAATGAAGAAGGATTACAAAGAGTCGAGGAGAACAGAAATATCCTAAACACGGGCAAAAAAAAAAAAAAAGACGAAAGGCTAAATGGATTGGTCACATCTTGCGTTGAAACTGCCTTCTAAAATACTTGATTGAAGGAAAGTTAGAGGGAAGGATAGACATGATTGGAAGACGGAGGTAATGTCACATAGAGACAAAAATAAAAGCCAGTTGCAACTATGGTGTTTTCAGGCATTTCAGTCCCGAAGTCCGAAATCATTTCCCGGTAAATGCAAGGCACTACATGTAGTCAGGCGGACGAAAACCAAACAGGGTCTTTGTTGTGTTTTCAGCTTAACGGGCCAGTTGAGTTTCTACAGAACATTTTTTACGCCGATGTGAACAGTGCAGAGCGGGCGGATTCGTCGATCGCTCTGCAGAAAACAATGTTTTTTCGCTCTGGGGAGCGAAAAAATAACTTTTAGCAGGCTGCGGGGAAGGTGCTTGCATGTGTATGTAGCAAGTGGAATTAGAATTACACGGAGTAGTTACAGCTATATATTACGATGTTTCCTTAACCCTTTAAAGACGAAGCGTATCTGTTTTATACAGGACTCAGTGCTTACCGCGCTGTAAACACTCTCCACTTCGGTTATAAAAACCAATCTCTTAATGTTTTATAAGGCAAAAGTTGCTGTTTGTTCTGAGATCCGTACAAAACACATAAACGCAATGTGGGCACCTCGTAGAATTTTTTAATCTTAAACCTGGTCGTATATAAAGTTACCGCTAGGCTTTAAAAGGTTAATTATATTTATAATGCTTTTGCAAGATTTTTTACATATATCTTGACGAAATGCGGAATGGAGACAGGTTTTTCAAAAACTTCATTTATTTGGCATTCACTATGAAAAGTAAGAGTTGACCCTATTAGATTTTATGTATGGTTTAAACGAGTCAACGCACACAACGCTTTGTAAAATACTTGTGCATGTAACTAAAATGTGACCTTGACGTACAGTGTCTCCGGTGCTGCCTACGTACTTAACACAGGACGTAAGCTGCCCCGTTGATGTTTAATGTCAAGATGCGGTTTCACTAACGCACACAACTGCTCTACAAAAACTGTCTACGTTTCACTACTTGACCTTTTTAAGCCATGCATAAGATATTAATTATGTGTAAAATAATTTGTTAAGTTTTATGCAATATTATTTGATATCAGTTTCCTGATGAGAATCCCTTGTGGACTGAAACGTGTGGGAACACAGAGTGCTTTAGTATAATATAGATATCTGAGGAAAACACTGTGCGTTTTGTTGGTTGGTTGTTGTGAACTGAAACATTAGACATCACAGCATCTTTTGTATCTTAAAATATTAACCATTTAAAGCCAACCAACCAACCAAACAACTACAAAAAGCTAACTAAGGGCGTCCCTTGGTCTGATTAGCCATTCCTGCTTTTTAACGCATCGCTGGGCTCTGTAACAGACACCTTACTCTATAACGGGGATTTTGCTTACGCTGATGGTGTAGAGCCCTGGTTTAAACGGGGATTAGTTACGCTAAAGGCTACGGCTCTAGGAGCACATAGTCTTCCTAATTGAAGGGGGAAAACCTTTAAAGACGAAAGGTAATCTGTTTTATATGACTCAGCTCGTACCGTGCTGTAAACACACTCCGTTTCGGTTATAAAAACTAGTCAATTATGTATAAGGTAAACGTTGCTGTGTGATCTGAGATCCATACAGAACACATAAACGCAATGTCAGTACAATGTGGAATGTTTCATTTTTAAACCCGGTGCTGCCTAAAGTACCTGTTAGGTTTCAAAAGGTTAAGACAGAAAAACATCGGAATGTTACCCCCACCCCAAGAAAGAAGATATTAAGAAAAGAAACACATGAGCTGACTTCAGTCTATAGTCGTCGTCGTAGTCGTCATCATCATCATCATCATCATCATGAACGTAAACAAATGTAGGACACCTGGATCCTGTCCTGTGAAAATTCAATCATGAAGATGCTGTTGATCTCCCCATCTTCTTTTTGGTCGACTTATGTCGCGCTTGCCTTTCGTTTGTATTCCCCTGTAGTCATTACAGATCACAAAATTAAACGTCTCTCTTTGGTGTAAGAAGATATTTTAAGACAAGCCTGATCAAACGAAAAAATTCAGATAAAACGCTCACTTTTAAATGGAGCTGATATAGAATTAGTTGCCACAGAACTTACACATACGGACCCTGTATTCACAGAAGAAAGTGACGACGCCAATATTTTTGTGATTTAACTTCCCCCTTGCAGTTTAAATCCTCACGCGACAATATACGTACTGAACATGCAATCTTGTTCCAAAACCCAAGGCCATCCTCCACAAAATTGTATAAACCAATCAAATTAGGTTTGACACAAAGGAACACAATTACAATGACTGTTGCAAGTCAGATGATGCCACCGAGTCCGTTTAACGTGACTGTAGTTTTCAAATACTCAATTCAACATTCTGTTCAGAATTTTTGGCAGTTTAAGTGACAGATGTGGAGACTTGTACTGCCATACTGGAAACGTCATCACGAGTTTTCACGTACACGGAACGTCTCCAAACAAGATTTTCCGTAGTTGAAAAAAATATTTTGGTGCTGATGAGTGAATGAAACTATATTTCACAAGGAGCTGAGTGGTGTGAGAATACAAAATATTTTGCACGATCCATCCACATATATGTTTGGACTGTCCACTCTACACGTGAGGATGCCTTTCTCTGAGGGTGTCTGCATGGTCTGGCGTTTCTCTCAGGACTTGAAATTTATAAATGGCAGGTGAGGAGTAGTGAATAAGAGCTATATCTGGATCTAAGGTGAAAGAAGTAAAGAAGAAGTACTTTGGAAAACCTGCTCAGATTGGACAGAAAAAGCCTACGGGCTGTGGAATATCTAATGACGTCACTGAGAACAAAGATACGCTGAAGTTGTGGCGCTGTTTGCATCTTCAACAGAAACTGATTTGCTTTGGTGACTTAATGCATCGTGTCGGATTGGTGCCCTGTATATTGCAATGCATTCGACAAATACGTGCGAAATACTGCCGAACTATATGTAACTATATCTGTGGTACTGTACGACAGCAGGTGTCCATAAAGTGATAATTCATTAAACCGGAGTAATAAAATCATCCGGTTTCACATCGGATAAGTAGCAGAAGTGGTGTAGATATCAAGAAACAAGGACCTTAAGAGGCACAGAGGGGGTCACCAAACTTGGCTTGCATATGCTGCTTTTAGGTGCTTTTGCATATTCGCCTAAAGCACCTGTTATCATCATGTCCGTCCGTCTGTCCATCTGTCGGCCACGTATCAGCAGGCGTCCACTGGATGGATTTCCGTGAATTTTAATATTAACCACCCTTACGAAAACTTCTCAATAAAATCCAAATTTGGTTAAAATCGCGCAGAAAATATCGAGAAATGTACATGAAGACCGAAGTAGGTTTTTGCCGGCGACGTCATATCACCATAAAAGCGCTGTCTTTGCGTGAAATGTTATCAGGCTGGTAAGACAGCCGAGGTGAAACAAATACTACGCGACTGAGCCACGACGTTACGTTATACACACATCGCATACCTTGTTTTTTGTTGGTTCCCAAATAACTAGGCCTGTGTAAAGAACGAATAGAGGTTTGCTGTCTGAAATGCTGGAAGAAGCAAGCAAGTGAAGATAAAGCTGAAGACAAAATGCCTGTAATGATCTTAAAATTTATGAAGGCTGTTCTGAATATTGAAAGCATTTGTAGTTTAATTCCCATTTTTGATTATTTTTGTAACCTCTGACCTATGGATATGGATGACACGTGTAAATTCACAGGTTATCATCATCAACATCATCATCATCATCATCAAGTTACACGTAACTTACATCCGTTACAAAAATTATAATTTAGCTTTTACATATCGAAACTCTTTCACCTCAGCGTCAGTGCATTTGTAACCCCATTTAAGACAGCAGCAGTATTTTTCCTGACTAAAATCTACACTGTTTCCGTAGTGCAGTTGCGGCGTGACTGAAGAAGGCAACAGACCTCTTTGTTCAATAAGTGACCAAGAATTTATCCGCCAGTTTAGCTACTGAAAGATTCACGTAATGTACTAAAGCCAATTAACTAACAATTTGCTCATTGCCATACTCACAACAGCTCACACGTGTTCTGTATTTTGCAGTAAACTAATTCAGTCCACACACTCCCATCTTATTCCTTAAAAATACATTTGAATATTATACTCACATACGCCGACGTATTCCAGGTTTACTTTTCTTTAGGTTGTCCGATTATGATGATACTTGCCGTTCTCTCCCCCAGTGTACTATAGATACTGGACTGTGTGGCATCGATTAGACCTCGAATTTGCTAAGAGTTTTAACGAAAATCAACTAGTTGTTTCAGGACTCACTGGGCGTACACGACTTTACCCGAAAGACCAAGAGGCTGTTAAACTGTCTTAAAGCTAGCACCCGAGTCGCAAGGAATTGGTCCAGCTTGTGGCTACGCTAAGGAGACGGAGCGTAAATCCTGTTTCGAGCTCATTACGGGCACTCGATTGTGCGACGCTCGAAATGTGGCGACATGGGCAAAGGGGCAGTGGAGTGCGTACTGTGACACGGATACCATCCATACGTTCTTTGCATTCCTACTTGGCTTTCAGGTTTATTTATTGGAGAAAGAAATCTAACTTTTTAGCTGGGTTTTCCCATGGCGCAACAGCCCCCAGTGGGCCAGGGCCCCCTCATTATCGAGGCTTCACGATCACACTCAGACACACCACATTCGATAGGACTTCTCTGGAAGAGGGATCAGCCCGACACAGAGACCTCTGCCTGACAACACACAACATTCAGAAGAGACAGACATCCATGCACCCTGTGGGATTCGAGCCCACAATCCCAGCAAGCGAACGGCCGCAAACCCACGCCTTAGCCCGCGGCCACTGACATCGGCGTGTAGCCGGTTTAGCGTTGCTAATATAACAACTAGGGTACAAAATAAACGACCGAATAATCGGGTTCGATTCCCAGCAACAGGAAATATTTGTTTCCGTTTTCTTAACGGCGTCCAAAGTGGCTGTAAGGCCCACCCAGTCCCCTATGCAGAGGGTGCCAGGGCCCATTTCTCTGCTTGTAAAGTGACCGGTGCTTGAAGCCGACCGCGTGCTTCCATCTGGTGCTGAGGTTAAGAAATCGCGGCCTACGCGTGCATTTCCCAGCAAGTTTTTATTGCGTGGAGATTAATTGATTACTAATACGAAAATTTTTACTTTCACCTGCACAGATTGCTGTCACCAAGTTACACTTTTACAACTCGAAGTGCAATAATATTATCTCCCCTGAAGCTTCTTTTAATAGTCACTTTGAGTACGTTGATAAGGCAATTCAATGTAACAGCCTTAAAGAACTGAGGTTACAGCGGACAAAGTACAAGCAAAGCTGTCTCTGCTTTCCACTGAGTACCCCTCATATACCGGTGACGTATTAATAACAAGGGTAATTTTCGTTCTCCATTTTTATCGCGTCTTCTTGAGAGAACAATAAACTTCTATGCAACTGGGTATAAATGCGGGATGGAACCCTCAGATTACATCTACGGTACTGCGCCAGTTACGTGGCGTCGGGTAATATGACTCTGAATGGTGAACTGGAACATGCATGCTACGCGCACACTTCATCACATACCCTTTATATGATCATCCAAATAATACATAATGAGTAGTATAAGCCATTAAGCTCTTCCCTGTGTAATGTTCACTCTCTAAATTCCTTCCTCTTCAGTCAAAATATTCTCCCCAGCACCTTAGATTAGGTTAGGTTAAGTTAGATTAGGTGAGGTTAGGTTAGGTTAGGTTAGGTTAGGTTAGCTTAGGTTAGGGCAAAGCACGGCAAAGATTTTAGGTTTGTGCAGCTGTACAACTGAAGTCTTTTTTCTTCTGGAAACCGCTGCCCTCAGTGCAATTTGTTCGCACGTAGTAAGTACATAGCTTGCACTGATTATAGTTAATACAACTGCAGCAGAACACGACTTCATGAATGAAGACACTGTTCACACTATTTTTGCCAAAATGTTATGACCATCTCACATTTATAAAAAGGCATCTTACAATGATTATACCATACAGTTACAAGCCATCTGAGTGTAAATATTTTGTGTCATAATATGTCCATCGACTGTGTTGTGTCGTACAAAGGTAATTTCGAATAAACCCTCCTACCTCATGTTACAGCTTCAAGAGTGGGAAAGGCAGGCAATTGATTCCTTTCGCACGAAATTCCTGCTCTCGTTCCATCATGATAGCGAAGCGTTTCCTGGTGAATCGCGTGGAGATCAGCCACCCAGCCACCCTATTCACCTGACCTCGCGCCAGCCCAATTTTTCCATTCCCTAAACTAAAATCCGCCCTCAAGGTGAAAACTTCAAGACGCGGACATTAAGAATAAAGTAAGATACAAATTAAATGCAGCTCCATGGAAATCTCTGACGACTGTTGGCGCAAAATCCAGAAAGCAGTAGAATATTTGTTGCGGCCAAGGAAGTTACTTCTAAGGAAAATAAAACATTTTCCCTCTTACATCATGTATATCTGTTCTCAGAGGCTGAATCTGGAGTTTTATTGTTTGACCTCCTATGAAGTTATTGAGGAAAATATTTCAGGCTGGCAGGAGTTGACCGAAACTTAGTCGAGCTGTGTTCGGTAATGTATTGAACCTTCCTCCTTCCGCCTACTTCCCTTTTCCCTATGTTGTGGCAAGTTGCACGTAAATACCTCTTAGTTCTGCCTTCAGATTCCGATGTATCAGCGATTTATTCAAAGTCGCCTGCCCGTCAGATAGTAAAGTTGCTCTGTACTTAATTAAACACGACGGAATGAACACACATGGGGCAGTGGAGATACGGCTGCATGCCTTCTCAATGCCAGTACCATACGGTGGTCAGTGGTTAGGTTTACACCCCGGCCACTTTATGGGTGGAGAAATTCCTCCATTTTCCACTGAATATGAAGCCGTGTAGCACCCAGTGCCAGTCTGGACGCTGTGGCGAAGGGAAAAATCTTTGCTCCTGCTGCAAATCAAACCACGATTACCAAGTTTTCCAGCCCACAGCTTAATGATTGGGCTAACCGCTCGGATGAGAAATGTGATTACACAGATGAGTTTTAAAGCTATCCCATTACAGGCCTGAACAGGCCCCTAGGGCTGCAGGAGGTCGAGGTTCCCGGATTTCCAGACAATCGGCACATGAAGGTGGTAAGGTTGTCGGCCCTAAGCACCGGCCGCCTTTACCCGCCAGGAAATATTCCTGGTACTCATTTCTCTTAGAGGCTGAGTCGACTCCAGGGCCATAGTGCGTCCGGAAGGATTAAGTCAATGAAAAATTCCAATGGTTTCATCGGAAATCGAACCCGTGACCTTCCGGCTTATACACTGATGAGTTTAGAAGGCAGTTTTTAAAAAGCCTACCATGCCACCATTTTCATGTAGCCACTGAGGAACACCATGGAAATGTCAGTCACTACAGTGTGCCTTGGCGATAAGGATAGCGGTTTGAATATACGACATACCAATACACCGTAACGATTGGCGACTTTTCAGGATGTTGCGGTCACTTGAGGCTACGTCACAAACGATTATGCAGTCCAAAGAAAGCGTTAAATTTTATCCGAAAGACAGCGCACACCGATAAGCCCGGATAAGACATGGCATGACCAGTCACGGTTATCACTGGGTGGGTTTTAGAGCCCGCTAGTGAAGGCGAAAGAGTATAACAACATTACGACAGTCGGCGTGCGCGTGTTGCTGATATTCGAGTGCAGAATTTACGTCATTCAAAGCGCCGCGGCTGTTCGAACGAGACAGGATGACTAACTTTTTAAAGCCTAGCGTTAACTTTACATACCACCAGGTTCAACATTAAAAAATTCTACGTGGTGCCCACATTGCATTTATGTGTTTTGTGTGGAGCTCAGAACAAACAGCAACTTTGGCCTTACAGAACATTAGGAAATTGGATTTTATAACCGAGGTGGACAGTGTTTACAGCGCGGCACGCACTGAGTCCTTATATAAAAGAGATACGCTTCGTCTCTAAAGGGTTAACCTTTTAAAGCCTAGCGGTAACTTTTACGTACCACCAGGTTTAACATTAAAAAATTCTACGTGGTGTCCACATTGCGTTTATGTGTTTTGTACGGATCTCAGAACAAACAGCAACTTTTGCCTTATAAAACATTAAGAGATTGGTTTTTACAACCGAAGTGGAGAGTGTTTACAGCGCGGCACGCACTGCGTCTTTATATAAAACAGATACGCTTCGTCTTTAAAAGGCTAACGAATGTTGACTGCGCATGCTTCGTTGCAATTGCAGTACTCCGCGGCGACAAAATTTGAGATTGGTCACATTTGCGATCGTCAGAGTTCAGGTATATCCAGGCGCAATCCATTTTGCCGTACATTTAAACTACATATTTAGCTCTATATTATTATCACCACGCATTTTCGTCATGAACTAATAATTACCAACTATCGCACTATTAGAACAGTTTATATTAAAACGTGTACAAACCCCTAACATGTTTCGACGAACAAATCGTCATCTTCAGGGGATCATTCATGGGTGTATCAGTCCAGTCAGGCGTCCATATGTTAAGGTCGCACTGAAAGCTAACCTCACTGGGTTACAGGACAGCATAAATCAATCCTGTTTATAGACATTTGTACACCTGCCCCATAAGTTCCACTTCCATACACGACAGCGATTGGCTACACGAAGAACGACCAAGTGAAATTACAGACTGAACTATGCATACGATGATTGGACAAGTGCTGCAAAATAAGGTGGTATTTCTTGACTTTAACTTTGTGTTAATTCAATAACCACATTAAGGATTCGTTTGTACAGTGTTTGCAAGGCCCAGTGAGTTTATCTTTTAGTGTGACCTTAACATATGGACGCCTGACTGGACTTATACACCAATGAATGACCCCTGAAGATGAAGATTTTATCGTCGAAACATATGTAGGGGTGTGTACACTCTTTAACCCTTTAAAGACGAAGCGTATCTGTTTTATATAAGGACTCAGTGCGTACCGCGCTGTAAACACTCTCCACCTCGGTTCTAAAAACCAGTCTCTTAATGTTTTATAATGCAAAAGTTGCTGTTTGTTCTGAGATCCGTACAAAACACATAAACGCAATGTGAGCACCACGTAGAATTTTTTAATGTTAAACCTGGTCGTATGTAAAGTTATCGCTAGGCTTTAAAAGGTTAATATATACTGTTCTAATAGTGCGTTACTTGGTAATTATTAGTTCACACATATTTAGCGTCCGTGATAATCATTAGTAAGAAGAAGATTTTTAATTAAACCATTGTGGCCTATCGGACGGCTGCATTAGTGACACCTCAGAACAATCTGCTTCTTATGAAAACTGCAACAAAATACAGTCGAACCCGGTTATAAGGACACGCTTTATACTACATCTCGTCTATAGCGTCAGATATTCTGTGGTGCTATTTAATTCCTCACTGTTACCCGTAACGTTATAGTCCTCAGTTATAACAACACTCGTTTATAACTACACAAAATATTCAGTCCCTTTCATGACGTTATAACCGAGTTCGACGTTACATCCTATTACAAGACAGGTAATAAGGAGGTAACGTAAGACTACGGGCCGTTCGCACAAGGTTTGTACCACCTCTGCTGTCGCACCAGTTCAACCGAACACCACTGAGCGTGATTTCGAAACCTCAACAAAGATGAGCCCCTGGACAACTGGGGTTGCTGCGCCATTGAAAAAGAAATTATCAATAGGCATACAGACGGGGAATAAGGAAATACGTTGGCGTTCCTGTGATAAAGATAAGTAGGATCTCTTTAAAGACCACAATTAACCTGAAACGTACGAATTTAAAGATTCAGCTCGTGTAGCGCCGTAAACACATTCCGCCTCAGTGATGCAAACCGATGCGGTAACTGTGCAGCGTGTACGTTCTGACTTGTGAGGGCCAAACAAAATACATAAAAGCACTCTGTGGGCAGACTGTAGACTTCTGAATACTGAACCTTGTGGTACACAAAGTAACCGTTAGGACTTAAAGGGGTAATACGGCTGAAAGTAGCGTTATATGAACTGCAAGCGATAAGGAAAGGAACTGCGGGAGGAAGAAGCCCCCTGTGTGAAGGGAAGAGTTTCACAAAGATATACTATTTAAAGTTCAGTAATGTGTAAGTCGTGAGATTCGCAGATGGATGAATATGAAAAAAAAGTGTAGCTCAGGGGTGTCAAAGCTTTTGACCAAACGCCACAACTGTTATTATGGGCTGGTTAGCGTGCTGGATGAGTAAAAATAAAAAAAAAATTATTTAGCTAACATCTTAAATTATTTTGTAATTTGTGTGTGCGTGCGTGCGTGCGTGCTACAGAAAAGATAGTAGCGACGATACTTAGAAGAAGGATTGAAAGGAAAATTGAGTGCGTACTTGGAAAAGATGAGTTTGTATGGTGGTGGGTTTATGGACTTTATCCATCGTCCGAAGAATAAAGCATTAAAAATATTAAAAGATCAAAATCACAACGTTTCGGAAGCTGGCTCTGCTTCCGTCCTCAGGTGAATGGTGGGGGAGAAGAGAAGGGGGGCCCCTTAGACAGAGCTAGCCTCCATCACTGGTCCACACAATATTATACAGCATCGTCAAAACCTTTTAGAATTTATCCAAAGATCAGTTTGGATTTAGAAGAGTGAATGGAACTTGGGATGGAATTGGGATGCTGAGAATAATATCAGAAAGGACTTCGCACACAGAGCAAGAACTGTGTGCTTGCTTCATAGAACGGCAGAAATATTTTGCCGTGTAAAATGGACCAAATTAATGTTGATCCTAAAGGGAATTGGGACAGACTGGCGCGAAAGAAGATGGACCAGCAAACTGTACATGGATCAGAGTGCTAAGTGCGACTGGACAAAGGCAAGATGAGAGGTGTGAAGGTTGGAAGAGGATTGCTGTGTATTACCAACCAACCCGCACACACTTATTTAAAACCAACATTCAGGTTTCTTATTCACCCCCCGACATGTTTCAACGCTAGCAGGCCGCGTTTTGGATACTCCAGGTGTAGCTTATGGGGATTTTTAACGTGTACGAAAGTGGCAAACAAAAATGTTATGAACTACATTTTCAGAATTACATGTGAACAGGAAAATTAAGTCAGTAGGAAGCTAATGCCCTGTAAGACATGACAAGGGAAAGCCAAGGGAAGACGCATGATTGTGTCAGTATTTTTGGGGTTATTAATGTCACTCAGGAGACAGACAAATGGAAATGCACGAAAGCGTAAGCTCGGCTTCGATCCTGGGTCAGTCCGCGTGGGATTTGTGGTGGAAAAAGTGGCACTGAGACAGGTTTTTCCCCGAGTACTTCGGTTTTCCCCTGTCACTTCTGTTCCACCGGTGCTCCACAGCTTGGCAAAGGACAAAAAATAATCAGCATCTCCACCTTCACCAAGGGTTTCACAAGAAACCTTAAGGCTGCGGTGCGTCCGTAGCGTCTGCTGTGGGGTACTTCTCTACTAAGAAATGCATGAAAAGACCTGAGATCCATAAAAACTCGATCCTACATGGTCTCAGATAATGTGAAGGTGATCTAGGGCTCAAATAAAATGAAACCAAATTAATCGGGCTTTGTAAAACCCAGGCATTTGACAACCTAAACGGAAATAACAAACTGAACTCTTCAAGTGTTCAAAACTGTGGGGCAGCTTGTAGACGGTCAGGGATATACGGAGTGCCACTTTGTGGCTAAAATCGGAGATGTGGGAGGATTTAATTAGTGCCTGCTTGACAAGTGCTGTCGGAGTGGCGCTGGCAATTCGTGCAAGAATGGCCCACCCATTTTCTCCCATTGACTTCGTCAACGGATCAGTTCATATTTAACTTGGCAAAGCGCCTTAACGCAGCAGCAGTTTATATAAAAGTGCATAGAATAAGATTCACGAATTACACAGCGGTCCTACAGACAACATTTACAATTACAAGATCCAGGATGTCCAGCCGGTATGTATCATTCTAGAAACTGGTAAGTCTAGCGTATATGAAACAGTTTCAATAGGCAGTAGTTAGAAAATACAATCGTATCGTTCCGCAGTCCTTCCCTCTTCTGCCTACTTGTTCACAGCAGGTGTCGAGGTTGTTTTTTATTTTCACTTGATCACACTCAGACACACACCACAGTCGGTAGGACTCCTCTGGACGAGGGATCAGCCCATCGCAGAGACCTCTACCTGGCAACACAAACACTCACAAGAGACAAACAGCCATGCCCTCGGTGGGATTCGAACCCACGATCCCAGCAAGCGCTCGGCCGCAGACCTACGCCTTAGACCGCGCGGCCACTGGGATCGGCTTAGAAAATACAAGCTGAGCGTAACAATTCTGGTGCCCTGAAGCTGTTATTGCCTTTAAATAGTAAAATTACCATTTCGTTAATGACAAGACTATACAAGGAAGAGTTTTAAGACCTGCACTCCTCACCAAATACCATTCGATTGATCGAATCAGGAAGAATCAGATCGGCAAGGCATGTGGCATGTACAGGAGACAGGAGACGTGTATAGAGGGTTTTGGTGGGGAAACCTGAGAAAAAGAGACCACTTGGAAGACCTAGGCGTAAATGGGAGAATGATATTTAAATGGATCTTCAAGAAATACGATAAAGAGGCATGGACTGGATTGATCTGGCTTATGACAGGGACAGGTGGTGGGATCTTGTGAATGTGGTAATGAATTTCGGGTTCCATAAAATGCGCGGAATTTCTTGACTAGCAGAGGACCTGTTAGTTTCTCAAAAATAACTCTGCTCAGTACAGTTCATTTTTCTTCCCTTTCTTTAATTACTTCGAAAGGGGTAAGACATAATAAGGAAAAGTTTACTGGACATACAATTTAACATGGGCGCCTTTCTTGTCTCTACAACGTCTGTTCGAAATAGCTTTCGCTTCAAAACGTTTCCCCATTTAAGCCTGAGATATGGACAGAAAGGTCTGCACGCAGACTGTCCAATAAATAACGTTCCCTTGCACATATAAATTAAGCGACAAGCCATTACAATATTAAGTATAGCCTATTTATTCCACTGAAGAGCCATTATTTTTCAACCTAATCCGTGACCACATTAATGTGCATTCCCTATCTTGTTACGAGTTCAAAAATTCCATCTCGGTAGAAATCGGACCCCTCCATTCGTTACAATGCAAGAGCAGTTATTTCACCTTCCTCCTTCTTCTGGAGTCGACGAATTTCTGTGTTGTTTCAGAAGCAAAACAATCGAAAGTCGGATGGGCAAGGTGAAACTCTGGTGTGGTTGAGGATCCAGCAGTTCCCAGTCAAATGAAAGCAACCAAACTTGTGTCAGATGCGCGCTGTGGGGCGTACCGTTTTTGTGTTAAAAGATCACACGGGCGGCAGGTGTCGCTCATCATGCACCTCTATCAACTGGCGGTGAATCTCGATGGGGGGAAATCTGTTTCGCCCACAAAACCCGAATCAGACTACGAAACTCCTATTTGGGACTCAGTTTCATTTTGTAGTGAAGGGCCCCGCCCCCGACACTACTGGCACACCGCAGCTTTAAGGCTTATTGTGCAACCCTGTGATGAATATGAAGATTAGTTTTTTGTCTTTTTCGAAGTAATGCAGCAATGGTGGAATGAAACTGACAGGGGAAAACCGAAGTACTTGGGGAAAAACTTGCCCTACTGCCACTTTGTCCACCACAAATTCACATGGACTGACCCGGGATCGAACCCGGGCGGCGGCTAACCGTCTGAGCCATAGTATGACCCTAGGACCACGTTCCCGGTACTGCGGTCATTGCAAATTAATTGATCCCATGAATAGCATCTGAGTGATTGACCCTTGCACCATTTCTTGTACGTTATCCCTACTGCTGGTGCTACCCCCTAACGCTTCTTTAACACGACAGAGGATCTTGCATTATGAACACGCCTGATATGTCTTAACTTAAAGTTTTCTGTATCTCGCATCGGTTTTAACTAAAATTAGAATCTTTTCAAAGATTGTAGTAAAGGCCCCCAGTGTCCAAGTGTGTGTGAGAATATTTCATTCATTTCTCCAATTGTTGGATTCGTGCATATGGAAAGTCTAAATTAACAGGCGTTTGGTAGAGGTACTGATGCACCTAAAGGGACCTGCAAAGGTCAGTGTGCTAATACAGAGACTTGAGAATTACTGCAGATCTCTGAAGCACGTACAAGCGTACCGCATTTGAAGGTTAGTCCTATAAAAGAAGACATTACGTAATATTTTCATGGCACCACGGTCCCTAGCGGGCCACGGCCTCCTTATTATCGGTGCTTCACGATCACACTCAGACACATCACACTCGGTAGGACTCCTCTGGACGAGCGATCAGCCCGTCGCAGAGACCTCTACCTGACAACAAACAACACGCGCAAGAGACAGACATATACGCCCCTGGCTGGATTCTTTTCCTCGTCTTGTTTGTTCCTTTGATCCATTTTGTACCCTTGAATCCTTCCTTCCTTCTTCATATCACTTATGTTCCATATAACTGCCCTTGTACAACAAACAACACAAATATCCATGCCTCCGGTGGGATTCGAACCCACGATCCCACCAAACGAGCGGCCGCAAACCCACTCCATAGACCGCGACGCCAGTGGGCTCGGCACTATTGACGGGGATGCAAGCATGACAATCGCTTACGTGATATTATAGATGTAAATCGGAGAGTTTAGTGTGGAATTGATATTTGGGAAATAAATGCAGAAACGTCTTGAAGAGTAACGAGTAGAGAACCTTATGACGGATCTATGTTAGTCAGTACAGCGACTAGTTTTAAGGACTAAACGGCTGGAGAATTAGACACTCAATTCCCGGGACAAACATCTGTCTTCTCCACAGGTCGTGCAGACCGGTTCTGGGGCCCAATCAGGGGATTCTATCCAGTGGGTATCAGGAGCAGCTTCTCCGGACATAAAGTGACTGGCGCGCAAACATGACCACTCTGTTCCATACACTGCCGAGATTAAAACTGCTTGAAACTAGACCCCATTATACACACATATCTTGGTGCTTAATTAAGCACAAATAATACTGTAGAAAGGGGTAGTTTTTGCGTGGGGTAGATAAAAGTGGCTCCACTTGGGGTAAAATATTGTTACACATTGTCATCAAATTGTTACCAGAATTTGTACGCTGTTTATGACATTTATATGTTAATTCGTTTGTAATTTATTTCATGAATTTTGTTCTTTCGCCGATGCCAACGGTCACGCGGTCTGGGGCGTGGGATTTCGGCCGAGCGCTTGCTGGGGTCGTGGGTTCGAATCCCACCGTGGACATGGATGTTTGTCTCTTGTGGGTGTTGTGTGTTGTCAGGTAGAGGTCTCTGCGTCGGACTGATCACCAGTCCAGATAATTCCTACCGAGCATAGTGTGTCTAAATGAGTGTGATCGTGAAGCGTCAAAAATGAGGAGGCCTAAGCCCACAATGGGGCTGTTCAGCCACAAACAAACAAAAAAATTCTGTTTTTTTCACCAGATAGTACCTTGGTTGCATGGTTGATTATTTCAATTCTAGTTCATTTATTACTTGCTAGGGTAGTTCACCGGTTAGTTCCCTGGTTGATTATTGTTTAATTTATCTTCCGTGACTATTTCTTTGGTTGGACACTCCTGATCACCTGCACTCCCGCGCCATTATGTGTGTCGGTCGAAATCTGCCACGTTTACCGATTTCGTGATAATTCAGGAGACGCTTCTGCAATGGACAGCCGCGTCAATCCATTTACAGCTAAAGACTGTAAAGGCACGACGAAGATGGACAATGGAGTGTGGCTTGTAAGCAATCAGTGATAAAAATCAGCCCTGCGCTTCGTATAAGACTGGCTTATAACAAGTAGTTGCCCCGCGGCAGGACACACCTGCACGTCAATCGATTTGAATACCGCAGTTTATCTGACGCGCTTAAACACCAGTATAGTATTCAGTTGTAGGCATGTAGAATTTGAGAAGCATTGCTGGAGGTAACTCCATGGAGGACAGTCCTTCTTGAGAAGCTAACAGTTCCTCAGCTAGTCCAGAAATTCCCCGTATTTTATGGAGGTTCATTACCGCATTCACAAGAGACCGCCACCTGTCCCTATCCTGAGCCAGATCAACCCAGTCCATGCCTCCCATCCTACGTCTTGAAAATCCACTTTATTATTATGCTCCAATCTATGCCTAGGTCTCCCAAGTGGTCTCCTTCAATCAGGTCTCCCCACCAAACCCCTCTGTCCGCCTCTCCTGTCCCCCATACGTGCCACACACCCCGCCCATCCCATTCTTCTCGATTTGATCACGTGAATAACATACTTGTATGATGAAGAGTACAGGTCATAAAGTTCCTCGTTATGTAGTCTTCTCCGCTCCCCTGTTATCTCGTCCCTCTTAGGCCCAAATATCCTCCTCTGCACCTTATCATCGAACACCCTCAGCGTATGTTCCTACCTCAATGTGAGAGACCAAGTTCCACACCCATACAAAACAACAGGCAAAAGTGCAGTTCTATATATCTTAATCTTTATATTTCTGGATAGTAAACTGGAGGACAAAGGATTTGCTGGAGGTAGCATAATGTGATTTCTGTATGAAGAAGTCTGGAAACTGAAGGACTTAACTTTTCACGTCGGTGAGTACCAGTGTTACGGTCTGCTGATTTTAACTCCGCATTGTTCGATACGTGCCTACGTTTCGGAAGAACCTGCTGCGTACATATTCGGGGAAGAGGGATTCCTAACCTAATGACTGAGGCAAGAGATTCCTCCCTACAGGGAATCTAACACCGGTAATCCAGTCCACAACAAGTAATTGTTTGTTGGTTTGTTGTCTGAGACAGTTGTCAGAAATGCCATTTCTGGAGCATGACACCTTCTTCTTCTTCTTCTTCGTCTTCTTCTTCTTCTTCTTCTTCATCTTCTTCTTCTTCTTCGTCTTCTTCTTCGTCTTCTTCTTCTTCTTCGTCTTCTACTTCGTCTTCTTCTTCTTCTTCGTCTTCTTCGTCTTCTTCTTCTTCTTCTTCTTCTTCGTCTTCTTCTTCTTCTTCTTCGTCTTCTTCTTCGTCTTCTTCTTCTTCTTCGTCTTCTTCGTCTTCTTCTTCTTCTTCTTCGTCTTCTTCTTCTTCGTCTTCTTCTTCTTCTTCGTCTTCTTCTTCTTCTTCGTCTTCTTCTTCTTCTTCTTCGTCTTCTTCTTCGTCTTCGTCTTCTTCTTCTTCTTCGTCTTCTTCTTCGTCTTCGTCTTCTTCTTCGTCTTCTTCTTCTTCTTCTTCTTCTTCTTCTTCTTCTCCATCGGCACACGGCCCTTATAATTTAATCAGTGCCTCCTTCAGAATGACAGCCCATACGGATCTGCCATCTGTTCTCTTCCTCCATCTCTGACACCCATCTATTTCAGATCATTTTCAGTACAGTCTAGCCACCTTAGGTTTGGTCTTCCTGCTTCTCTTCTTCCATCTGCTTTCCTCAGAAATACTTTCTTTACGGCCCTACCGTCAGACGTTCTTACCACATGACGAGCCCATTTTAGTCTTCTTAATTTATTGTTGTTACAATACTTGGTTTTCTGTACACAACCCGCAGTTCACCATTAGTTCGGATTCCCCAGACTGAAACATGCTATACTGAAGCGAATTCATGAGTTCTCAACTTTTGATCAAGTGCTTAGAGCGGGTACATTTCTTCGCTTACCGAGGGTAGATATAAAAACACTTGGCGGCACATACCCGCCTAAAACGAAAGATTGAACCGCTGTAACACTGTCGGGAAAAAGTATTAATTTTGTACACCGGTAACTTTAGTTATCCAAGATCACTCCCTATTCATTCACTAGATATCGTCCTTCCTGCAACACCGAATTCACTTTTCGCCGGAGTGCATCCAGTTAAAACCCACACGAAGAAATCGGCACCTGCAATTCAGCTAAACCGTGCGTCTCAACGTCTTACCCACTCCACCTGCCGTAACTGTTCAGTAACGCCCAACCCTGTGCTGCGAAATGTAACATAATAGGGACAGTTGAGAGCTGCTTTGAAGTCAGTGAGACTCGAAAGTAGGCCGATTGCGAATGGAGGCAGTACAACGCAGTACACGTGTATCAAGCATTCGGTGGTGCCAGCGCAGTGACTACTAAGAGAAACAGTTATTTTTCAACTGACTGGAAATTAAAAATCACCTACACAAACACGAGTAAAAGAGCAATACTATTACACACGTACAATGTTCCAACCCAACTACATGCACCATTTACATATATCAAAATGTTTAATTATAATCCTACATGTTTCAAACCGGTAACTGGTTCATCTTCAGGGATGTCACAAATTGTAATTACACATACAATCGAGCAACATAAATACAAGTTTTAAACACAGTTGCTTAAAATACAACTGTTAAACTGTTAAAATATGACTAAAATGTTAAAACATCAAACATTACAGGCCTGGACAGGCCCTGAGGGTTCCAGGAGGTTGAGGCTACTAGACTTCGAGACAGTCGGCACATGAAGGTGGTAAGGTTGTCAGCCCTATGCACCTGCCGCCTTTACACTCCAGGAAATATTCCTGGTACTCATTTCTGTTAGAGGCTGAGTCGACCCCAGAGCCATAGTGCGGCCGGAAGGAGTATGTCAATGACAGCATCGGGAATCGAACCCGCGACCTTCCTGCTTGTAGCGCAGTCCCTCAATCAACTGCTCCACCGCGTGTCCCAGTGGAAAAGATTCTGTGACAAATTGGAACACAACTGATGCATTTTAAACAGAAAGTGGCTCTGTAAACAGTTGTAGTGATGCCAGTGGTAGAGTTTCCAAAATTAACCTTTTAAAGACGAAGCGTATCTGTTTTATATAAGGACTCAGTGCGTACCGCGCTGTAAACACTCTCCACTTCGGTTATAAAAACCAATCTCTTAATGTTTTATAAGGCAAAAGTTGCTGTTTGTTCTGAGATCCGTACAAAACACATAAACGCAATGTGGGCACCACGTAGAATTTTTTAATGTTAAACCTGGTGGTATGTAAAGTTACCGCTAGGCTTTAAAAGAGTAAGTACAGTGATAGGAAATATTAATGACGTGATGACATAGCGCAGAGTCAGTACAGCAGACTGGGCACAATCACCTTCTTTTGCTGCATCTGGTGAACATTAACCCTTTAAAGACAAAACGTATCTGTTTTATATAAAGACTCAGTGCGTACCGCGCTGTAAACACTCTCCACTTCGGTTATAAAAACCAGTCTCTTAATGTTTTATAAGGCAAAAGTTGCTGTTTGTTCTGAGATCCGTACAAAACACATAAACGCAATGTGGGAACCACGTAGAATTTTTTAATGTTAAACCTGGTCGTACGTAAAGTTACCGCTAGGCTTTAAAAGGTTAATACATATGCCCCATAGAAAGGCAGACACCAGCTTAGACAAACGACTTTATGTCATCACATTCATCGTGAGACATAAACAATAAATACAGCATTGTGTTGCAATGACGTTTTTGTGATTCTGAGCAATGGTGGAATGTGAAGAGTACGCCTTTCGGCCTACTGATTTAATACGCCTTCCAGGAAATGCATTTTGATTCATTCACAAATAGGCTACTCTGATGTTACGAGAATTTTATTTTCGCGTACAACGCGTGTCCTGAAGATTTGCCCATTTCACACGTTTCAAATAAACTACAAGTAAATGACACACGAGCTATATGCCACTTTCGCGACGCCATTATGAACACGATTGCAACTAGAAAGAGGAGGGGATGCCATGCTGCCCATCGCCCTACACTTCCTTCCCCTCCCTCCGCGCGGCACCATATCACTGCAGGGTGACATCTACTGATCAGACTTGGTACAATTATTTTATATTGCTTACTGAAGGAAGAAAATAAATCAATACGTTAATATACTTGTAACAAATATTGTGTGGGCCTTCATGCGTATTTACATTACATGTGCTATGAAACACGTTGAGTTAGCATTCTTAAAGTTATACCAGTTCTGTGCTTTACTGCCGCTAGATGTCACCACTAACAGCTGGTAAGAAATGCCATAAGGGCTTGTGAAGTTTGGTGCGGAAATAGATCATGTAGGTACTACGTACCGACAAACTGAACTTCAGGTATTATTTATACGTCAGTAACTGGACAAATGGCAACGGAAGGAATTTAGATTAGGCCCTTATATGCGATATATAACAGGAACAGAGCTGTCAGTGAGTGGTGCCATCTCCTGGCATGCACACTGTATGATCTGATAGCAGGGTTTCGACGTTTCAGATGACCTTCCTGCTTATTTCACCAGAATAGAATCATCCTAACGATGGACCAAACAGGATCCACTCAAATGTCGGTGCTTTCGTACCAGACCACAGAGCGTAATAATAATAATAATAATAATAATAATAATAGCAACAATAATAATATATTAAAATATTATTATTGTTGCTATTATTTTAATAATAAATTTGTAGGATTACAAGCCGATGCAGCAGTGCAGTAGGCTATCAGAATTCATTCTAACATCCATTCATTCCTTCTTTCCTTCCTTCATTCTTTCTGTCCTTCCTTCCTTCCTTTTTTCTTTCTTTCCTTATTTCCTTCCTTATTCTTTTTTCCTTCTTTCTTTTCTTCCTTCTTTCTTTCCTTCTTTCCTTCCTTCGCTCTTTCTTTCGTTCGTTCGTTCGTTCGTTCGTTCCTTCCTTCCTTCCTTCCTTCCTTCCTTCCTTCCTTCCTTCCTTC
>BLKM01000057.1:44391-56483 GCA_013340265.1 Coptotermes formosanus
AATTTGGCATACACGATCCGTGATTACGGTTATCTTCTGTAGCAGGCTAGCAGGAAGCGACGTCACTGTCACGCCATCAGTCACGTGTACGTATTGGTTGTATTTGTGTCATATCCGCGCGGATCATTTAGTTTTGTCTTAAACAGCATCGGCTTCTCTTGTCAATATGAGTGAGAAACGTAAATCTGCATCACCTAGTGCAATCCAAGTGGAAAATCGGGGGAAGACAGTTGGCAATGAAGAGAAATTAAGCGTAATAATGCGACGTGAAAAAGGTGAACGAATCGTTGATATATGCCGTAATGTTACGCTGGCTTGTGGTATTATCTAGAAATATATTTATACTGTGTACAAATGTATAGATACCTTATACACGGTACTTATATACTCAACAAGTCCATATATCCACTAATGGAATAGTCATACAGTGTATAGGGTGAGGTTGTCACTCCTGTAACCCCCCAGTAAATACATTGGTTTAGGTGGGAATTTTGAACTCGATTTTTGCGATATCGATTTGCGCGACGTTTTTGAGGATCATAACCCTGGCGTAAAAGGAGAGTTACCTGTATTAGGGGACTGATTTGCAATTCTTAGGTCCCTGTCGCAGCAAGCAATATGGCGACCGACAGCCGTCGCGACTGAACCGCTGTTTGGGGGGGGGGGGGGGGATGGATGATACGCCACGGACTAGTGACGCCACAGTTGTGTAACTTGGCAGACTAGTGACGTATAAGCTTAATAAAATTAATTTAGGCGCTCTAGTTTCTTTTTCACCTGCACAAATTTTCTAATCTTTTTTTTACAGTTATGTGAGATACCAGTTCTGTTGAAATACAGATCTTTTTGAACAAAAATACACACATCTCCCCTCTGTACACTGTGAGGGCAGAAATTTGATCCTGATATATAATCCGGCAGTGTGAGGTGTAGCAGGTGCCGTTGTTCCATGTGGTGCTCACTAAAGCATAGCGTGTGGGGATTTGTGTTATCTGTTTCAAGGTAACTAACGCAGCGCAGCAGAGTCCTTCTTGAGAAGCTAACACGCCCTCAGCTACTGAATACATGCACCACATTTTATGGAACCCGAATGTTCATTACCGCATTAACAAGCGCTCGCCATCTGTGCCAATCCTGACGCAGATCAATCCAATACATGCTTTCCCATCACACTTGTTGAACACCCATTTTAATATTATCCTCCCATGTATGCCTAGATCATCCAAGTGATCTATTTCCCTCAGGTTCCGCACTAAAACACTGTATGCATCTCTGCTGTCTCCCATCCGTGCTACGTGCCCCATCCATCTCATTCCTCTTGATATGATCACCCATACAATATGTGTTAGGACTGCAGATCATGAAGCTCCTATTTATGTAGTCTTCTCTACTCCCCTGTTATCTCGACCCTCCTAGGCCAAAATACCTTCCTTAGCACCCTATTCTCGAACACCTTCAGCCTGTGTTCCTCAATGTGAAAGACCAAGTCTCACACCCATAAAAAGACAGACAAAATTATAGTCCTTTATGTCGTGATCTAAGGGCGTGTGTTGAGTTCACAACAGTGACGTCACCATTCAGTGACGCCACTGTTTACGTCGCCCGTTTCTAGCCTTTACCCCACACTCCTAGCCCAGGACATTAGAGCCATGCGTGGGTCATCGTACTTCGTGTTTCAGTCGCCATTGCATCGCCATTCGACAGTACCGTCCTGGCGCCAGGCGCGAGTGTTGCGCGTGCCCCAACAATAGTAAATCAGAGGAAATTTTAGTAGAGTTGGAAAATCACAGTGTGACTGTAATTGGTTATATACCGCCCATCCAAATGTCTCTAACTCACGATGTGGGCCAGAAAGTTTATTTTTTAGTTTCAGTTGGTCCTGAGATTGTACAGGTATAAATTTCCTGAAGTAACCTCATAAAGTGTGTGACGTGTTCTCTGTGAGACGCAACCATACATTTATATAACGTTCAGACAAGCCCTGTCCTGTTGCTGGGGTGGCCGTGCGCAGTAAACTGATGCACACCCTGTGTGTATGTGAAGCAGAAATAGCATCTTCACTATTTCGGTACAGGCTGTAGCAGTTACTGGTGTGCCGGACATGTTGCCAGTGTAAGAGAGCACACCATTCAGTGCGCTTCTCGAGGAACTCAAAGAAAACCACGTAGTGACGTTGGAATTGCCACGGCACTATCCGCCCCCCCCCCTTTCTTACTGTCGTGTATAACCTGCAGGAAGGTAGGCCTGCAGTAACAGTGAAGTTGCTGTTGTGCCTAATTGTGCGCCATGGTAGGAAGGCATGTTGGCGTGGAGGTCTAGTTTCACGCATTTTTGACTCCAGCAGTTGTTGCAAACGAGTGGTCTGCTCCACGTCCCGGCCGTTTTGCCCCCAAGAAAGGGCCCTTGGTACCGACTGGATAGGGGTGGACGGGCCCCAAGACCCAACCACAGAGGACCGGTTCCATTACAGTATGGTTGGCCGATACAGTAACACCAACAGTCCGCTGCTTGGATGGTGCCGTAGGTACTGTCTTGTGACATTGTTTGTTGTGTACCGGAATTAATCACAGAAACTTTGGTACCCATTTTAAAATTAATACGTATTTTCAGCCGCGTAATTTTGATATTTAATACCGTACACGTGCATTGGTTCCCCAGGTTTTGTAACATTTCAGTATATTTATTCTTCGTAACGCACCTCCCTGAGGATAGCCACATGAGTGGCTGAAACATGTAGCAGTAATTACAACGTTTAGACGATATTTTCACAAACTGGTGTGCAGTTGCAGGTTGTAGCCACAACATGTAACAAGTAACTGCCTTAGCCGTGCGGCATTTTCTCTGACACGTCCGAAACGCGGGTAGTCTAAACATGTTTGGCAGGCGCGAGCTCCAAATTGATTAATGTACGTACGTGATTGTAGAATTCCACGCCATGAATCGACGGCATCTTGTATTCTGCAAAGCAGTCAGCAGCGTGTCATATGCAATATACTTAGAGCTTCCAGCTTCAGTGTTTTACTTTCTGGGCACCAGAATGCAAGATAAAACCGCAGTACGGGTTTAGTTGTGCGAGATGTTAGTTTTGGACTGCTGGGAGAGGAAATACAAGTTTGGACGTAGTAGGCAGGGCGTTAGCAGCAGTACAGTGACAAAAGTGGTGCGTGCACGGTTACTGGGCTGGATTAAGTGGGGGGGGGGCGGGGGACCGGCCGGGCAGTACCTTGGGGCTCGATGTTGCGAATAAATTGGGTGCTAAGAGGTCCCAGGAATGATTGGAATCGTGGTGCCAGGCTGCACACGCGGCGGCTGTGTTAATTGGCTTGTGTGAGCTTTCAAGTCGTATTTCATGACTGTCGTAGTTAATAAGTTTATTACTTACCAAGTGACTAGAGGAATGGAATCTAGAGAAAGCAGAAACAGAAGTAAGTGGGACAGCATTTTTTGTAACTGTAGTATGGAATTTTACAGAGACTACAAACAAGTGGTTTATTATTTCTTATTAAGTAAGTTCTAAAGTTCATCGTTTTTTACGAAAATAAGGTTAAAATATATAATATGCATTATTAAGTATATTCATACTAGGTTTTAATAATTTTATATGTAACTTGGCCAAATCACTGGCGTCAGAGCGAGCTGCGGTTGGAAAAGGTCTCACACTGCTGGCACTGACCTTCAGAAGGACACAACAAGTGTCACATTATTCTTCTTCAAGATGTACTGCTTTCAGGTCACTTGAAGGAACTATAAAATTCACAAAATATGGAACGTAAAATTAGAAAAATTTAATTTACGAATGTTTTACCGGATTTATGTGAATAACTGCGAGATCGATTTGATTTACAGAGCAGCTGAGTTTGCGAGCAAAATTCGTCGATGGAAGAGCTCAAACATAAAATATTGAAAGCAATCTGTTTGTGAGATCAGCCCCGAAGTCTGTAGATATTGAAATTCGTGGAAGTCAGGAATTCCATTCCTCAAGCATTCCCAATCAGCCCCCTTCCTTCCCGTTTCCTCACCACACTTATATATATATCGACACTCAGTGCTGTGTAGTTAACGCCGTCTCAGTGGATGGCATACTTTATGTGAGGGCATAACTGCACTGCTGTTGGTACCTTCCAATTTAAACATAGAGAAAATAATTGCTGTTCGTTCTGGTGACAATTCGAAGTATTCATAACCTTAACAATGCAGGCTGTTAGCTTTGTTGAGATCGGAATTATGGCAGTGGAGGAGACAGGACTCATGTTAACAGCGTCAGGCTGTATGCAGACTATACTTGACAGAGAACACCGTGTGGTTCGATTATAAAGAGCAATAAATAACTGTTTATATGCTGGAGCGCATAGGAGGAGAGAAGTGGGTATTGGCTTCGTCATGACTGTCCGTCCGTCTGTCCGCAGTGGGTACCGGGATTCTTTGCCCAGGGGTAAAGCGGCTGGAGTGTGAAGAGCGCTGGGGTTGAGAATGAGTGGAGCTGGTCGTCATCTGCCCGCCCTACGACCCCCACTTCTCTCGTACTATTGGTTGCTCGCCCATCCATATCTCATAAGATTACGATTTGCTATACAAAAGTAAGGTTGCCCCTGTGAATGGCATGAAGTGATATGGGGAGTGGAGGTGTAGCTCCACTTATTCTTAAGTTTGCAAAAGTTGAGATGCGTGGTCAGTCCCACAACCGGGTCGCCTTAACCTTCATATCTGCTGAGTAGGCTGGGTGGACCCCACATTCGGTTTGGACGCTTTGGAGAAGAAAAAATGGTTTTGTCGTTGCCTCGGACATGCAGCGCGTGGCTCTGTAACTGCATTGCGTAAGGTAATTCGACTGTGTCAAGTACAGCGTTCTGTACGCGTGTAGCTCACCGATTGTTTATATTTGCAGTTACCGAAACGTCGCCCTGTGTGCTTGTATTTCCTGTTTTCCATGTTAGAGGTATCTGTTCAAATTCTCGTTCGGAGACAGACTGTCCAGATTGAGTTATTTCGTGGTATTCCACAGTACCTCCAAGTAAGGACCGGGCCATTGCCTTCAATTAGGTCACACCCGGTTCCATTGACATTCTGTTCGGGTTATTATTGGCCATTAAGCCTGTCGATCGGCAGACATCATATATTCTGAGCTAGTTACAGCATGTAACTAACTAACTAACTAACTAACTAACTATTTGCCTGAATGACTAACTATTTAGCTAGCTATCTCCTTGGAGCACGGTCCTTTTTGAGAAGCTAAGAGTTCCTCGGCTAATCAAGAAATTCCCCGCATTTTATGGAACCCGAAAGTTCATTACAGCACTTACGAGAGCCCGCCACCTGTGCTTATCCTAAGCCAGCTAAATCCAATCCATGCCATCTCAAAGATCCATTTTGATATCCTCCCATCTACCCCTGGGTTTCCCAGGTGGTCTCCTTCTGTCAGGTCTCCCTACCTAAATCCTTTATACATCTTTCCTTTCTGCCGTACGTGCTACATGCCCCGCCCATCTCATTCTTCTCGATTTTATCACCCACATAATATTTCGTGCTGAGTATATATTATTAAGTTCCTCGTTATGCAGTCTTCTCCACTCCCCTGTCACCTCGTCTCTTTTAGTCCCAAATATGCCCCTCAGCACCCTATTCTCGAACACCCTCAGGCTTTTGTTCCTCCCTCAATGTCAGAGGCCAAATTACGCACACCTTGCAAAACAACAGGTAAAATTATAGTTACGTGTACCCTAGGTTTTGTATTTTGGATAGCAACCTGGACGCAAAAGATTCTACACCTGACGATAGAAAGCATTCCCCACTTCAGTCTGCTCTTAATTTGTTCATGAATGGAAATTCGCGTTACAGCATCACTAAATGGAAATGTAAATATATGGTTATAAGCTCGGTTGAGTGATTTTAGCGTTTGTGTGTGCGCGCTTGCGTGCTTGCGTCCAGTTTCTTATTAACGCCAATTAAGGAACTCTTCTATTTGGGCCGTTTATGTGTACACAAAACGATCACTTCACGTGCACAGTGAGTGCCATCACACAGGTTACGGCCCAGAACAGCGGTTTCGAATTATTTCCAGTATGAAGGCCCATTGTTAGCCTGAACAGGGCCGTCAGTGTAGGTATCACGTAACATACAGGCGCGTTCGCGTAACCATTTAAGCCGTGGAAAAGCAATACTTATTCATACTTACATCAGCTGTTACCAGTCCCAGCTGTCGGAATGGGAAGGTATTTCTTCACTTTATTGGGTGGATCACTGTAACAAACTTAACAAAATTAACAAACGAGTCATAGTAGAACTAATCAAAGAACATAAATTGAAATTAATGTACTTGGACAAGCATCTCGTACACTCTGATTAAAAACAAAAATTCCAAATTTTGTATTCACGCCCCGACATGTTTCAGTGCTTCAAACCACCATTTTCAGGGGGACTGTGTATTAGAAAACACTAAAAACACCTTTAAAACACTTTAAAAGCACTCAGCTTTGTTTTTTAGTTGTCACTGAATATTGGTTTTAATGAGTGTGTACGAGTTGGTTGTTAATAGGCATCAATCTGTGTTGGTACTTACGCGGCATGGACAGTGTAAAATTCTTAAATTTAAATGTTTACACGTAAATATATGATTGTCAGCAGTTTATTATGATAATATATGGCTAACGTGGTGCAAATAAATTAATTCGTGGAAGAAAAAAGTTACCTGGTGGGGATTCGAACCCGGGACTTTACGATTCGAACCCGGGACTTTACCACAGCCCATGCGAGTTCAAGCTAATTACGAATAACTAAAGCAGAAAAAGTAAAAGTGAAAGTTGTAATTGGGCTGAGTGGAATCCCACTACCATCCTGGCGCCCGGAGTGGCCGTACGATTCCTTTGGTCTGCACTCAACTACCCCTTTCACTTATGCAATCTCAATGGGTATATTTAGGTGTGGCGCCTTAACGATCACGGCCATTGAGGTTACACGCTGAACGTGTGTTATTTTCTTGTACATGTGGTGACCTGAGGCATTTAATTTTGGCTATATTTGAGAACTGCGAAAAGATATTAACATGTTATGTACTTACAATTCATTGATGCTGAACGCGCCTACAAACTAAGGTACGAATGACGCAAATAAGTGAAAAATTATTTTTTAATTATCTTTGTATTAAATACATATCTTTGTGCGCTGTAGATTGTCGTTTGTTTACACCGTTCGGCATTTGTTACCAACTACCAACCTATGAAACGCAGCATCCCAGAAGCTCGAATGCCTAGACTACATCGCGAGGGAAGGCACGAAATTCGCGCGTGTTTAACTGTTCTAATTACTGTATCAGTAGCAGTTTGTATTATCAGATCGTGTTTATTCGATTGTGCCCGTCTGTGCTTTCATGGAAAATAGGAGTTGAGGTTAGGATGGCGGTCCGTGCGTAAGAGTGGTACAGTCTGCATATATACTGCGTGAGTTTGGCTATAATTTCAGAATACAGGAGTTTGTTTACAGTTCAGTTTTGTTTTTGATGAATGTGGGTAGAAATGTGGATTAACGTTAATTTCTAATAATGTCTAAAGCATAACTTCTGACTACATGAAGTGATTAGCGCCGTCAAAATAATGTTGTAAATTTCGTGGGTTTCTGGTAAGGTTAAGTTTTATAGTCATGCGTATATTTAAACAGTTTGTGTGAATTAAGCCTTAATCCGTACAGTTAAATATTAAGTGCCCTTTCATATATCGTCACTACAGTTTTATAATGAAGATGAAGCAATAACATGCACCCACAAGTAAGTACAGTTGCTCGTCATCCAGCTGTCCTGTCATTGTTGTGCGCCAGTACTGGAGGGCAGGAACACACTTGTTAGCAGTGCAGCTGATATTATTGTGGCTCTGTGAACGGCTATTGCAGTCCGAAGTGCAGACGCTGACAGCGATTATATTAGGGAAATAAATAACACTGGATTTAATTTCATTGCCACTTTGTGTTTTCGCATGAAGCAAGCAGTAGCATCGTTCAAGAACACACGTGTAACTGCAGTTAAAGTGACCATTTCATTTATTCTCTGCCATGAATAATTAAAAAAGTTCTTCTTCAGCTTATTATCGTTGCTATTCCTGTTCACAAAGTAACGTAGTGTCAAGTTACAGACAGTCGCGTAAATGGATACGAAATCGTCACACGTGTCCAGCCTGTCGTGTTTCAACTAACACTTGGATCATAAATTGATCCTTGGTGTCCAGTTCTGGAACTCTTCCTTATTACAGGCTGAGAGAAAGTAAAGATGTGAACAAGATAGGCAATGTACTTATCGCGTAACACTGAAGCGCGTTCGCGTAACCACTGTTGCAGTGGAAAAGCAATAAGTGTTACATATTGTGAGTGTGTATCTGTAGCCTTAGTTATACAGCATGCAAAGCGCATGCGCCGTATTGTATTGTAACCTGTGGCCTGTCTGTCTCATATTTTTCCGCATTGCCTCATAAACGGCACGATTTGGAGAAAAGAAAGTGGCTGAACATAAAATGTGTGTTGTGATTTTCTCTGCAACTGTTGGCTGAAGCATTCCTCATTCTAAGAAGAATTCAGCGAGATACCACCGTAAATGTACACAGGTCTTCATGTAATGTACCCGCTTTTCTTGTCAGATTTTAATTAAGTACGAATTTTCTCGTCAAGTTTTAAAAAAAAAACTCGAACATCAAATTTCATGAAAATCCGTCCAGTGGTATCTGAGTTGTTTCAAGCGGACAGACGTAGATGGCGAAGCTAATAAGCTGTTTTTCGCAATTTTACGACAGGCGCCTAAAGTATTTCGCGACCCCCCTTGTATTAATAGTTGTACTGATTTAGGTTCAGATAATTTAAAAATACTTAACAACAAAAAACAGTACACTGTTGGAAATGTAACTGAATTCAGGTTTTATCACGAGCGGCAAGACATTTTATTTATCACGAGCTGCAAGACATTTTATTTATCACGAGCGGCAAGACATTTTATTTATCACGAGGTGCAAGACATTTTATTTATCACGAGCGGCAAGAAATTTTATTTATCACGAGGTGCAAGACATTTTATTTATCACGAGCGGCAAGACATTTTATTTATCACGAGCGGCAAGACGTTTTATTTATCACGAGCGGCAAGACATATTCCCCTTTTCCAAAACGTGCAGGCCGAGACTGTGCCCGACGCGACCTCCCGTTCAGTGAGTACTGGGATTTTTCTTCGGGATAAAGTAGTCGGAGCGTGATGCTGAACACTCATCTTTATCCATCGTCGAAGGGAAGAATAAGAGGAGCTGTTTCTGTTCTCCCCCTATACGCGTTCATGGCATTGACGGGGACAGCGTTACCCTGTGTGTTTTACAGAATAATAATAATAATAATAATAATAATAATAATAATAATAATAATAGCTCGGCCGGTGTAGCGACTCGCTACGGTTCGGACGGTCCGGCGGTAGAATCCAGGTGGGTGCGAGATTTTCCGCACCCGTCCAGACAGGCCAAAGTTAAAGAAAGAGTAGAACCTTATCATTACTCCCTCGCTGGGCTTCCGTGGCGTGATGTAGGGTGACCGTTACCGTACTTGTAATGCAGTATAAAAATTCTTCCGCCAAGCAGCGTTATTCTCGTCCTGTACTTCGGTGCTGCACGACAGGCAGGCAACGCATTTCGGGTTACGCAGTGCGACATTGGAAGAAATTCACTGTAAGACTAACGTGCACGTTTCTGGTATACGGAATCTGCACTGAACCATTTGTGAGAACGAATAGCCCTTTAAAGCCGCAGTTAACCGGAATTAAATCCCCTCGCTCAAGTGCCACCGAGCCGAGGTTTTTCCACTGGGGATGTAATTTTTGATGCCTGCTCTTAGATAAAAAAGCATATCTCATAGAATTTTTGCTGAAATTTAATGAAATAAAATTTCTCAGTCTGTTTACGAATTAATTAATTCGGGAGAAATATTCACCAATTTTTATAATAAATTTAGTCCTGTGAATAGCATGCATTATATAAAATTTAGTGTAAAAATTTTATTACTCACGCATTTCTGGATGCTGCAGAAATCCATGGCACCCTGGATCACTATTTCGTCACTACACACATTATTCACAATTCAGGTGTTTTACATATTTGCTTTTGTGTGATATTCCGCGAAACAAGGCAACGCGAAAAGGCCCACATTACTTTTTGCAAACGTTACCGTGCCCTCTGTCGGCCGCTAGCAGAACAAACACGTCAGCAGCCGACACTGCTGGCCAGTGTAGGTTATGGAGGCTGTCGAGTCTCGTAACGTTTGCTGCAGCCGAACAGGACCGTCCAACGAAACTGGGGTGGGGCGATCTTAGCTTCTTCCAACTTCTTCAGTCAGATTCCACAGCAAGAGAATTCTGAAATCTCGGTGAGTATATTTTGCCCCACAGTTTCAGTTTTTTGGTCCAAAGTCAGGGGACATGTCTTTTGTGTTGGGCCGTACTGTACCGCATGAATTTATTTTACGTGTGTTTTAGTCATCAGAAAGTCTTGACCATGAAAAGAAATTGTTCATAAATATTTTGTGTCCTAATCCTTCTTCCCTGCAAGTCAAATGTCTAACAATTGGTGTGTGTTGCAGCCATGTCATCAGTGGGGGGGGGGGGGGGGCGTATCACTTTATGCAGGTACACTCTTGTTCATATGTATACCTTCATTCGTCACACAGTTTGTAAGTTTTGATGCTGGAAAGTTTTCTTTTCTTGGGAACAGAGTGCCTGAAGGTAGCCCTGCCCTTGAAGGTTACAGTTACCTTGTCCACTGCCTAATGCTCCGAGGAGTTGCAGAATTTATCGAAAACTGGTTCAGTGTGTCAGAGATGGTTCCATAGTCCTTGCTTTGGTCAGGTCTGTGTGCAGAGTGCAAAAAATGCAGCGTGTGTAAAAATCTGTCTCGTCTCATGGCCTGGCCGTAAAACGCAGTGTGTAACTCGGTCTCAGTCTGGTCCAGCAGTCATGTGGTGTGCCTTGCAAGTTGTGTCGCATCTGCACAGGTAAGGCAGTGAAAGGCACCGTGTCTGGAAATGTACTGTCAGACAGTTGGCCGCTACGTCCGGCTTGTCTGTCCAAGTGTTGCTGGTAGTATCATTTGGTCTGTTCCACCAGCAGGTGAAATATTTCTGTGAAAAAACAGCATCAGCACAGCCACAGGACGATGTCTTTCTTCACGTGCGGAACAATTTTTTCATACGTTTTGCTGCACCGACGAAGGGCAGATATTGGTGTTCCTAGAATGCCAACACTCCCGTGCTCTGCTGTATGACCGCTGTGTGTGACCGTGAAACTTACGCGGCCCTCTGTTTAGAATTAGTTTTTCTGTGTGGCTGCTCTGTCCCGTGTCATGTCTCGCTGTCAAACGTAGGGGGCGGTTCTTTTTTTTCTTTATTGCCACCTCCCCATGAATGGTACACTGGTCTGCCTCTTACAAAGCCTGTTCTGGGTTGCTGGGCACTGAGAAATATAACGCCACGATAAATATGAACTGCTTACATAGTGAGAACAAAACAGATCTAACGGTACAATGGCAATGCCGTGTAAAATTCCTGGTATTGTAGGGTGTGCAGGACGTTTTCAGTACATTTGACAGCTGTGTGTCGCACATTATTGCCCCAAAACACCCACACAGTGACCCAGAACTACAAGAGGCACGTCTGTGAGCCCTCCTGTAGCTGAAAACATCGATTTTCATGGAGGTCTCGTTTTCAGTTTGGGTCGAAAAATAGGCGTTCCAGTACGCCACTGGAAGTCGTCCAGAGCGTAATGACGTAGTAGTTGCATAGCACACTGTTACATTCAACCCAAACCCAACCCACTGACGACTGCAGTGCAAGCGATAGAGAGAAATATGTTTTGACTCCAGTGGTGTTAAAGTGTGCACTTCTAAAATTTGTTGACGTTTCAATGGTGCTATTGTGGTGGGGTACGGGGTAAGGGGGGAACGTTCCTCACTGCACAGGCAGCCCTGATCATCAAGGGACCTACCACATGCATAAACCGTAGGTTAACATGGAAAAGAAGCCAGAAATATTCTTCCAAATTGGACTCAGCGATCGCGTCAAGTTAACTTGACATTCGGCAGTGAGGAAAA
>BLKM01000058.1:0-55191 GCA_013340265.1 Coptotermes formosanus
GCGTGAACTACATTCATCTGGCTCAGTATTACAACGGGTGGCGTGCGCTTCTGAATGCTGTAATGGACCCTTAAGTACCATAAAATGTGGGGAATTTCTTCACTAACTTGGGACCCGACAGCTTCTCAACAAGGGCTCTGCTCCATCCACTTACAAATACGCCCAAAGACATACTAATGATTTAGCTACTGATCGACCAATATAATTTCACATTCGACTGTCAAAATTGCAAATTTGTCGGATCCCACAAACATAAAGCATGATGAATGACTCCCAACATGTTTGTCTTTCATTAAGAATTGTGTAACTAGCCTCATGATGGTCCATTATTGACCGAAATACACACATACATATGTACCTACATACATACATAATACATACATATATACATACATACATACATACATATATACATACATACGTACATACATATATACATACATACATGTATACATACATACATAGTACATACATACATATATACATACACACATACATACATACATACATACATACACACACACATACATACATACATACATGCACACATATATACATACATGCATGCATACGTGCATGCATGCATGCATACATGCATACATATATGCATACATACATACATACATACATACATACATACATACATACATAGATACGTACGTACATACATGCATACATACGTACGTACATACATGCATACATACATACATACGTACGTACATACATGCATGCATGCATACATACATACATACATACATACATGCATACATACGTACGTACATACATACGTACATACATACATTTATTTACTTATTTACTTATTTATTTATTTGTTTATTTATTTAACATTTCATAACTCCAGGATTTATACAATGGGCATGAAACTGGTCATAAAAATACACAGACAACGCAATACACAAATCATAAGAAGGCAATATAATAATACAGTTGAAATGGTACAGAAAGGAACATTGAAAATTAATTATATGCTGTATGTTCGAACAATTCTGTAACAGTATAAAATGAATTAGTCATGAGATATGCACGCAAGTTATTTTTAAAAAGACCTGTATCTTGTCTAAGACTTTGAATGGTACTAGGCAAACAATTAAATAATCTAATACCACAGAAAGTGATGCCCTTGTGAAAAACAGAGACATTTTAAATTGGGAAGTGGGGTTGATTTTTGCTTCTAGTATTCAGGTCATGAACTTCTAAACCTGAACGAAAGTTATTTTGATTATCTATAGCAAACAACATCAAAGAGAGGTTATATTCATACAACAATGATAAAATATCCAACTTTGTAAAAAGACCTCTACGAGAGTCTCTAAATCCGTCTCCACATATTATTCTTATTACTTCCTTTTGTAATTTCAAACCTCTGGAAATATTTGTCAAATTGCCCCAAAAGATACTTCCATACTGCATGATAGAGCGAAAGTAAGATAAGCACACCATTTGCAGTGTTTCTAACTTCATAAAATAAGATAAAATCCTGATTACAAAAATGGCAGAACTAAATTAAGGAAGGCTGCATTACACATGGGTCTTCCAATTCAATCTGTTATCAATTCGCAAATCCAAAATTTTTTTTCAGACTTCATTTATGACTATATAATCCAAAGATATTCCCAACAAAGGGTTAAGAGATTGTTTAGGAGACTGAGGGTGTTCGAGAATAGGGTGCTGAGGAGGATATTTGGGCCTAAGAGGGACGAGGCGACAGGGAGTGGAGAACACTACACAACGAAGATCTTAATGACCTGTACTCATCACCAGATATTATTGGGGTAATCAAATCGAGAATGGGATGGGCAGGGCATGTAGCACTTATGGGGGAAAAGAGAGGTGCATACAGGATTTTGGTGGGGAGACCTGAGGGAAGGCGACCACTTGGGAGACCCAGGCATAGGTGGGAGGATAATATTAAAATGACCTTCAAGTGGGATGGGGCATGGACTGGATTGAGCTGGCTCAGGATAGGGACAGGTGGAGGGCTCTTCTGAATGCGGTAATGAACCTCCGGGTTCCATAAAATGCGGGGAATTTCTCGCCTAGCTGAGAAACTGTTAGCTTCTCAAGAACGCCTCTGCTCCATGGAATTAGTTAGTTAGTTAGTTACTTACTTACTTACTTAATTACTTAGATTGTTTAGGAGCGAATTTAACTATATTTCTTTGGTGACATTTAAAACCAAATTATTAGCTGCAAACCAAGTAGTAATGTGGGACAAAGTACCAGTTACTTCGTGCTTGAGAGCACAATCGTTTTTATCAGTAACCAAGATACAGGTATCATCAGCGAATAGAAAAACATTGTTAACTTTATTATTACTTACCGGCAAGCCATTAATATAAGTAACGAAAAGGAGCGGTCCCACAACCGATGCCTGCGGTTCTCCCTGCCCTACTGTTTCCCACTTATAAAAATAATCGTGACCATTATTAGTGTTAAGGTGCACTCTCTGTTTTCTATCTAATACACAGGACTGAAACCTATTTACATTACAATCATGAACACCGTAATACTCTACTTTTGATAACAATATTTAGTGACTAACACATGTAGCTGTCATAATAAACCCAGTTGCGTTTGACTGGTCATTCCTAGTGTTGTCCTTTTGTTTATTTATGGATTATCTACGGCAACGACCGTGCCCTGACGGGGGCTACCCTGACACATGCTGGCAATCTGTACCCTGGGGCACGTGGGAGGTGGTAACAGGTGTGGAGTGGATACCTGTAGGGGGTTACCGCGACACGTGCTGGCTAACGGGGCTCGGGTCTACCCGGCCAGGGTGGAAGTTGTCGTGCCGAAGACTGCATGGCATTGGGGTAGTGAACAGCAATGTCCAGAACGATCCTTGGGGAACCAGGCCGCACGCGACTGTATGTTGGCCTTCCCTCCGCGTGATGCTCCGCGGACGGTGACCGTCTTTCTTTCCCCGTGAATGAGCGAGTTGCATGTATGAAGGCTCTAGGAATGGGCACCTCCTTCCATGGGGGCTCCGTTGGGGAACCAGGTAGGGGGGCTCTTTTCCCGGCCCTTTAAGTGACAACTAAAGGCGTGCTTTGGAGATGGAGTGTCCCTCTCTATGGGGGCTCTCAGAAGGGAACCTGGAAGGGGGCCTCCTTTACTGGGCTTTGTAAATGATATGTGTAGAAGACCCTGGTGATGGGTATCTCTCTCCGTAGGGCCCCGATGAGGAACTTGGAGGGAGGTTCCTTTACTGGGAATTTTGATAGATATCAATAGTAGGCCCTGGTGATGAGCATCTCTCTCCGTAGGGGCCCTGATAGAGAACCTGGAAGGGGGGGGGGAGGGTCTTTCACCTGGGACTTCGAGAGACAGGTAGAGGAGGGTTCTGGGACAGGAGCGTCTGTTTCTGTGCGGCTCTGATAGGGGAACCTGGAGTGGGCTCCTTTTCTGGGGACTTCGAGAGATATGTACTGAGGGCTCTGGACTGGGGACTTTGACAGATATGTAGAGAGGGCTCTGGAGATGGAGCATCTTTCTCGATGCAGGAGCTCCGTAGGGGAACCTGGAGGGGTGCTTTTGGGGGGGGGGGGCTTTGAAAGATATGTAACGGGGCTGGGGAGGAAACCTCAGCCCTTGTGTTTGCGTGAGTGTGAAGCCTTGGCGACACTCAGGCATATTTATCTGGGATCCTTTTTCATAGACCCTAAGGACATTACAGGTCCGAGTCTGGGGGTAAACTGCATCTTCTTTAGAAGGAGAGGGTTCTCATGACTCGGGCCTAGTAAGGGGGCACAAAGGGCCGGTAAAAAAGGCCTACGTGCATCGGGACCGTAAGGGCTCGACCCACACATATTCACTTTCATATTCATGGCAACGACCGTCTCCTCTGTCTCCAGTGGACGGCGCTGTGGCGCTTCCGTGTCTTAACCGCCTTTCCCCCCTGCTCCACGTACCACTCCCCTCCGCCCGGCACCGCCCTTCTTCGTTTAGTGTTTAGGGGTTTCAGAAACTTATTATTTAATTCTTTGTTTATTTATTTTTTATTAATTCTGTAAATGTATGAGTGTTTCAAAACGCGCTGGATGCAAAATAAGTCAATTTCTCGCGCTCCTCCCCCTTGCCAATTCATTCGCATCATCCAATGTTAACCTCGCTTTTGGGCGCGAGAGGGAACGGTTAGGCCTGTTTTACACTATCAAGGTCCCTTGGCAGATATTATCAGCAAAGGTTTTACGGATATAAAACACCAGAGTCTGTGTTTATTGCACTACGTCCGAATTTTTATCGAAGTTATAAGAAAGTCGATGAAGAACTTTTCTATACACTAACTTGTAATAAAGTTTAAAATTATTTACGTACCTTTTTCCAGATAAATATTAGTTTCTTAACCCGCTTACTTTCTTCTTGATATCATTAGTAGTACATCCCTCTTCAATTTCACTAATAG
This sequence comes from Coptotermes formosanus, assembly GCA_013340265.1. Classification (NCBI taxonomy): domain Eukaryota; kingdom Metazoa; phylum Arthropoda; class Insecta; order Blattodea; family Rhinotermitidae; genus Coptotermes; species Coptotermes formosanus. Next base: position 4,430 of record BLKM01000058.1, read on the forward strand.
CTTCTGCTATATTATTACAAATTTCTAATTTTTCTTCTGTTATTGTAATCTTTACGTTCTGTATTGTACATCATTTCATGCAGCTCATATTGCGAAATTAGTAAGGTCGTTTTTGCAACTGCCCACGCGACCTCTCTATCTACTATACAGAAATGTTATTAATTGTACGAACATTAGGTTATATTACATAAAATGGCTTGCTCACACAAAGGTATTGCGAAAGATACGACATCACGCTCCGAAGTACTTTTTCAAACTTAGTGTTGATCGTGTAATACAGGCCGTCCCCCTCCCACCTGTTCGCACGCGCGCGGCCACACAGCGCGCGGTTTCGTGCAAACTGCCGGACATTCTGTTGTAGGAGTGCAACGGTGGTGGAAGGTCAAGCCTAAAGCTGTGTTTCGTGGTGTGTTTTGTGTTTTGTAAGTGTGGATAATGGTGGATGCCATCACCACCGTAATCAAAGAATATCAGCGGCGGTTGATTAATATGCCGTATGTACCGGCAACGACGTATGGGCGAGCGGCACTTGGCAAGGACGGTGTTGCTAGCGAGTTGTTCCTCACGTTCTTATTCAGCGACAAGGTGGGTGTGCAGTTCCTTAAGGACGTGGGGCTTCTTCGTAGCGAGGTGACGTGTAACACGTGTGGTCGTAATATGACCTGGTACGCCGAACCTAAGCGCAAGGACGGATTCAGATGGCGATGTCGGAGGAGGACACCTGCTTCCGTATGTTCTACTGCCACCTCCATTAGGTACGGTTCATGGTTTCAGCACAGTAACCTCAATTTCATGGAGGCTATGATCCTCAAATACGACATCGTGCGCCGTGTACCTGCCCACATTATCCAACAAAGGCATCAGTTTCTAAAACGATCGCTGATTGGGGCCAATTCTGCAGAGAGGCCATGTTGGTGTATTTGGAGGGCTGCTCTGAGAAGATCGGCGGTCCTAACAAGACCGTCGAAATCGACGAGAGCAAGTTCGGTCGGCGCAAATACCACAGGGGCCAGCCTGTTAAGGGGCAGTGGGTGTTTGGCGGTGTTGAGTGCGAGTCCGGGAAAACGTTTCTCGTTCCCGTTCCGGACAGAACCGCTGACACCCTGAGGGATGTTCTTACTGCCTGGATCCAACCCGGCACTAACATCATCAGTGATTGCTGGGCGGCGTACCGGAATCTCGGCGCACACGGTTACACACACCAGACAATCATTCCATCGGCTTCGTTGACTTGCGCGCCGGCGCACATACTAACACCATCGACAGCACGTGGCGCCACGTCAAGGCCTTTCTCAACCCCTACAACCGGCAGACTGATTACGTGTACACCCTTGCTGAATACATGTTCCACGCCAGATGCCGCGCGCTAGGGGTTGACGCCTTCAATGCGTTCATCAAAATAGCCGCCGACACCGACTGGAGCGCCGCTGCACCCCCCACGAGGAGCCGGGCGCCACGTTAGTGCGTCGTCAACGACAGCCTTCGTTACGTCGCCGCTCTGCCCAGGTACGTCTATTCTACCGCCCTTTCCCCTGCCCCTTACACCGCTTAAGCACCTTACGCGGGGGTGGGGGAGGGGGAAGCGCCGCCATATTGCCCCACATTGGAAATCTTGTCCAAAAAGTCTAAATGTCGAATTACATTCTTAAATCTTAAATACTTCTTGTGTATTCCGATCTGTGCCTTCTACATATACGCAGCAACCCCCCTCCCCCCTTCTTGTACTAACACGCACAGTTCCTACCCTCGCTGGGTCACAAGCTTATCACGAGACATGCATACACGCAGTGCGTCTCCCAGCGCATCGGGCGGGGTCAACACATAGCGTTTACGACGGCAGACTACGACGATATTTCTGCTGTCGTGTAATATCCCTCTGCCACTGCGATAAAACTTGGAAGTCTGCAGACTATCCAGTAACAACAGCATATCGTTTTATTGCCCCATGAATTTGTTTTCGAGATTCAAATCTTATAGCTATGCTTCCCTACACGTTGTTTTCATCCTTACCATTAAGCCTGTATATGCCGTACATGTAGTTCTGTAGGGCTGTGAATCTGTGAACAAGTAGCACACACAATTGCCACCCCCCGCCCCCTCCCGGTCGAGATAATAGGCCCCCTTTAATTATTTGCGTAGTTACTCCCAGGTTTCATACCACGGGTACAGAACACTGCCTTCCGTCAGAAGAACGGAATACACAACAAGTTTTAGAATTTTGGGGCCCCCCCAACAACGCGCCCCCCCCCCCCCCCCCGCAACACGAAGCCAGCGGTAGTCTTACCTACGCCAATGCCACAACCAGTCCTTTCTGCCTGAAACACTGTCCCACTGCTCCTCGTATGAACAACCAGTAGGGACCGACAAGCACAACCCACACACAGCAGAAGAAACTCACCAACCATTTTTAACGTTTCCAACTTGTTTCATCGAGTATTTCGAAACGTGTTGAAGCTTGCCTGCAAAGTGACCAGAGTAATTTGCCACTGAAGGTGAGAAAAATCAACGTTAATATCGAGGAGTGACGAGACATGCTCCTAGTTCGCTGTTACTAACGGGAAGAAAGGATTGCATGTCTCACCAGCGTTGCTGGGTTTAATGAGGGAAACTTCCGCAGTACTCACGCAGCGTCCTACGTTCCACGTATAATGAAAATCGCGTATTATGTGGGCATACGAGTAAATGCTGGTCGCATGCCGACTACAAACACTGTCACGGTGCACAATTTTAAGGCCACATCTCACAAATTTAGCAAACACAGTATCTGCATTTAAACAATAAGTTTCTCGTAAACACTGAGTGATTCGTCGTTGGGCGAGACATCTGTGAGACAGAAAATGAACTTTACGAATTAGGCCTAGACTAGGGTTACCATATATCTATCACAGGGACAGAGGGCATTTCCCACTTATCGACAATAAAGATGAGGACATATCAGCCGTAAAGTGGATTTCCATAGTTTGGTCGAAAAAGAGGATGTATGGCATCATTTGAATAGTGGTCTCTGCGACGAGCCGATCCCTTGTCCAGAGGAGTCCTATCGACTGTGGTGTATGTCTGAGTGTGACCAAGTGACAATAAACTACCTCGACACCTACTGTGAGTAGGCAGAAGGGGGAAGGTCTACGAAACGAAACGTATACTGGAAAATTGAAACAACTGCACAACCTAAGAAATATTTATGACACCCTCTTAATCGACTTTTCAGTCAAGACTTTACAAGAAAACTGCAAGGAAAAACTGACTGGAAAACTCCGAAGAAACCACTTACGGATATTTTTGTTGAAGTTTGCACACAGGTTTAAAGTCTCCTTCTGGCATATTAATGCGGTTCTGGAGTCAAGAAATCCAGTGTAATTTTCCACTGTTGGCAGCCCCAAAAATCGTTGATTTAATTCCACAAGTTGTCTTGTCCTCCACAAAGTACGAGTAACTAACATAACACAGTCTCACGTAAGATACTAAATCTCGCGTTCTTAAGCCAGCCTGCACATTAATAAACGTCCCCTGAATTTGAATTGACTTCAACTTAGCAACGGTCAAGCTTATTCGCGCGAAGTTGTGTTTTTGCGAATATGCAGGAATTCGCCCCAATATTGGGTGGTGCTGAGTTAGTGTAACAACAAAATGGTTTTGCAATGGGCTAGCGGGCCCTATCCTTTGCGAACTGCTGCTACGCGGTAGCTACCTCTCTGGTCGATCAGTACATTGCAGCGTTACGTCATCTCGCCATAGCCGCTCTGTGGCACTAACGACATGGCGGGTTAGCTGTCATTACTGCACACGGCTCAACGGGGTTACATCACGCTGTCGTTCGGCCGCTGCGACCAATAACTTCCCAGCAAAACACACCGAATCTGTTACAAGGTCAATAGGTTAGTGATGTTTTGAACTGGCAAACGGCAATAATGAAGACACTGTGAGCAAACCGCCGAATTAAAGAACGCCAACATCACGCAGTACACATTTGAAGTATGGTCAATAAGTGGTTATAACAATTAAATGAGTGGCCATTGCAACGTTAAAAGGTAAAGGGGGCGCTATACAGGCCATTTCATCCAAGGGTGGGTAGAGGTATAGCTCCACCCTTTCGTTAGCCTCGGCGCTAGACGGGGGTGCAGTGGCTAGTTCCACGCCCCGGCCGCTTTACCCCCGGGGAAGACCCGGTACCCTTTGTACAGGAGGCTGGGGGGGCAGGGCCGGTCTGGACGGGCGCGGAAAATCTCGCCCCTACCGGGATTCGATCCCCGGACCGCCCATCCAGTAACGAGTTGTTATACCGACTATGCTCTTCTACTGCAAAGTTAAGTGTAGCTAATTTATTCCACCGAAATATTATTTGTTGTATCCTCAGACTGATTTCGGAAGGGTAAAGGGGTGCACGCGTAGGGTGGTGAAGATGACCGCTGTTAAGTAGGCCTACTTAACAGCAAATTTGTTACGAGCAACGAAGTATGCAATATGAACCGCAGAAAACTGAATACTGTCTGCGGCGACGGTTACACCGACCTCGGACAGCACTCAATGGTTCAGTCTAACACTGAACAGGGCGCATGGCAACAAGTGAGCATACAGGCGACTTGCGAGAATATACAGATACAATCGCACGTCGCGTGACGTAGGATCCAGAATGTTTCTATTCGAAAGCAGGCCCAACTTGTTTGGGACCTTGCTTATCGCTCGGGCTTCTTCCACTCTTCCTTCACTTTCTCTATTCCCCTGGGTTGGCGAACTTTACCCTTACCTTCCGAGGCATGTGAAATCCCATCTTGTTGACTCTTGTTACACATCAGTGGATAAACCGAGTTTAAGAAGTTTTGTTTATACACGTCACGAGAGTGTTGTTCACTTTCTAAATTTGTTATTGACTGGTACAAAGTTTCAAAGTTATAAATATCATACTTCTACATAAGGATGATGATGATGATGATGATGATGATGATGAAGTAATGTGCATTTGGGTGGGCATAGCGGCGACCCTTGCACGTCGACCGTTTCCCCGTTTCACACGTCAACAGCACGTGGCGTTCCACGTGGTCACCAATGTTAAGCATTACACAAGGCCAACTTTGCGGTCATCTAACGCAAACCGGTGTAATCAACCTGGCACGGACACTGATTTCTGCTTCTATATAAGATTATCCCATAAACTTTGGTGTTAAAAATAAAATAATATGCAACAATATATCCAAGTATACAACATATTTTGGAACATTATCACAGAGCATACTAGCATACGCGTTAATTTTATATTGTTCTCACCGTGCATTTTTCAGTAATGAGTATAGCGTATAAACCTTTGATAATGGCGTCATAATGGACGCCGAAACATGTCGGGTGTGATAATAATGAAAGGTGCATTAGTTGGTAACCATACTCATTAGCATACGCGTATTTATCCGATCTTGGCATCAGTTTTAAAAATTCTGCCGCTGTACAAATCGCGCTCTTGCCTTCCCGACCATTCAAAAAGAGCCATCTGTCCTACCACAAGCTTCAGAATCAGCATCCTCAAGTGTTCCTTCAGTGACGCAAACAACACGTTGCGCGGTCCGAAAGCTCCCAGTGAAATGACTGCAACAACTCTGTTCTCCTGCCGAAGTACGTTGTGTAGGTGAAAGCTGGTGCTAAATGATGACAGTTAACGGCGGATCATGTATCTGCGCTGTTGAACGGAAGCAACACTTCGAAGGTAGCCGATTACACAATAATGAGGAAGTGGAAATAGCTGCTGCGGGATGGCTGTGTGTGCAAGAAATCGATTTCTATGAACTCCTGCCAAAACGGAAAAAAATGCATCAATGTATTCGGGGATTACATGGAAAAAGAACTGTACTTCAGTGGAATACACGAGCTACATATAACGCTGTAATGGTTCCTCATTTAATTTTTATGACACAAGGTACCCTACTTATTGAACACCCCTCGTGGTTGAGACTCCCCTGGTACTTAAACTATACCCTCCCACCCAAGGTATTTTTTTTTTTCACAACTGACACGCCTAATTCCACCGTTGATCGGCACGTTAACCATTATTCGACACAGTTTCACGAATTCACTGATCAATACAAAGTAAAGTTCTGCGATTTATTACTCGGCGAATAGAATATTTGCGAGGACCGTCGCCGTCATTCAACTAGCACCACGTGCTTCTCCGAGCATCCTATAAACATTAACTCCATTGAAATTGAAAAACAAGGTCACTTCACACTCTTTAATATGCGTACCTACAAGTTGTTAGCATGGGCATTTTGCAGTGGTTGGGTTAAAATAAAACAAAAAAAAAACTCCTTGTAAGTACAGCCTCGAATTTTATACCAAGTGAACGGACCTTGCAACAAAACGTGCTTTTGAAATATAACACCTTATAAATACATTTCTAAACTATGTTAATTCGACATCATATTCACGTCCTCAAGCTTCCCCATCAGGTGGCGCACTTTGTAGAAGCGCTCTGTTCACAATACTTTTAGTGACCCAAATGTAGCTGAAAATCGTGGTTTCCTATTTAGAGTACAGTAATCACGTGTATATACGGTTTGGGTAAGCTGGTGCACATAAACAACAGAGACTGACAGAATATTTCAAAACAAAGCGAAATGTTAAGGTACAAATCCCCCGCATCGGAATGTTAGTCCGCTGGCAATACTATGACCGATCGCAGTGGCACAAAAATTGGCGGTGTTTTGAGATCTTCTGCCCGTCCCAGTGCTCGTTTGCGCCATTTTTGCCCCAACTCATGTCTTATATTGATACCTTCTATGGCAGGGCCACCCAAATGCAGCCCCCCCCCCCCCCCGGAGGTTTCTTTTTAGCAAAGGCGTTTTACCTAACTAGCTTGCACACACGAACTAGGGGAACATGCCAGTACGGCCTCATTATCTACTACTGATTAGAATGTTTTTCGACCCATTTCATATTACTGCTTAAAATAATCATATTTTGTAACTAACATTCTATACTTCATCACTGTTATCAATCAGTTTCATGCGGCCAAACAAAACTGAATTTTTGATTACGTGGCCCACTTGTGAAGAAACTTGGCTTCCCCTGTTCTAGCGGATCTGATCCAAACCCATCTCTGAAAAAATAACGTTTGCACACTAGAAGTTGTTTCTTTTGTCATCACATTTAGTTACACGTTACGGTAAACGTATTACTAAAATAAAAACCGAAAACCTAACCTACATGTATTACATCAATTAAATACAATCATAAAGCTTAACGCAGATGCATTATAACATGCAACCATGATCTCCGTACTACACATAATTGTGGCGCTTGACTGTATATTTTGTTGAATACCATGCCTACGGTGTCCCCCGTGTGGTGGCAACCCTGACATACAAAATGCCGCGACAGATTTGGGAACAGGCAAAAATGTATTTCGTATCCTAATATGACAATTTTCATATGACATAGTGTTTTCTATAACAAATAACAAACACAGGTATTGTGAATACTGCTGTATAAAATGTGTTGTCGACTGTGTTTTTAACTGGCCCGCAGTTCTGGAACGTCGTTAAATATTCGAATATCTCGACAATAAGTTTAATCAGCACGTAAGGTGTATCTGCCTAACATCTGTAAAGTTCAAAGGGCAAATGTCTGTCTGGTACTAGCATAAGCACTCGCAAAGTCTCGCAGCCACTTACCTATCCTACACCACTTCTTCCCACTCGCAACGACACAACTGTCGGGTCAGAACGCTTTTACAACGCATAGCCACAGCTCCAGTTCTGTTATCTGTGACGTAGAGTGCATACTCCGTGCCACGTCTGTGGCAGTCACAGGTTGTACCTACGTACATTAGCCAGTCAACGATACCCGCTGGCCAGCTTTGCTGTGCTGCCATCTCTTCACTTTTTCATCAACAGAGTTCATATCGACATGGCGCCCTTTTTTCCGCAAAGTTGGTACTAACATGACATGACAAAGCTGCCGGCACGGTATGCGGTGCGACCACTATCAAAATAGAGAATGCATATGTAGTTGGAAAGATACTTAATGTAAAGGTTAGAGAGTGGTGTTCAAATAACGACAACATTAAATTTAAAATAAAGAACGATACATATTTAAACTATACTGCAAAGTGAAATTTAAGGGAAAATATATTGAAATGAATGTAACATTAACTTAAGAAAAAATAGACTGAAGCGTATTCAAACAACAAAACAAATGCGTTGCTGAACCAACAGTAATCATAACCTTCACTAAAATCGATATTTCCATATTTATTTTTAGTCTAAAATACAATGTTGCCACATCAGCAGTAAATGAGATTTTGATTTACATGACTGTTTTAAATATCGAATTAAGATATACAAGTAGATCAGACGTGAAAGTAAATGAAACAAAACTCTTAACAATCCATAATATTTATCAAAACAATATCTGCTAGTGAAACTTGGTTGCAATTGTTTCGCTGCAATACTCTACCTACAATATGCATAAAGCTTTTGTCCTAAGAATGCCTTATGCTATTTAGCTTATGGTGCATGTAACGGCAAATTACTCACCTGAACTTTGGCAGGAGTGACGGCTGCCAAATTTAAGGCTGTTATATCTTCTGTGCTCGATACCGAGGACGTTTTCATTTTTGTGATTTAGCGTGAATTATTCATACTGCTTGCGTAAATATGTTATAAAGTCGCACAGGTAACTGCGGGATTTTCAAAGTCACGCGAATATCGGGAACATATACACCTTTTGGAAAAAGGTATATAATCTGGAAAATGTTGTTGGGAGGGGCTTGCAATTTAAAGATTTAGGTGCCTACATCACATTTTTGGTGAAACTTAGAATAAAAATGTAATAAGTGTAATTATAAGAAATGTTTTCCTCGTCTCATTCTTTTGTCCAGCCACACTACACGTATAAATTTAGCCCAGTGCGAGACAGGGTGAGGCGTGAAATCACACAGCTTCCTAGAGTTCAAATTACTTTCTGTGAACCATACGTCTGATACAATATATTTCCTGACCCAGTTAACTGCAGTTTTTACACGCTGGATCGTTGGCTTCATTCCACGATTTCCTCAGCCACGGCTTTGGTTGAACTAATGATCTAAGTCACTTAGATCTTCACACATCTGCGAAAGTTTGATTTTATTGTTGGCAGCCTAAATGCCGAAATAACAGGAGCTGTAAAGTCGCTCGCCGCTTAATGGGTCTTTTCCCTAAAGTTAATTTGGATTTTGTGCAACATTAGTTCAGAGGCGAGGATTTGAAACCACTCCACATTTGTGAATGTATGAACAAGGTCCGAACTCTAATTCTGTCACAACACAGAGTGTAGAAAACGAGTGGTAGAGGATCTGTATTTATGACGTCAGAAGCAATTACATCTGACAGTCACTCGTTTTAAAGAATCAAAACATCGAATACGTCACCATATAACTAGCGCAATACTGTGGTACGAATTTGATTTCCTCTAGACTGGATGTTTACAGTTCATATCCCGTGAATCTGATTTCCTCCAGACTGGATGTTTACAATTCAGGTCCCGTGCATTTAATTTCCTGCAGACTGGATGTTTACAATTAAGATCCCGTGAATTTGATTTCCTGTATATGGATGTTTAAAATTCAGATCCCGTGCATTTGATTTCCTGCAGAGTTGATGTTTATAATTCAGATCCCATGAATTTGATTTCTTCCAGACTGGATGTTTACAATTCAGATCCCGTGCATTTGATTTCCTGCAGACTTGATGTTTACAATTCAGAACCCATGAATTTGATTTCTTCCAAACTAGATGTTTACAATTCATATCCCGTGAATTTGATTTTTTCCAGACTGGATGTTTACAATTCAGGTCCCGTGAATTTCAATTCTTCCAGACTGGATGTTTAAAATTCAGATTCCGTGCATTTGTTTTCCTGCAGACTTGATGTTTACAATTTAGATCCCATGAATTTGATTTCCTGCAGGCTTGATGTTTACAATTCAGATCCCATGAATTTGATTTCTTCCAGACTTGATGTTTACAATTCAGATCCCGTGAATTTGATTTCCTCCAAACTGGACGTTTACAATTCAGATTCCTTGCAATATCTAATGCTCAAGGACTGACTGAAATCTGAATCATCTGCTGCTAGTCGGCATGCAGACCGCCGTAGGTTCTACACAAGTGCAGATGGGGAGGAGTGTAGTCTGCATGGTAATGAGGAATGACTTTTGGAACTCCAACGGCAGTGGGGCTTTCTGTCCCGGAGACGCTCGGTTCGGTAAGTATGGTATATTTACTTCGAAATATATAAAACTGCGTTGGATTTCAGATGCTTCCCTGAGAGGAGAGAAACATCTGGTTTTTACTCTTGCAGCTGCTTACTGAGATCGCAGGTTCTTTTCCACTATTTTCTTCTGACGCAGTGCCATTTAGCTCTGCCAAAATGTGCTGCAGCATGTCATTCAGGCATGAACGGGAAGCCTGAACTGACCGACCTGTCCGTATATCAGAATGCTGCTTCACAGAAGGTAGTAATGTAAGCTCGTGTGGCTGCAGTTGATAGTGGCAGAGGCCTGGTATTTAACACCTGCTTTTCTTCAGGCACTACCTGTACATGTAACCACCTACACACCACAAACAAGGATATGTTTTTTTGCAGTTGGCCCAGGCATAACACACTTTTGATAATTTTGACTTTGTGTCAAAAACTGTGGTTGCTTCGTGCCCCTCAGCCACTATTATGATTAAGTGAATTTAAGCTATCAGCGGATAGCGTCCGATACATCTGGTGCTAGGTAGTGACACTTTCATCTCACATAAATTTTAGCCTAATGACGTTTTCTAGATTTACCTCCGTCGCATCATCATTTTGTCATGTTAGTTGTCAGTTTTGTCACATGCGTCATTTCGTATGTACATGTGAAATAATTCGAAAATCGACGAAGACGCCTTAAGGAACTTTGGTACTAACGTAGGCGCTAGTTTTGCTACTAACGTATGCGCTAGCTTTGATGGTACGTTGCTTGTCTAGATTGAGAGAACAAGTGTATGCAGCTACTCTAGGACGTGAAGTCTGGAATGTTGAAGTCTGTTAAGATTCAGCAACGATTTATAATGTTTCAATGCCATGTTTTATGTTTTATTTTACATATGTTGCAAAGTCATAGGTTGATTTACTGTGTCATTCACCCTATAAATGTTAAAACTTACCGTAACACACTCTCCGAAGTGGCAATTTGAATTATAAAAAGTCAACGTTGTAAAGAACAAAGGCTTTTGTGCTCGCAGGAATTTTAAGCTGGAGAACTATACCCTCACTAATTATTCTAACAGATACATTGTCACGTCAAACACGTGAATATTATGATTGTACTTGTATTCCATTTTTGTTTATTTTCTTTGGAGTGCAATTTCCTTATCGTTTAGAAGTTTCCTGTGTAGACAGCCGCATAACAATTTTTGCACCCCAGAAATTTTTTAAGGGCTGGTACTTTTAGTGAAGGGTTAATTCTGCTGTAAATTTATCTCCAAATTTTATTTATACAAATGGCTTTACACAAGGTTGGTATCATGCATACCCATAACCAGACCATGAACACAATGGGTGCAGCGACTGGTAGCGGGGGTGCGTACATGTACATACGTTTGTATACGCATTTAATGCTATATTATACATATACTGGGTATATATATTACGTACGCATTAGTGTAAAAAGCGCATTTGTCAGGACCACAAAATCGACACTTTAATTACTCAATGCGCAGTATAACATACATACACACACACACACACACACACACACACACACACACGCGCCTACGTTTTTGTGAAGGAGCGTGCTTACCTACCACAGCAGTATATTTCATGGATGAAAGCACAGGGGGCCAGTTTTCCGAACTGTAGCCGAAGATGTCAGACACATGACACAACACCAAGGCCGGCCCAAGACATGCGGGCTCCCTGGGCAGGTTAATTTGGCGCTCCTTAAAAGCGATATTCGTTAAACTCTTTCGGCCTAGGACAAGGCTGTCAAACATTTTGAGAGCGCGTGCCAAAATTTCTGATCATTTTGGAAGAAATTCCTTCGCGTGTGGAAACCTGAATTTACTAGCACCATGCATCCGGTTATCTAGCAACGTCTTAGCGCCGTTTACAGGCTGGTGCCCCGGGCAGCTGCCCGGCTGGCCCGCCCCTTAGGCTGGCCCTGTACAATACGTAGAAAAGTCACAGTGTTAGTGGAAGCTTCTGGACCACTGCAGGCGAAAGTGTCCCCAAAAGTGAAAGGCGCTATAGCTCTCTAACACTTTCGCTACAGTAGTCTAACTAGCAAGGTATCGAATTCTTTACGTGTTAAACTATTACATATCGTTCACTGCTAGCGCTGTCTGCCAATTGGAACTGGGATTATGGGCCGCCCCCCCCACCGATTGGCTTATCCTATTGTTTGCACGGAGCTCACTTCCCGCTCGAGAGTAACCCCCACGAAAGTGGTTGCAAATATAAAATTTCGGGGAACCGGTTTAACCTCTAAAATCCGCGTTTGGCTACGTCCTTGTTATGATGCACTGAAACTAACACGGACGCTGCATATCTTACCCTCATTTGAAGCCCACGGAGACGATTCCCTTCCACACCACGGGAAACATGTTTCTAAAACACCGAGTTCTTATATCTGTACAATTACTTTGGTACAGAAAATGTCCTGTTTTCAATAACTTACTTTTTAAAAGTAGACAGTAATTGCTTAATCAATTTCATTATATGATCTGCGTCGGTAGAAAGACGTAGTGAAGCGTAAACAAGACAAGAAATGTACAAGTTGTGCTATACGTATATCTACAGCCTTCCTTCTGTTATCCATTTCCAACACACACGTTCGTTGCTACTTCAAATAGTGGTTCGGCATTGCTTTTCTTCATGTAATTAAATGTTTAGACACTTTGAAGCACGAGGCTTATACAAAAATCCGTGAACTTCGGTTTTGAGGTCATATAAAACACGGGGCATCACCATAGAAAGATAAATTTTTTAATGCTGTTTGGGGAAATAATCGCTGCTTGTTGAGGGAATAATGTGCAACATACAGATACAGAATGTGGATAAAATCCAAACTACTAGATGGCTAAATTTAGTACTGATGTATATCCCTTCAAAATTACTTTTCGCCATTTTATTGGGTGAGAAGCACAGACACCCATGTTCTTCATTCTGCACTTCTCCCTAATCTTCTCCTATCTCATATCTGCCAGACACAAATAATTATCCTCAACACCCTATTCTCGAACACCCACACCACGTTTTCTTCCCAAAATATTAGAGCGCATGCGGGAATTTATATATACTTCTGTTTAGCACAATGTGAATAACGTAACGTGTTCGATCTGGATGTCAAACGCAAGAAAGTAGCATACAAACCTACCTCCTGACTGTATCATAGGCTTTGTACCACTGCATATGCATACCTAAATTTATTACAATTTTTTCACACGTATGTGATAGATGCACAGTATGGAATCATTTGTTGATCACTTACATCGAAATCAAGTGTGGAGTTCCCCGTAATTTCGTCTGCATGCATACTTTAGTTAGACAGAAGAATGCTACATACATTCTGTAGGCTTTCATAGGTTGATGTTGCTGATTAATTAATACCATCTGTGTTATCAGACTTCTTAAAATATAGAATGATTAGATTAAAAGACACTTAGAAAGTTTCATTCAGAAGTAAAACACCCAAAATTGCTGAAGTGAATTTCTTCAAAATATTTGTACACCAGGGAGCAACATTTCTGCACAACACTTAATAATAATTTCAGTGCTTCTGTGGGAGGTGTCATATTGGGACATGTTTGACATCTGGTGCTGCACTGGATGTGTATGACCCGCGCAGACATGTTGTGGGGTAGTATGACTTAACATAACACATCCAGTCACACAATTCACACGTGATTCTGGAACAGTCTGTATTGCATTCTCTGGCAAGTTCTGTAATGGTTGTTCCAAGTGAACAATTTTTTTTTTGTGAAGATTAAAATGCCCACATCTCTTGGTAGTGTCAATGAACAGGATGTTTTGAAACAGTGTTGTAACTCCTTGTATGTCAGTCACTGTATAGGTCCTAAGAAGAATCCAGGGTACAAAAAAGGAACAGTGCAGTGCATCAGGCAAATATTAAAACAAACCATAAGATCTGTGGTAGAATGGGTGATAAAAATAAGTTTCTGGTGTGTATGCAGAAAGGACAAGTCTGTGATACATGTAGTAAAACGATTCCAAATTGTGCTGAGAGTTTTGGAAATGACACAGATATCTCCCAGACTCAAAATATGACATGAAAATAAAGGAAGATGTGGGCAGTTTTGTTAGATATGAGGGCCCCAGAGCGGTGTTGCTAAGGTTCAGGTCCTCTGGGATGTTAAACTGTGTTGACTGGTGAATAGTTAACAGTGTGTTGAAGGGTTGCAGTGCCTTCATCTGCATGTTCAAGCAGTCATAGAAGAGGAGCTGCTTTTTTTCATGATTTTAATGAATAAGCCTGCCAGCCCCACTTCCATTAATGCTATTTTACCTGTATAGTTTCTTGTAATATTTAATCCAAGTGAAAAGCAACATTGCATGTGCAATGTTTAGTTTAATTACCTAAATCTGGTTACCTCCCTCTTCGTCATTATTTTATCCAGCAACTATCATTTGTCAAGTCCTGCCACTACTCTGCCATGTGTATGGGCTGTCAGCTGAGCGGGCTGTGTTAGTATGATTCTGACAGGAAGTGGCAACTAGTAGTTTTCATATAAAGTAAAGTGTGTATATGTTGCAAGTTTTTGGGCTTTTGGGGTAGTACAATTTAGGTGTCTATTCTCCTGGAATGTGGGACCATGTCACTGGGTGACTGGGGCCTGAAATTTCAAGACAGCATGGTGGTCTCACCTTCAGCTGTCAAAATGTCCATGAAGAATACTGACAGTTGGTACCTTGGAGATGAGGCCACTACTGAGTCAAATCCCAGAGGAATGGAGAGAGTGACCCTGTATATTGTTTCTTAGATTAAGGCCAAAAGTCAAGGTCAGAATGTTAATGTGCTGTAAAATATGAGTGGTGTGTCATCTGAAAGCCCCTCATGGAGGTACTTTGAGTGGGTTCTTTTTGTTACTTAGGAAAAGAACTGCCAACATCTTACTGGATCAGTACACAGGAAAATTTACAAAATATGAAATATCTTCCAGTTTGCTATTAAAAAATATAAATGTAAAGATTAAGATATACAGAACTATAATTTTGCCTGTTGTTGTGTATGGTTGTGAAACTTGGTCTCTCACACTGAGGGAGGAACATAGGCTGTGGGTGTTTGAGAGTAGGGTGCTGAGGGAGATATTTGGGCCTAAGAGGGACAAGGTAACGGGGACTACAAAAGGAGGAAGTTAATGGTCTGCACTCATCACCAAATATTATTCGGTTTTTCAAATAAAGAAGAATGAGATGGGTGGGGCATATAGCATGTATGGGGTAGGGAGAGGTGCATACAGGATTTTGGTGAGGAGACCTGAGGGAAAGAGACCACTTGGAAGACCCAGGTTTAGATGGGATGATAATGATAATAAATGGAACGTCAAGAAACACGAGAGGGGAGGGGGAGGGGCATGGACTGGATTGATATGGCTGAGGATGGGGACAGGTGGCGGGCTGTTGTAAATGACGTAATGAGCCTTCAGATTCCATAAAATTCGGGGAGTTTATTGACTAGCTGAGGACCTGTTACCTTCTCAAGGTGGACTCTGCTGTATGGAGTTAGTTAGTTAGTTGTGAAATATCAAAACACAGTAACTTTGGAAGTAACTGAAAAAGGAAGGAGTAAGTTCATTTATGACTTACGTGCTAGATTCTATAGCAGGGTCCCAAGCATATGGCCCACCAGTTAATTCCCTGTGGCCATGTCACTGGTCTTATTCCAGTGACAGACTGTAGTCTGGCTCAGTGTTGAAGAATGTAATTTAAAATGTTTTTTATCACTTGCCTTAAGGCTCAGAAAGGCTTGCTGCAGCTCGATGGTAGTGTACCAACATACAGCAGCAAAGAGATGACACTGTGGTAATTTGTAAATTCAGTAATTATGACATGCACTGTATTTATTTTGTTCTCAGAAGTATGAGGCCTACATAACCCTTCAATGATGCTGTGGTTTAAATCCCACCTGCTGCATGGAACAGAGCAGTCTGAAATTTACAGTACCATTAAGTGCATTCACAACTGTACTGTGCACCAAGACAGGCAGCATCTGGAGACTTAAAGGGCTGTACAGTGCACCGAGTTTAGCATTGAAAGTATGTTTAATATTAATGAGTACGTTACCCTCCTTGTTGCTTAAAATGACGTGCAGTGCACCTTAAATTTCAAAATTAACTAGGTGGTGCTATATAAAACGAGCTATCCCATTACAGACCTGGACAGGCCCTTAGGGTTCCAGAAGTTTGAGGCTCCCAGATTGGAAGACAGTTGGCGCATGAAGGTGGTAATATTGTCAGCCCTATGCACCAGCCGCCTTTACCCCTCAGGAAATTTTCCTGGTACTCATTTCTGTTGGAGGCTGAGTCAAACCCAGGGCCATAAGGCAGCTGAAAGGATTAAGAAAATAAAAATTCCTGGTGACTCCACTGAGAATCAAACTTGCGATATTCAGGCTTGTAGCACAGTGCCTCAACCAGCTGTGCCACTGTGTACCCCCCCAGCTGCATAAGCTTAAAAAATTTCATTGAAGTCCAAGGTGGTTTTGTCAGCTGCTGTGTTGACTTGACGTGGAATGATACAATACAGGTTTACCTACTCCTTGCACAACATGCAAGAGAGAAACACATAACTTATTTCTCTGTGTTTTGTTTTCTGTGGACTTGGGTAGTGATAGTGGGAATTACACGTGCTGTGTTTGGCATTATTACTGAATCCATTAAGGCAGTGCTGTTCCTGCACCATCATCACTGAGGGAAGTTTTCATTCTGTCTGTCTCACTACCACACTTTGTACACTTCTTCAGGACCACCAGCACCCCAACTGTTGTTAGCATGACTGCAACATGTGACTTGTTGGCTCAGTGGAGCACATCTGACTTGTGTTTAAAGGTGTCTAGAGTGATACATGAGGCATGTTCAATAAACATGTTTCCCTATGTCAAAAAAATTAAATGAGAAATCATTACAGCAGTAAATGTAGATCATTTATTTCACTGAAATGTCATTGTTTTTTAGCATAATTCTGAATCACACTGATGCATTTTCCTGATCTTGGCACAAGTTTAAAAATTTTGTTGCAGTAGAAATTGTGCTATTCCGTTTTGCAACCATTTATGAACAGCCATTTCCCTTTTCCTACGCTTGTGGAATCTGTGATTTCTTAAGTGTTGTTTCAGTGGCCCAAACAACAGGGTGGGTGGTCCTGGAGTTCCTATTTTATTGACTGCAAGAACTCTTGTGTGCGAATTGCATGACAAGATGTTTGGATTGGTGAAGTTGGTTATCACTATTTACACAATAGTCAGGAAGTAGAAATGGCTGGTTTTGAATGGCTGTGAGTACCATAGACTGATTTCTACCAGGAATTTTTGAATACATGCTAAGTGGGACAAGTGTGGGCATGTGTTTGAGGTTATTGAAAAATAGTGATGTTTCAGTGAAATATATGTGCTGTGTGTAAAGTTAATTCAATTTAATTTATTATTTTACAAACAGTCCAGCCAAACAGAACTATTTTTGTTAGAAAAACAATCCTGTTTTTACAAAAATTTGCTACATTCTTCAACCAATAATATCACTAGGTGAAATTTTTACAGCAATATACAAAGGAAGGCAGTACTGATGTTAGCTTCCTTTGGTATATATTTGTAACAGTTTTGCCTGCTGGTGATATTATTGGTCAAAGCATGTAGCAGATTTTGTAAAAACTCCGTTGCCTTTATAATAAAAAAAGTTGTGTTTGGGTTGTTTTTGGAATAATTACGTTACAATAACACAACGAGATGCCTCTCTGAATTAATTTAATTTTCATGACAAAGGGAACCCTTATATTTAACACTCTTTATATATTCAGCGATGGGATATGGTGACTGGCATTTTCATGGTTTTTCTCACCCTGTCCAGAATGACCCAGTTGCTACAGTTGATTCTCTCTGAAATGATAGGAAGCTGTGCAGAACAGTAACATTACCTCTGGTGTTGCTTGATCTTTTGCTTCAGTGCTATACATTGACAAATCTCTGGCAGTGCCATGTAAGTAACTTCTCATGCCTGTCAACACTGTGTTATTTTCATAATCCTTTCAAAGCAGTGCCATGTTTATGATATTAATGTAGCCCACTCAGCTGAACACACTGTGCAATAGCAACTGCAAGTGACAGAGGATACTAGTCAGACAAAGTGACAGCCCCCCCATAATTTAGGGATAGTAGAGTACTGTGGTTTTACATGTAGCCTGATTTCAGGTTCAGACTGCCGTGGGATCAGTTGGTATAAAATGGTACAAGAATGCATGTAGTGAGGGGAAGACAGTTATGTTTAAACCATTGTATAATTTATACGCAGAATACATATTATAATTAAAGTGGTAATATGTCAGTTTAGTTCATGCATATTCCATAGCCTGAAGTAGATTTTGTTAACCTGAGGCAGTTTGTTGGGAATGGTGTGCTGCTGACATGTTTTTGGCATGTGTCAAGTTGTAGGTGAATTCTCTTGCAGTCATTTGATCCACCTTGGTTAACGCTGCTGATCAGTGAATCAACAAAATATGAAGATGAAATGCAAAAACATATGATGGAGAAGGACCATGACCATGAGGTCACTTTTACTCCTTCATTGGGTTCATTTGTGGATGGTACACAAATTAACCACCAAAAGTTTTTGTAAACACATCACAATTCTCTGAATTTAGAATTACTTGACTTGTAGACTTGTCCTGGATATGCAGCTAGCATTCTCAGGACAACAGGGTGTGTCCAAAACCTACTTATCTCTCAAAATGTCTTCTGCAGGTATCACTTTCTGCCACAGTGGTGCTGGCAGTAGGTTACTGTGCGGGCAGAGATATCAGTTTTGTGTTTTTTTTTATTTATTGTTTTTGGTGTGGTTCTTGGTCTGATTTCAGGGTGAAATTTTGGATTTATTTTTCTCTGTCAGTTTAAGGCCTTTCTGGATATTTCTGCAATTCTTACCACAAATTTTCTTTCTACATATTGTTGATGTGTCTGGGTCCCAAGTGCATATATAGAGGTAGTGGACTGTCATGGTGTGCTTGTTTTGTTATATTGTACGCACTGGGAGTAAGTGCGTCACATCTGTTTCACCTCACAACACAAATGGGCCCAGTTACTAAAAGTTGTTGTCCGTCCAGTATCTAAACACTGGACTAAAGTCCAGAAATAAATAATGCTAGTGTGGTGTGATTATAGTGTCATCATAACTACAGAATGGACAAATGCATGAATATTTGTTAATTGGTATTTGAGTATTTTGTTGTGTAGTAAATTTCAGACAAAATCTGACACCCATATGTACAAACAGCCTGTTTTATTATCAACTGCAACAGCAGTATTTTTACTTGGTTTATGACATGTTTAAATGTCAGAGGTCCATCTTCATAGCTTGCCTGTATTTTCAAATTATGCAGTCTCTGTCATAAAATTGTTTGTTTCTGAAGCATTTCTGTTTAACGTTAAAATCAAGCTGTACGTATAGTTATTGTTTCCAAAATGCCATCATGAAAGTAGTTCACATGGGTATGAAATTCTTGTTTTTATTATTGTATGGTCCTATATAGGTTAATATAAAGACTTATCAGAAATAGCTTTTGTGTCGCTTCATTTTATTCTTAGTATGGAATCTGTAGGAGATAAAAATGACTTAAAAGCTTGAATGTAAAAGCCTGTAGATGCAGCAAGTTATGGCCAGGTTAATTTTATGGTTATGGTTTCCAAATATAGGCAAGCTGTGAAAATGGCCATTTGAGGTTGAAACCTGTCAAAAACTGTGTAAGGATAGTACATAAGGCAACTGTTTCTACATATAGACAACTATCAATCGTCTTGAGAGTTTCCCAGAAAATTGCAGTTTCTGAAACCAGTTTTAGGTACTTGATTGCTATGTGGGAGAATTGTTGAATTTTTTCTTTGTTGCGGGATAATGAGGAATACTCTTCAGCCTGTAACTGGGAACATTTTCTTTGTCCTCAGTGACAGGAAAGAAGGCTGAACCTGGTGGCAACAGACTGCATTTGCACCCAGTGTCTGACACTGTGTCTGACAAGCCAGGCTGACTTATACATAATGGCAATAATGGACCATATGTGTATTCTGTGTGCAGCAAAAGTTTTATTTATGCTGGCAGTCTCAGGGATCATAACATGATACACTGTCCACAGAAACCCTGCCTGTGTCAGCTTTGTGGAAGAAGATTATTCACTAGCAGTGAACTCAGGACATAAGCCCTTTCACATACAGGGGAGAAGCCATGCTTGTGCACAATATGTGGCAAGGGATACATAGAGCGTGGAGATCTATAGAGGCACTTACTGACTCACACAGGTGAAAAGCCTTTCTCTTGCACATACTGTGATAAGGGGTTTACAGATAATTAATATTTAAAGCAACATTTATTTATACACACAGGATAGAAACCATATCAATGTAACAAATTTGGAAAAGGTTTCAAAAATTCTGTAAATCTTAGAACTCATAACTTGACTCATACTGGTGAAAAACCTCATAAATGTAAAGTCTGTGGTACTGGCTTTAGTACTCATGGTAAGTTAAAAACTTGTACATTGACACATTCCAATAAGAAACCATTGTTTGTAGCATTTGTGGTGAAGGAATTTGTAGCAATTCACAGATGAAAACTCACACCTCTAGTCATAGTGGTGAGAGACCTTTTGTTTTTTATGTATGTGTTATATGTTTTATCTACAAAGGGAAATTTGAGAACACATTTTATAACTCACACTGGCCAGCAGCATCCATTCGCATGTTCTGTTTGTGATAAAGGTCTCACTTTTAGAGGAAACTTGAAGCAGCATATCGAGACACATTCAGCAGCAAAACAACTGATCTGTAGAGAAGGAGGTAAAAGTTTCAGTAGCAGTACATAGTTTAAGAAGCACACTGTCTCTCACTCTGCAAAAAAGAACAGCCTGTGAATTCTGGCACTGTATTTGTGGTTAATCTCATTGGTCAAAATATGGTGCAGGTAGTGTAGATGTTTTGTTGACCATCATCAATCTGATGTTGAGAAAGTACTCTGCTAGAATTATCATTAATGTTATTTGTAAATTTTCTTCACTTGAAATTACGTTAAATATTTAATTGATGCCACTGTACTCAGTAGGTAGCACTGTGCCTTATGTTTGCATTATTGTATGTGTTGCATATGTGGTGACATGTTTCTTTAAATGTTCTGTAAGATGTTCTATAATACGGAGCGTTCTCCATATTCTGCTATTTTATGCACTCAAATGCATGCGAGAAGTACTGTATGATAATTAGAGTGATTTTCTCCATACAAGAACTTACATATTTATTGAGTTATCAGACACAATGCAGACGTCTACAAAGTCAGTTAACTTACAATGAGAACACCAGACAGAAATCAAGTTATCTTTCTGAAGGATAAATAATTAAACATTAAACTATTACTAATTAAGGAGACGTATATTTACGTATGGACTGGAATGTATGTGGTAACAAGGTGGAGCTGAGATCTGGTTTGTTACAACATGCGTTCTAGTATGCAGGTAAATATATTGCTCATTAATTAGTATTTAGTAATTAGTATAGTGTTGGATTTTTTGTGCTTCCTCATTTGACTTGGTAATTTAGTGTACAGTTCAATTCCTATGTTCATGACCCTTTTTTAAGGGCACTAGTTCTGCAGAACTGAATATGGAGATCCAAGCTTTGTCATGTATTACAGTTGTGGATTTCTGTATTCTGTTCCCATTTTTATTATCATGCTATTTCATTTAATTACATTCAAGGCACTGGAAGTTTGCTTAGTGCTTTAAGAGAGTTCCCTGCATGAAATATATCCCACAACACTACAAATTAATTGTATAGGGTGTTTTTTTCGTACTTGAACTATAGGTGTAGCTCTGATGCTGTAATGAGTTTTTATCAGACTTTGTAAAGGTTATTATTATTGCGATTTTTTTATAACTTCTATCATTGACTGTTAAACCTCCCTAATTTGCCGCTTGTGAAGCAACTCTGGCTGAGCGTCGGACAGAGCACTGGGCCAGCACTTATGGCTCAAGCAGGAAAACAACACCTTATGTAACTGTACCATGCATTTTGCTTTGTGACATAACATGGAATGAAACTAAAAATATCTTCTAAACCTTCATTGATGATCAGAATGTATAATTTATAATAGAATATTTTGTGAATTACAAAATGGAAGGGATGTGAAAACAAAAATTAAAGGGACATGTCGTATCTAATGGCTGTCATGAGTGATATCAAGTAGGATTGTTGAACTGGAACTTTCGTGTGTAGCGAATGTTTTTTAGATGTGACAATGTGCCTGTGAGCTGATGGCAACTATTTCCAGCAACTTTATAGATGTGGTAAGTCAAACCCCAATATTAACTGCAGTACCTTTAACTAAAACACTTGGAACCTGAGACATGGCAAACCGGAATAGCGTGAGCTCTGCACTGCCTGCTGTCACATGAAATGGTTTGAGCAGAGAGTGCTCGTAGTTGTGAGATGAAATAATATCCACATACTTGTGTCTGCACTTGATCTAGTACTGGGCATCAGCTTGGACGGACTGACACTAGGCTCTGCATATCCCATATGTCTGGTTGCCATGGGGCCTAGCATTTTGGTAGTATGTATTTTAAATTAATGTCTTTTTTCTTCCTTTTTTCTTTTCCTGTTTTTAATCTCAGTTCAACAAGCACTGTGTTACTAAACAGCTCACTCAGTGCCACCAACAAACATGCAGTTAGCAAAAGCACTGTAGCATGATATTAATACACAGAAGAAACTGTAAGGGTCTTTTTTCTGATTGTTGTGGACCGCAGAGGGAAGCTAAAAGGAGCATGACCTGAGGCGGGACGTGGTCTGTGGTAATTTGCAGGTTAGTTTTGTTTGAATTTTAATGTTGGAAAGGAGTTCCAGTGTGAGGCTTTGTATTTCGGTGTGTTCATAAGGACTTCTAGTTTTTCATTTTTATTTCCTGTACCTTTCACAGTGTTTGTGATAACACTTTGCAAAAACTGTTGTCAATTTAGAAGAATATCTTCAATGTGTATGAATATCTTGTGATATATCGCTCGCGCACGCGTGCATGCACGCGCGCGCGCGCATACACACACACACACACACACACACATACAGCGTAAGAAAGTGCTGTATTGGAACATTTAAGTGTGTTTTTCGTTACAATGTAAATCTACAGCACAGAAATTCTGGCTCCTAAAGTTTTCAGGTGACATACATTGAAAGAGGACTGGCCACGCCTTGGGAGTTACGAATCCCATAACAGCCCACAGTCATGTTAGCCGGTTTCTGGGCATGACACTTTAACCTTGGTTCTACAGTACAGGATGGGGCAGAAGTAGTTGTTTGGAAAGGAAATGACTAATCTACGTGAAGGTGCAATTTTTTATTAAGGGATGCTTACACACATTCTCGGCTCTATGGAATATTAACTGTAATCATCATCATCATATGAAAATGACAGCTTGCAGGTTAAGTCCATTCATTTTCTTTCTGTGGATAGTTCCTTGCATTGAAGTAGGTCAGCACTATGCGTGACTTCAGGCTTCTGCCGCGATGCTTATGGCATCTGCGCTATTCTGGTGTATAATGCAGCATCCACTGGTAATCCTTTACCGACGTTTCGGGACTACGTTTGGTTCCATCGTCAAGGGTCAAGAAGTCCAAGAAGAGTAGAAAGCCCGCCAAACAACCAACCAAAGAGCTAAGTAAGGGCGGAGGTCGCGCAAGTCGACGTCCCTTTGTCTGAGTAGCCATTCCTGCATTTTAACGCATCGCTGGGCTCTAAAATAGACACCTTACACTATAACGGGGACTTGCTCACGCTAACTGTTTGTAGTCCTGATTCACGACCGGGACTTGTTACGCTACAGGCTACGGCTCTAGGAGCACATAACCTGCCTATCTGTGAGGAAACTTTGGTTGGATGGCTGCCTGGGAGTTGAAACCAGGTTGGCATATTCGCGTAGTGTATTGGAAGTGGGCATTTTGGTGAAGCCGTCGTGCCCGCCGGGGGGGGGGGGATGTGGGCTGTGCCCCGACTTTTTAATTTCACCCTGGCATTTACCTTACAACTGAGGAAAATCATGGTAAAACCTCAGTCAGGGTGACCGAAATGCGCCCAGCTAGTCAATAGCGAGCACGTTTCGATGTCGACTTGTCCGCCAGTTTTGCATGCGGCCTCGACTGGTCGGCTGAGCCCTTAGCTTGCGCATCCGGCAGCTTGCGTTGGCGCTCGGTCAGCGTAAATATCTGCCGAGCTGCCGAACTAAGGGGTTCCCCACACCAGCTAACTATGAGTCGTAACTCTCGGTTAGGGCTCTAGTATATTCTACAAAGAGCGGCACTCCAAGATCCTCGTGAAAATATCTGTTACGGATGTACCACGGTGCACCAGTAGCAATGTGAAGGCACTTGGACTGGAGAGCCTGCAGCTGCTTAACGTAGCTGCGAGCGGCGCACCTCCAGATGGGACACGCACAGTCCATCATTGGGCGGATGAGCTGCTTATACAGCAGAACTCCGTTCGTGATGGAGAGGCCGCTTCTCCTGCTTAGGAGACAGCCAAGCACACCCAGTCACTGGGAGGCATTCTTCCTGACCTCTACGATATGAGGCTTCCAGGTCAGGCGTGAATCAAGAGTCACTCCCAAGTAACGGGCTGTATCGACCCATTCGACTGGCTCTCCCAGGAACTGCACCGGTCGAGGTCGGGGAACTCGCCAGACGGCCTTAGCAAAGAGCATCACATTGCTCTTTGAGACGTTAATGGAGATTCTCCATTCTCTCAGCCACCGCTCTAGGTCACTCAGATAAGTCTCCAAGTACCTGATGCGCAGCGCTGACTTGCGTGACGTGGTTATAATGGCCGTACCGTCCGCATACAGGGCCAGCTCGACGTGGCGAGATGGCACAGACATGTCGTTAACATACAGACTGAAGAGCACAGGGGAGACTAGTCCACCCTGCGCTACACCATCACGTATGCAACAACGGGTGGACGTGACGGTTAGAAAAGCTGCCCCGAACGTCCGGTTACGGAGAGAGGAGGCTATTATTTTAACAAGTTACGAGGGGAAATTTAGGGCGGTTAACTTGAAAAGGAGACCATCGACCCAAACGGTATCGAAGGCTTTAGCCACGTCGAGAAAAATCGCGCCCGTCATTCTCTCCTCGCCGAAGTTCCTAGTCACTCTTTCAACGAGGCGGGCCAGCTGAAGAATCGTGCTGTTTGGGTCTGAATCCAAACCGCTCGTCACGCAGTAGCCCGCGGCCGCTTACTTCGCTTAAGATCCTACTAAGTAGGATCCTTTCGAACAGTTTGCCAATCGTGTCTAGCAGACTAATAGGCCGATACGACGAGGGTAGTGACGGGTCCTTCCCGGGTTTCAGGATGGAAATCACGCGGGCGTGTTTCCATGCTGTTGGGAAGTATTGCGCTAGAAGCACTGCGTTGAATAACGGAACGAGGAGGCTTATAGCCCGCTGCGGAAGGTGCTTCAGAGCCCTGTTCAGTAAACCGTTGGGGTCTGGCGCTTTTCAGCGCAGGATTGGCAGCTGCGCTGCCTTTCTTAGTTACGGTCACTTTGCCCTGATCAGGAGCTTCAGTGACCGATTTAGGAGAGGGTTCAGGAGGGGTTGGGACGGTAGCCTTCACAACGCGGCCCCCTTGAACGACGTGGTTCCGGCCGGGACCTAGGCTCTCCTGTTCCGCCGATGGTCCCGCCCTCGCAGGTTTCGGCGCGGCTGGTCGGCCGGTAGCACCGTTCGCTTGCCTGCGCTCAGGCTGCCCCCACTTCACAAGGGCCGCCTTGGCTTCTTTCCACTTTAAGCAGCCCCGATAATTGGCTGTGTGTTTACCCCCACAGCTGCAGTATTTAAACTGCTGCTTGGAGGTTGAGCACTCCCCAGAGAGGTGTGCCTCGCCACAGGCAACGCAACGGGGTGGATACCCACAGCTGCGCTGCGTGTGGCCGAACCGCTGGCAACGCTTGCACTGCAGGGGAACCTTCGGTGCAACGTATGACTCCACCGAAACTCGCAAACCGCAGAGTTCAGTTAAGGAGCGCACTTTCTGGACTTCCACTCCCCGCGCCACCGACACTATGAAGTGCGGTGTCAGGGGGTGGTCTCGGGCTTCATCCTGATCGCGGCGCCCAGAGCGGAGCTGCAAGACGCCCTGAATATGAATGCCCAGAGTCTCCACCTTCTCCCAAACGACGCTTTCAGGCATGTGCTTGCCGAGATTCTTTAACAACAGACGGACGCATCGGTCCTCCGCGAGAGAAAACGTGTGAAAACTCACACCCTTGCTCCCATCAACGGACCGCAGCGCGCTTACCGTGGCTCGGAAGCCATCGGCCGTCTTTGGAACCAGCATAAGTCTCTCGCCCTTCATCAGGGCCGAGAGACTGATGCGGCATGGCTCCCTCAACCATGCCAAGAAGCCACGAGTATCCGTGAAGCCTGACAAAGCCCGCAAGAGAAACACGCGGTCTTGTAGGGAGAGGCATGGGTGGGGACAGTTGAGTGAGTGGGGGACGGCCAATGATGATGCACCCACGTGGGAGAGGGAATAAATCTGACCCTGAAGTTCAGGTTTGAGAGGAAAACGACCCCTGGGAGTAAGGTCCACAAGGCTGCCGGAAGGTCTAGAAAATTGGTATAATGTGGAACAAGGAAGGAATTAAACATTGAGAGAGATATGGAAATACAGGCAACAAAACTGAGGGACAGGGAAAAGGAGAAAAACAGGGTAAAGAAACAAAAACGGAAGAAGGAAGGGGAGACATGGCATCCGGCAGCAGCTTCGACGAAAAGCTGCTCTGGATTATGGAAGTGTGAGGAGTGGAGGGAGGATTATCACTCGATGCTGCGTTATACACCAGAAGAATGCAGATCTCCTAGGTCAGCACTATTTGAAACGTACTGTGATTGAAATCTAACGGTAACTTCGCACTAAATTGCATCGCAGGTTTCAAAAGGAGTCTTGTTTCTGTGCAGGTCAGTGCTGGAGATGGTTTGCCTGCCCAGGTATGTCGTCAGTGTGCCAAATTTTTCAACACATGTTACAGATTTAAACTGCAGGTGGAGAGACAGGTGTGTTATTGAAGTGTTATGTTAGCAGTCATTCTGAAGATGACTGCCCCCTGCGCACGGCGGCTTCATCAAAGTGCCCACTTGTAGTAGCTAGAATACATTACGCGAATATGCCACCCTGGGTTCAACTCCCAGGCAGCCACGCAGCCAAAGTTCCCCCCCCCCCCCCTCCCTCAGGAAGACTATGTGCTCCTAGAGCCGTAGCCTTTAGCGTAACAAGTCCCGGTCGCAAACCAGGACTATAAACCGTTAGCGTAAGCAAAATCCCCGTCATAGATTAAGGTGTCTGTTTGAGAGCGCAGCGATGCGTTAAGACGCAGGAATGGCTATTCAGATCAAGGGACGTCGACTTGCACTTTGCGCAAGTCTCCGGCCTGAGTTAGCTCTTTGGTTGGTTGGAAATGAGAGTAATGACGGAAATACCATTACTGAAGATTAAATTTATGATATAGTAGATAAATATGAAGCACCATAAATGATGTCTACACCCCTACATTTTACTTCATGTAACATCACAGAAGTAATTTACGTATAGATATCTAGTACATATGCCTTTGTCTTCTTTGTGCCATGTAGATGACATCCATGAGTTTTTCCATTGTATGCTGCTGAACATCTCAGTTGACAACTTCCACATCGACCGTCAACACATTTCGTCTTGTTTATGTCTGCTACTGTATAGAGCATGTAGCGCCTTGCCATATAAACATCTAGTTTATCAAACAGTAAGTTCCATCAGCAATTCATCATGATGTTATACTCTGCATATAGCCATAAAATACGTGTTATAATCCTTCATTATAGGATGGCAATGATACAACATAAACTGCTTATTATCTGTAGACCATATTGGAGACTCTTCTAACTTTGTGGTGGATTTTATCACCCGATCATCTCCTGTCTGACACACACACACACACACACACACACACACACACACACAGTGCGTATACAAACCTAAATATTACTAATAAACCTACAAAATTTGTTCCTATTATAGACTTCAATTTTCCTTATATATTGCCAGGTTTTTACTTGGAAAGAATTCCTTCATTAGGCGTTTATAGATCACGTGAATTTATACTTCTGACACCAAGTAAGTGAAAACAAGGACATCATATTTGTTACATTCTTAACCACAATTTATGCCATTATTATATATACATATGTGTCTTCTCACATGGATTTTCAATGATATAATTTTTTAGATTTTACATGCACAAGGCTCTATATAAAAACTTCGTTTTTATTCAACATCCTTCAGTGGCAACTTTGAACTACTATCTTGTAAAGCATACAGCCTGAAGGGTGTAGCTACTAATTTATTCTCTAACTTACTTAGACCTTCCCGGCAGCTCTTTAATAATCTACACTGAATTAATAGAGAACCAAAATATGAAACGACTTTTTGATGATATTTAAATCTCAGCCATTAGCTCCAGACGTAACATGGACTTCTATAACACACCGCATAAAAGCTGTAACTGGACACAGTGATCCACTACTCTACATCTAACAAGTGTTTTATGGTGTTTTAGTAAGTATTTTAACGGGTTCATTTACGAGTTTTAGTGAGACGTTAAGATAATCTTCACACACAATAAGCTGGTTTAGAGAAATCGAAGCGTACATAAAGACAGTACATTATATTATATTATTCCCATATAAGAAAAAAGACATTATACACCTTGTAATTTACAGTTTACTCATATTGACAAAACTCCAAAGTCCACAACACTGTAGATATCCCAATTTTATATAAAAAGCACCTTTCTTTTATATAAATTTGTCTGCCTGAAGATGGCCGCTTGTAGGCCGAAACATGTAGTAATATAGTAATGAATACTAAGAAAAAGCTGTTGTGATTGTATCATTCAGAATCAGTACTGTATGAACACACAATGGGATGGAAAATCTAAAAATTTATTCTTTAACTCATCTGTATCTAATTGTGCTTCCGTACCCAAACTTCATAATGCCTCTAATCTGTCTCTTACTGCTGTCTCTTGCCACGCA
This sequence comes from Coptotermes formosanus, assembly GCA_013340265.1. Taxonomy (NCBI): domain Eukaryota; kingdom Metazoa; phylum Arthropoda; class Insecta; order Blattodea; family Rhinotermitidae; genus Coptotermes; species Coptotermes formosanus. The sequence goes on from BLKM01000058.1 coordinate 33,753, forward strand.
GTTTTTCCATACTTGTCTTTGGCTAGGAACAATTTATTTTTTTACTCATCCAGCTTTATTTGTGCTTCCGCAGCCCAACTCCATAATATCTCTAATGTCTGTAAGCTACCACTTCACGCTGGTTCGTTCCACACGATGTTTCCATACTTGTCTTTGGCTAGTAACAATTTATTCTTTAACTCATCTGGTTTTAGTTGTGCTTCCTTAGCCCAACTCCATAATGCCTCTAATATCTCTAAATTACCACTTTTCGCTGCTGTGTCCCACACAGTGTTTCCATACTTGTCTTTGGCTAGTAAAAATGTATTCTTTAACTCATCTGGTTTTAGTTGTGCCACCTTAGCCCAGCTCCATAATGCCTGTAATGTCTTTAAATTACCACTTTTCGCTGCTGTGTCCCACGCAGTGTTTCCACACTCGTCTTTGGCTAGTAACAATTTCTTCTTTAACTCGTCTAGTTTCAGTTGTGCTTCCTTAGCCCAACTCCACACTGCCTCTAATGTCTTCAAACTACCACTTCTCGCTGCTATGTCCCACAGGGTGTTTCCATAATCATCTTTGGCCAGTAACAGTTTATTCTTTAACTCATTTGGTTTTAGTTGTGCTTCCTTAGCCCAGCTCCATAATGTCTCTAATGTTTTTAAATTACCACTTCTCACTGCTGCGTGCCACGCGGTGTTTCCATGAAAGTCTTTGGCTAGTAACAATTTCTTTAACTCATCTGGTTTTAATTGTGCTTCCTTAGCCCAACGCCATAATGTGTCTAGGTCCTCTAAACTGCCTCCTTCTGCTGCTCGGAGCCACGCGGTTTTTGCATATGTTTTTTTGGCTAGTAACAAGTTTTTCTTTAATTCATCTGGTCGTAGTTGTACTTCCTTAGCCCAACTCTGTAGTGTCTCTAATGTCTTTAAATTACCACTTGTCACTGCTGCGTCCCATGCGGTTTTTCCACCCTCGCCTGTGGCTAGTAACAAGTCATTCTTTAACTCATCTGGTGTTAGTTTTGCTTCCTTAGCCCAACTCCATAATGTCTCTAATGTCTTTAAACTACCACTTTCCGCTGCTGCCTTCCATGCGGTTTTTCCATCCTCGTCTTTGGCTAGTAACAACTGATACTTTAACTCGTGTGGTGCTAGTTGTACGTCCTTAGCCCAACTCCATAATATCTCTAATGTCTTGAAACTACCACTTTTTACTGCTGCTTCCCATGCCGTGTGTTCATCTTTATCTGGGGTTAGTAACAACTGATACTGTAACTCATGTCGTGTTAGTTGTGCTTCCTTAGCCCAATTCCATATTGTCTGTAATGTCTTGAAGTTGCCACTGCTCACTGCTGTGTGCCAAGCAGTATTTCCCTGCTTGTCTTCGGCTAGTAATAATTTATGCTTTAACTCATCTGGTTTTAGTTGGGCTTCCTTAGCCCAACTCCATAATGCCTCTAATGTCTTTAAATTACCACTTTTCGCTGCTGTGTCCCACGCAGTGTTTCTTTTCTTGTCTTTGGCAAGTAACAATTTATTCTTTAACTCACATGGTTTTAGTTGTGCTTCCTTAGCCCAACTCCATAATATCTCCAATACCTGTAAACTGCCGCTTTCTGCTGCTTTTTGCCACGCGGTGTTTCCGTTCTTGTCTCGGGCTAGTAACAATTTATTCTTTAACTCACCAGGTTCTAGTTGTGCTTCTTTAGCAAAAGCCCACAATTTCTTCACTACTGCCACACTGCTGTCTACTGCCACATGCAAAGCAGTTTTCCCGTATTCATTTTGTGCTAGCAACAATTTGGAGTTTATTTGAGTGAATTCAGTTTTGCCCCGTGGCGCACATAGTGTATTCGCTATACGCTGCGTAACATCCCATGACTGCGAACATCTCTTCGACTTTACTTCTTCTGGGTTTCTTGCCTCCTTAGCCAAAACCCAAAGTTCCTCTAATACTTTCACGTTGCAACTTCCTGTTGCCAGGAACCACGCAAGTTGTCCATCCTCCTCTTGGTCTAGCAGAAATTTATTCCTTATCTCATCTGGCTTTAGTTGCAATTCTTTTGCCAAAACCAAAAGTTTCTCTAACACCATTATCCTTTTGTGTCTTACAGCAGGGTGCCAGGCAGTTTTTCCATGCTTATCCTGTGCTAGCAACATTGCACTTCTTAAATCATTTGTATTTGTTTGTGCTTCTCCCGCCCACACCCATAATTTATCTAATACCTCTACATAGCCCTCTTTTGCTGCCACGTGCCAGGCGCTTTCTCCATTCTCATTTTGGTCCAATAACAATATTCTCTTTAACTCATGTGGGTTTAGACGCACCTCTCCAGTCCACAGCCATAGCCTTTCAAGTATCTGTAGATAGCCTCCGGCTGCTGCCCTGTACCAGGCAGCAAGCAACGATTTAGCCATTAACTCACATGGGTTTATTTTTGTTTCCTTGCACAAACGCCACAGTTTCTCTAATAACTCTATATTGTCTGTGTATGCTGCCCAGTCAATGGTGGTATAACTATGCTCATGCCTGGATGAAAACCACGGTTGATATAATAACCATAGTTCGCCCTTGTATGCTCCTGGGCCAATGGCGGTGTTTCCATCCTCAGCTACACCTAGAAACAGTTTACTCTTTAACTCATTTGGATTAAGTTGCAGTTCCTCAGCCCAGCCCCATACTTTCTGTAACACACCTATAGAGCCGTTCAGTATTGCGCAGCTCCATGTGCTAGCATTGCACCCATCTTCCCGCACAAACAATAAGTTTTTTAAATAATCTGGGTGTAGTTGCTCTTCTTTAGCCCAACCCCACAGTTTATCTAATATCTCTACACTGCCCCTTTCTGCTGCCATATGCCAGGCTGTTCTTCCTTCCGAATCCTGGCCTAACAATAATTTATTCTGTAACTCACCGGCGCTTAGTTGTGCTTCCTTAGCCCAACCCCACAGTTTACCCAATATAACTGCACTGCATTTTTCCACTGCAATATACCAGGCAGTTTTTCCTTCCCTTGATCGTAGAAGCACCAATTTTTTCTTTAACTCATTTGGGTTTAATTTTACTTCTTTAGCCCATCCCCAGATCTTCTCTAAAACCTCGTCATTACAGTTTTGTGCTGCCAGGTGCCAGGCGGTTTTGCCACCCCAATCTTCTGCTAGCAGCATCTGTTTCTTTAACTCTTCTGCGTATATCTGGCTCTGTTTTTCGGAATTACACTCTTGCTTTAACATCTCTGTGTCCAAGTGACAGGCGGTTTCATCGAACGTGTCCTTTAATAGAGGCCGGCTGTAAGTGACAGCAGGTGTTACTTCGTCAACACATTGCCATATCTTTTTTCCCCTACATTGTCATTCTCTGCTGCCATATGCCAAGCGGTTCGTCCCCTAAAGTCTGTGGCTAACAGCATATTCTTTACAGCCGTTGAATATTGTCCCGATTTTAGGCTGTCTAATAAAAATCCAATAATCTGAGTGTTATCTTCTGTCGCTGCTCGCTGTAGTTGTGCTTGGGTCGAGTGATCTCCCCCATTCCACTGGTCATTCAGTAGTTCTCCGTACTCTTTCAAGGCCTCTTTCGATGGCTTAGATTTTTCCAATAATCCATCCAAAAAGCATCTAATTACACGATAATCTGTTTGTAGTAAGACTTTACTGAGTAAAAACTCCTGCTCTTGTATGTGTTGTTTAGTTCTCTTTGTCAGTTGGTTTATTAGGAAAACAGCCACATGATACTCAGCAAAAGTGCGGTGGATAAACTGCGGCTTACCCTCGTAGTTTCTCTGCGCTATCCCAATCCTAGCCAACTCTTCATCTGAAGATGTAGATTGGTAATTAATTTGCAGGCATGTCAACTGATCCTCAGTAAACAACGCCTGTATGGCTAATAGTTGATGCTCTGTTTGTATGCCTTTGAAATGGCGTTGTCGTTGCTCCTCTGCTGCTATGTTACCTGCTGGTGTTTTAGACTTTTCCTTGTAATATATATCATATTTGCTGTCAATACATCGTCCGTATAACCCCAGCAAGTCCAGCTTCTGCAGTAACTCGGGTTCGGATTTCTGTGACAGATAAAATGATATAAATTCCTCTTCAAACGCCTCGGCTATCATGCGAGTTTGTAATGGGATGCCGGCGAACTCTTTGTCCTTATCGCTAATTGACTGTGCCAACTTCCTGACTAATGCTGTAGCATAAATTTCTAACCGATGCTGACACGTGCCTTCAAGATTTAAATTTTGAAGCCAGAATTTATTTAGAAATTCAACTTGCTCGACTTCGGAGAAGGGTTCTAGTGTGTACGACAGCCGTTGTAAATTATCGTCCAATTCCTGTCTCAGGTGAGGTCTGGTGGTGACCCACAGCTGCTCTAACGAAGTCTGCTTCAGAACTTGCAGCATATTAATGACCGTCTCTTTGTATTTGGGGCTGATTTCATCAAAACCATCCAACATTATCACTACTTTGTTAAATTCATTTCCTGCAAAGTTCTCCTTAAACAACTCCTTCTCTAGACGAGATTCAAGCTTCAGCACGTCCTTTGATACAAATTCAAGTACCCTTTCTTTATCCATTTTCTTTTGTATCTGAGCATCGAGTAGTTCTGTATAATCATTTAAACCAATTCCCACCAACCAATGGGCTGGGAATTTTTCCTTAATTCTTTTAGACAGATGGGTAAGTACGATTGTTTTACCCATTCCTGCTTTGTCAGCAATTAGCATGACCCTTTGGTACCTTGCTTGCTCCAAAAGCTTGTCTAGATCCCTAGGACCATAAGATTGAGATTTATGGGAATCAATATATTCACGTAAAGTCTGTAAATTCCCTTGCGACTGCTGCCAAATGAGTTCCCCTGGGTTTTCTTTAATCAGCCAATGAACATTTCTCGTTCGATTCTGCTGACACAGTTCTTTGAATTCCTGTTCATCACTAGCCAGTAAATCAGCAATTTTTCCGTCTCTTTTATCACTTAAAACGCCCTGTCTAATAACGATGTTGTGATTGAAAGTTCTATCGATATAGTACTTTTCATTGTAACCACTGCAAGCAGGCGGTACAGGTTCTGCACCAATTCTAAACTCCGTTTCTTGTAACAAATCAGCAATTGGGAAGGAATTTGTCACTGATTCAGCAGATGTGAGTTGATTTAAGGCAACTCTTCTGCCTTGAAAAATTACTGCCTTCTCTAATATATCTCTCTGTGAACTGCAGGTTAAATCACTCCAAGTTAACTGTTCATCTGTTGTTTTCAATCCTTCACCAAGTATGTTTCTTGCTATTTCTTGTAAAAAAGTGGCGGTGCTATCTTCTGATTGTGTGGTCAGAATAATTTTCATATTCTTCTTCTGTTTTAGAATGTTTAACATTTCCTCGAAAATGTTTCTTAGCTCATCATTAACTGACTGATTGGTCTCGCACGCTATCATTAGTAGATGTGGTGTTTCTGTTGATGCCAGTAATGTATTCACATTTATCAGTCGATTGAACGTTAACAACAGCTTTAATTTCATTACTGTACAGTCACCTTCACTGAAGCAATTGGCTGTGGAGGATGTCTTTTGGAACACCCGATAAACCTTGGTTAGCCCTGTCCAAACGTCCCCATCAGTCATTCGTAACTGCCAAATTTGTTGGTCACTAGTAAGAAATTCTCTTAAACCCAAAGCGTCGGGGTTAAAGTCTAACGCGCTTCGGTGAATCTTTTCGATATAACGCTGAGTTTCGAATTGATACACCCTATTTCTTATCTGGGGTGATGATAATTTGGCCTTTACGTCGTCTTTCATTTGCGGGAACAGTTGAACCAACCGCTTCACATAGGGAGTCAGGGCTCGCAATGTGCTAGCGTCTGGACATCGCAAATTTTCATTCCCGATCTCAAAGTATCTTAATATTTGTTCAGCTTCCTTTTGGGCCTCAGCATTATTCATTACAGAAAACAAATCCTCTGGCTTAAAGAATTCCGGCACGTGACATAACCAGCGATAACGCTCCAGAAACTCCCGCTCATCCTGATTAAAAACGCTTAGACTCTTTGCACATTCGTCGTAAGCCTTAGTTTGATAACGAAGCGGGTGGTAACCCTCGGGCACTTTGCCGAAGACAGTGTCCATTACCTCAGGGTGGTAATTATTAAGATGCTTTGCACATTTGAAGAAATCTTTGTATTCTGCACCGCCCTTTAAGCCTGCACTAACAGGCCAATCGACCACCTCTTGTATTTTTAGTTGACCTTTATCGTCTTTAAATACTCGCCCAGTTTCGGGATCAAAGGCTTCTAGAATTTTCTTCATGCGATGTGTTTCTGAAGTGTAGAGTAGAATATGTTCACTCCAGGAGTCCATATGAGACAAGTCAATAAAGATCCTATAGACTGTCCCTAAATGGGAGTTACAGGTATTAATGCGATTTGGAGCAGACAGATAGCTAGTGATACTTCAGTGCTGTAAGTCAATGGAACGCTCCTTCAGGCGTACATCAAGTTTGTCGGCCATTTGTGACAACATATCTTTGCAGCCTGGGCTATCGAAAACTATTGCGTGTGGATGACAACTCTCTCGGACATCATGACTGCCCCGGACAGTGCTGCTTCCAGCTGGTTCGTGTTGTTTTCTTGTAAGTCTTTGAAGAAATATACCATCTCTCTCTTCAAGGTATTTAGTGGTAAAAGTAGTGATTTGTGCCAGCCAACCCCCTAACGAGTGACCGGTGAAAAACAGTTCAAAACTGACCCCCTGTTCTTGTTCTATTTCCTTCAGAACTGTGACCACCTTGTTAGCAAATGTGCTGGCAGAACTCATTTGATTAACGTAGTTGTTAAATAGAACACCTTTAATATCTGTTATAACAGCACCAACATTTGTAACCTTAGTCCCTCGATGAGCAACTACCACTTGCTGATGTTCCGGGTGCCAGTAGGCGGTTCCAAAATATCCGTTCTTTGCCCCAGAATGAGATGCTGTCATTAGCAGCTTCCAGCCGTTGGGAGGTTGGGGCACTTCACCTTGGTAGTCAGTGTATGACATGTTGGCAAACTGGGCCAATTCGTAGGGTGTGGGGTAACCGGGCGTTGCTATGAGTTGATCAATGGCGGATAAGTGTTTGTTTTTATAAAACTCGTCGAATGATTGTTTAAAATCATCATGGCTCAATTTCAAATTTTTGTCTACTCTTAGTTCTCCTGAGAAAGGTGGTAGAAAAATTTTCGCTGCTTGTTTGCCAGTCACAGCTGCATGTGAGTTATTGTACCGTTCATGCATGGCTTTGCGGTCCATTACTGTACAGGACAGGCGGACTGTCTTAGTAAGTGGATTGCCAGAGAAACTGGACACAGTTAAAACAATTTCATTCCAACCTTGTGCACTGCAAATACAGTTCTTTGTTATGACAGAATTTATTATGAAACTTGAAGCGAAAATCTCAACAAAATATAAAAAAGAAGTGAGTTTTTCAGACGTGTAATGTAAGTTACTTGTCTGTGTACAAGTAATCGAGCAACTTACTTCTTTTCACATTTAAATCCGGTAAGTAGAATTAAACATCAAATTACTGTAATTACACGAAAAGGAACTTGTCTAAAGCGATGCACAATATTATGTTTGTTATTGGTGGCATTGGTCCAACAGCCTCTAGTACTTGCCCTTTCTAAACTTTTTAGTGTTCCCTGCAATATCCTCTCTAACAGCCACGTATCTTCTAGTGGCATCGCCTTATCTAACAGCTGCAGTGAAATTTATTGCGTGCAGTTTTAATCGCCTCGCCTCAGCCTGGGGCACACCGATGTTTTACAGGCGTTCCCTAGAAAGCATTTTGACATGGAACTCAGCACCTGACAAGACACGAAACTTCAGCACACAGACTCACAACATTTCCTGCTCATTAACAACCGGCGGTGAAGCACACGGTGGTCGCTGTCACTCTGAACTGTGCAGTGCTCCTTGCGGGCGCTCTGCAGTCGTCTTACGTCCTCGTACGGTCTCATGTCAAGACGATGCGGCAGCCAGCATTGTTGCCATTTCAACAAAGTGTTATAGACAAAGATGCCAACTGCCTTTAAGTCACGGCCGTCTTGACATCCGAGGTGCTGCTTACTAAGTCCGAAATTATCGCGATATATCTTGGAGTTACAGCATTGTGTGCACTGAACTGACGCCTCTGCAGAACTGTGAACAGATATAATGTAATGTAACGCTATAAGCTGTCTGGTGAAATGCTGCTGATATGCTGAGGCTCCTGCGCTAAATGTTCAGCTATCAAAATGTTTATATCTTACCTATAGAAATGTGTTTATTTTCAGTGGAATATCCCACCTGATTGTGTGAACAAGCGAGAGCAATCACAGTCACTGACTATATGCAGCCACTGTTGTTAAGCTGCTTACGCTACGCAGACTGGTACAACTACGAGTACGTGAGTAACTGGAATGAATATTGTAGTTATGGATTTTTGAAGGCATTATCCTACGGGTTTCCTGAAGAAACGCACGAACATTCTAATTCTCGCATGGAGTAGCCCGGAAGACATTTGAAGTCACACAGCATTAACGCTACATTACTTGCAAAAGACGCAGCGTATGACACATTTAGTGCAGTCCAGCAAGACTGGTTAACCCCGAAGATGAATGCAACACAACCTACCGAAGCATCTGGATGTGTGTCACATCCTTCAAGAAGCAAACCGCCAGCACGCGTCAGCAACACAGCTGGGAGAACCCGAAATATCGCAACAGCAAGGCCTGCTGACTGAATTTCCCACTTCCTTTAGCGATGGTCCTACTGACTAGGTTTGAACCAATGCAGTCACAAAGTGTCTACATTACTGTTTTGTTATTAAGGCTTCTTGCGTGCATTGTTTCAGTTTCAAAAGTTGAACTTTTTGCTTAAAATGACGACCTACCTAATATGTTATGTAACGAATCAGCAAATTGTGGCCCGAGTCACTATGCGGACACTGGCTGTGAGGTGGGAGGTTTTATAATGAAGCCAACAGGACTCTGAATATACTCTGGTTCCTACTTTAGTGCATTTATTTGTCACTAACAAAGTCTGCAGTGTGGCTAGCATTGTGCCATCATAGCACTGAAATGGAGGAAATGACTTTCTGCGTAAAAAGAGAGAGAAAACCTCCACATTCATTTTGTTTGAAGCTATTACAGTGCTGCCCTGCAGTACAGTAGAATGTTAACTGCACAGTAAAAATTGCAGTTCAGTAGTTCTGCACTGCAACACCGTATAACATAACTTGCAAAGTGTGGGGCCTATATTGCAAATCACCAGTCCTGCACTGCAGTAATCTATAACAAAAGTTGCACAATGCAAATTGCATGTCGCCACTGCTGCATTGGAATAATATCCTGTGATTCATTATCGCATTCACAAGGGCCTACCACCTGTCCCTATCCTGATCCAAATCAATCCGGTCCAGGGTCCCATCCCACTTCTAATGACCCATTTTAATATTATATTTCCATGTACACCTAGGTTTTCCAAGTGGTCTGTTTCCCTCAGGTCTCCCGACTGAAACCCCGTATGCAACTCTTCTCTCCCCCACACGTGCTACATTCCCCGCCAATGTCACTTTTGTTGGTTAGATGAAGTCAGTAATGTTTAGTGAGCAGTACAGATCATAAAGGTTCTCACAAATCAACACTTACGCTGGTCGTTCCTGTTTCCGTCCTACGTGCAACTACATGCATGTACCACGTCCACTCCTTACGCACCGCACGTAACAACTCTTCTACGTACAACATCCCGACATTGGCGACGCCCTCAAAATCAATACGTGGGCATGGCTGTCCCGTAGATCCCGATCTTGAATGTTTGTTAACTTTGGATAGATTCATTGGTTTGATACCGGCAGATATATGGGAGGCAATGTAACGAAGTTTGTAAAAGTTGTGTTTGACTCAAAAAATTGATTAATAACGAAGTTTGTGTTGTGCATACTGTGCACACTGTACAGTCAGTACAACTCTGTGTTGAACTTTCCAACAACCTACACTATTTATGTCCCATTCTTGATGTGTGCCTTTCCATGCTGACTGTTTCGTCATCATCAGTGCTGTGTGTTGTATTGTTTTCTGTTATTGTTTTCATGTTTTTCGCTGTTGTACTCGCTGCTTATTTTTGCACTTCCACGTGACTTTTGACATGTTTTGCTCTGTAATTATTTTTACTGTAATTCATTCCCAAGAGGTAGCTCTGTTCTGTTGTTAGTTTTGCTATCGCGGTTGTATGTGTTGTGCAGCAGTTAGCATCGATATGTACCTGTTAATAAATGACATAAATAAATGTGTTCTTGGTGAGTACAATATAGGACGAAAGCCGAACTTAATAGTTGGCGTTTCTACCGACTGATCTACCGCCACTTTGTTCGTGATGTGTTAGTACAGACTTTTGGCTTATGGGGTCGAAAATGTCGCGTCATCGGCGGGCCGAAATTGATAGCTCCAATTTTGTTGTCTCGCTGTATGTTCTGTAGGTTTGCACTGTGTCAGTCATAGGCACGCACACGGATCATCTAGTATAGGCACAGAACATCTAGTATCGCATATCATAACCGAGGGCACCGTGGGTTGTTGTCAGTTAACCTTTCAAAGCCTAGCGGTAACTTTACGTACCACCAGGTTTAACACTAAAAAATTCTACGTGGTGCCCACATTGCATTTATGTGTTTTGTACGGATCTCAGAACAAACAGCAACTTTTGCCCTATAAAACATTAAGAGACTGGTTTTTATAACCGAAGTGGAGAGTGTTTACAGCGCGGTACGCACTGAGTCCTTATATAAAACAGATACGCTTCGTCTTTAAAGGGTTAAACTACGCCTGAATCGTGGGGTGGGTAAGGGGCCGGGGGGGGGGGGGAGTTGTGTTGTGTGTCTGTCATTTATAATCTGTGCTGTCTGTGAATGTGTGCATTCATAACCTGCGTTGGAAAGAATGGGGTGAGCTCTATGTATGGATGTAGCATAATTATGTAGTTTTATACTTCTTTAAACATGTGAGTGTTAGTATGGTTACGTATGTTTTTTGAATGACTGATTCTGGCTTTGCCTGTTTTTCATCGAAAGATATCTTTACAGTGTTGAGAATTATTTGAGTGTATTATATTATTGATTGCAGCTTTGAAGCACATAATGGATGAAAGTAATGTTACGAAACCAGATACGGAAAATTCGAATTCATCTCGAATGTTATCGATACCCGATGCTCTTCCAGCAGTGTTAAAAATGTAGACACCTTTACTTTTGTAGAAGTGAAATGTGAAGTTGAAGTAAGTGGTGTGTATACTTTCTCCTTATTTAACGAAGCTACTCTGCCAGCCAGCTTACACACTTGCAAATGAACGCTAATAGGATGTGAACTGAATGAATTAAGAGTGTGAGAAGCCCTCGTGATCTGTGTTGAAGTCCAATCCCGGCATTTGTCTCAGAAGCTAGAGAAGCTCACAAGAAATGTTAGAATATTCAGTCTTCCAGCTGAGATTCGAATCGGAAGGTTATAAGATCCTAACTACACAGTGATGCTGGTTCGTTACAGGTAATGACATTGTGATCCTTTGTTAGTACTTTTACACAAGAACGTAATTTATAAATCAATATTTCTGAATTTGGTATGTAGAAATACGTTGATCCAGTAATTCTTATGTTTGCTGATAAGTATGAGTTACAGAATTGAGGAATTACAGTTAAGTTGTGTTTATAAATGAGAGCCGTATCAACTGTGTAAGAGTGTAACATGAAGGAATGGTTTCAGATGGAGTGAGTCAGGCAGTTCAATAATTATGTGATGGGCTTTGTGTCCTTAAACAAGGGAATATCATGACAGCCTTCTGTAGAAACAAAAGTAATAAATAAGATACTGATAACTACATTATTACAAATCCTACCATATTGTTTGGGGCCGCGGTGGCGCAGTTGGTTGAGGCACTGCGCTACAACCCAGCAGGTCGCGGGTTCGATTCCCGATGGTATCAGTGGATTTTTTCATTGGCATAATCCTGTCGGTCGCACTGTGGCCCTGGGATCGACTCAGCCTCTAACAGAAATGAGTACCAGGAATATTTCCTGGGGGGTAAACGCGGCCGGTGCGTAGGGCTGACAACCTTACCACCTTCATGTGCCGATTGTCTAGAAATCTGGGAGCCTCGATCTCCTGGAACCCTAAGGGCCTGTCCAGGCCTGTAATGGGACTGCTTTACCTTTTTTACCATATTGTTCTGGTATAGGATGAAAGACCAGTTGATGACATTTCAGTAAGTAAATGCTTTCCTGTTTCTTCAACTGTCATCTGTCTCTTTTTCACTTCTCATGATTTCTAACACTCCTTATGCTAGCTGTATTCTAGATCAGAGATTGCACCATTTGGGTCAGTATACCAATGACATTTGTGCTGACCAATCAACATGTCATACCTTTAACAATGTGTGCTTTTTTGTAAAACCAAAAGTGTGGACGGCACAGATTGTGATGTAAGTGAACATAGTTGCGTGCTAACAGAGAGCAGGAGATGAACTTATTTGCCGCTGAAGACTGTACTGTCTACAGTTGTTTATTCGTTTATGACACATATTTGGTAATAACAACAGTTTTATGAGTTAACATGTTAATTAAATGAAAATATATATCTTCCGGTGTGCTTTGTTTCTTCTCACGTCAGATACAGTTCATACCATCAGGCTGACAACACACACAATGTAATCCACCAGAGTTACACTTCGAGTTTTCATTTGGTGTTAGAGGCCGAAGTCACAGTTAGCAGCATACATAAAGTTTAGGCTGTGAGGTTTCATTTTAGTTGCAGAGACTGAGGTTGCATTTGCCATCACACATGAAGGTTATGCTTTATGTTTCATTTTAGTGACAAACTGATACACATTAATAAATATTCACTTCATTTGCTGTTACTGTCCATGCTGGCAACAGTCATGCATTGTGGTTGCCATTGCAATGGTGAAAATGTTGCAGCACAAAAACAAGTGTACACAGGGGGGACCTCCTTCGTAATCTGCGGCTGGCCGGGTAGCATGCCGGACTGGAACCCGCCAGCAATAGGAATTTAGATGCGGCCTCTGGTTCTCTGCGGCACTCCTTCAGCTGCGGATGTACACCTCAAGCTTTACTGGTTACGGCAGAGTCGGCAGTAGCGGCACCAGCTGGCTGTCTTCCTTCCATCGGCAGCCCGTGACGAAGCGACGCATGCCATGCTACTGAGGTCGCTTATACCCCAAGCGATTTTATCGGAAGAGCCCAGTGGCGCATAGGTATCTCACTGATCGGACACGGAGGAGGACGGCAGCCGGGGCACAACCTAACCCAGCTGGCTGGACGTCGGGCGCTGCGCGCTACTTTTCCCTACGACGGCAAGCTCTATACAATCTCCGTCTGCTGCGGATAGGATTCGCTCCGCCGTCCCTCTTGCTGAAGCGTACTCCTAACAAGCCCGGGAGATGCTGAAGCGATGTGTCGTTCGGATGGCCAAACGGAAACGAACTCGCAGGATGGTGAAGCTCAATCTGTTGAGGAGTATTGACGGAGATAGCCGGCGACAAAACCCCCCACACACACGGGCACCAATTTTTGTGTACTGTCCCTGACCAGGGCGTCCTGGGCCCTGTTCCTCCCGCCGGCAGACTCTGCGGGCAGAGAGCCGAGCGGCACTTTGCTGCCCTGAAGATGGAACGCTGATATTCGGAGGGTGAGTAGTTGTCGTTAAAGGGCGACAGCCCACGGCAGTCTCCTAATACCAATGGTTTAATAAGCAATACGTTGTACAGTGATGTGGTCCGGTTGTGGAGACGAGTGCAAGAGAAACGCAAATTTCTACTTGGCCCTTCGCTGGTACAAAGTGTTCGGCCTTGCTAGTGTCGAAAGAATCCCCCCGTCTCTCAGGCTTCAAGGCTAGTTACACTAAATCTGCGACAGTATCGCACCCCACTCTCCTGTCGTCGTCTCCTTACAGTCTTTCACACAAAAAACACAAGGGTTACAAAAAAAACCTGTGTTCCCCACACCAAAGACTAAACATAAGTGCAGGAATGTCTGCATGTATGCCTGCCAGTTAGGTCGTGTGGGGAGTGCAATATGTGGCCAGTGAGCCGCCAAGTGACCCTGGACACTGAAAATGCCGGTACAGGTACAGAGCAGATAGACAGACGTCGAGAACAGCTTGTAGCCATAGGCCTCCGCAGGTTCGAGTAGTAGGTTTCCTTCCTTTCATGCCGAGCAAGACATTATTCTCTGTTGAATGTAGATGTTACTTTGGTTTTAACTATTGTTGTACACAGACTAAATTCGATCGGAAAAAAGGGGTATTCTTTCATAATAGTGAGCCCAAAACGATTTCCATGAATACTACGGGATCCTACCAAAGCAAGTATGACTGTTGTTTCTGCATGGTGAAAGGGTGCTGAAAATCAGGAAGATATGAAATCAGTACTACACGGAGACAGTTGTTGTTGATTCTGTTAAACTTATGAACATATTTACACACAGGCGAACAGAATTTTGAAATTATTATTATTTTACGAAACGAGCCGCTGATTTTGTAAGTTATTTGTTTCTGCGTGGTGAGAGGGTACTGGGAATCAGAAAAATATGAAAGCAGTTGTTGTTGATTCTATTGAACTTATGAACGTATTACAAACACACATACAGCGGCGTAGGTCTGCGGCCGGGCGCTTGCCGGGATCGTGGGTTCGAATCCCACCGGGGCATGGATGTTTGTCTCTTGCACACAGTTTGTGTTGTCAGGTCTCTGCGTCTGCGACAGGCCGATCCCTCGTCCAGAGGAGCCCTACCGAGTGTGGTGTGCGCTTGAGTGTGATCAAGTGAAAATAAAAAACCTCTACACCTACTGTGAACATGTAGGTAGAAGAAGGAAGGACTGCAAACAAACAAACATAATTAGACGTAGGGCAATAAACCTTAAGATTAAAGTACAGCTCATGAGTTTCAAGCTTACATGTAACTCCTAATGATTTACGTCACATCATTAAGAATTTAAAGTAGGCCTACTTTTTCCACAAAAGACCACAAATTCAAATGAAAAGTAACGTTACAGATCTCTATCTATCTCTTAAGTTTTCCTCTGCAGTAACAAGTTTTTGCAGATTTCCTTTAGCATATTCTGTAATGTAAAATTCCAGTCTGATTCTTACGTTCACACTATCATCGATTAACCTGTCTTGTTTAATAACAGAAACATCTCTATGTCACTCATATACAATATAAACTCACCCGAAAAACTTTCTCAGCATTTTACGCCATTAAAGTATCTGACTGAACTTCAGACATATGTAAAATATTATAAATTATTGTGTTATGAGGACATAAATTTGGCTCAGACTTTGTGTTCTGATCACAAGGAAGTAATGGACACCATTATCTAATTTACTAATGCTAAGGTACATCTGTTGCGTTTTTTGCTAATTCTTAAGGTACAAGTAAGTTTTAAAACAAGTAAAATAATGTACCTAACATAAATGGGTGTGCAAATATATTAACACTTAGTTATTCATTTACCATTTAATAGAAGTCCAATGAAGTGCATACACATGATAATACCTTTGTGAAAAATGTGAAAGCCATTCACCAAGTCATCTGAAGCAGTAAAATTGTAAATACACAAATATTTGCCTTCGCCCGTAATATGTATTTTGTACACCCTAAAGCCCCCAACTTTTTACATGCGCGCAACAAACACCGGCACTCAGTGAAGAGCAAGCCGGCTGTGCGACCTACATTTTCTTGCCGAGAAATATGTAACAAATATGCCATGGTTCATATTTTGTCAAGGTCGTTTATCTCCATATCATCGGAGAGAAGGGTGATCATACGTGTTACAAAATATTTTTGCGTGAGTGTAAGTTTTTACAAGAAGCAAGTTATTGCGAGGAGAGATGATTACTTCTAACCAAACACAATTCCTTCCACTCCAAGTATCAGCAAGCATTGTCCACTGCCTGCAAACATATGATGAGCCAGAGTTTGAGGCGTGTTGCAACTTTCAGGCAATTCTGAATTAGCTGTTTGAGGTAATTTTTTTTCATACATTGTTCTTTCATTTCTGCATGTGTTTTTTTGCACCATAAATGTTCTGTTACAACTTTAAATGGTTTGATTCTTGGCTACCTCAACTATCCTAATGACAAATTTCACTACGTTGTTTTCACCGTGCATTTTTATTGAATTATTCGCTAAAAGGTACAAACAATAACGCACAAGTTTTAACCTGTGTGACACAAAGTATTCAGAGGATCACTTTCACTCCTACATGTTTCGGTGTCGTATATACCCCCATCATCAGGGAGAGAGAGAGAGTTCACACCGAAAGGTGGGACGCCACTGGTGAGATACAGAAATTTTTATGCACACATCATCTGAGCCACCCCGCAGGAATTGCTATCCATCGCTGTACACGTGCCGTGAGAGTCTCCTTCACACAACCATCCCTGCTTGAAGTTCCCTAATCGAAAATGACAGGCACAAGCCTATGTACTTAGTAAGGGCATATGTTTTAAAACTCCTTTCCTTACAAACCCGAAAATCGCAATTAAAAATAACAAATACATGAGACCGAAATATAGGGAACTATATACATCTCTAGCCCGTGTCATCTAAGGAGTTTAACCAGATATATGGATTGTGTAAATGATGTTTGTACATGGAGAAGAGGGATTTGTTCTTGGAAGTAGCAAATACATACTTTAAAATTTATGTTATGACTGTGTGACGAAAAATTGTAATGTAAATAAGTTGGATAAGATGGGTGACACATCAACACAATGGAAGAAAGAAATACGTAAAATTGGTGAATCCGAAAATAAGTGGTTTTACAGCAAATATTTACGCGTTTTCTATGGAAATTAGACGATTCATTTGGATGCAAGTATTTTTGGAAGCGCAGTAAATAGGTCTCCAAGTTAGAGGTGAGTTGCATAGTATGAGCATATATTTTTAGTTGGATAGAAGTAAGTGCAGTGGTAACTGCAGTGCAATTTTCTCATGATGGAAGTTTATTTCGTTGTGATACTCGGTACAATGTTTAACAAATGCAGCACTAAAATGATACTTACAAATGGGAGTGATACATCCTGCGTCTGCGTCTCAGCTTGTGGACATTCTCGGATCCGAAGTCTGCAATATTTGAATTGCTGGGACTTGTGTTCCGGGTTATTCTCGGGCATCCCTTCACCTTCTCTCTGCAGAGAATACGATAACCAAATTAGTCTCTTGCAACGAACGCAAGTCCACCCGCGTGACTTAAAGACTTTACTCATTCACAGGAAATGCTCCAAAACACCACGTTAAAAAAATACGGGTGAGAAATTCTAAACCTTCAGTAGTTGCCATCATATGATTTATTTGAAAACAGACACGTGATATTATTTGTCCAGATTATCCGTTGAAAGCTATTGTTCTCTCTTCTCTTGGACGTGAGAATCTCTCTTCAGAAAAAGACTCATGGTTTTTAAGATGTTAACGGGCATAAACAAACTCAAATGTCCAGGTTTGTTGAAGAAAACTTTTCGGAAACTGAAAGCACTGAATAACCTGAAGGAGTTTGTTTTATGTGAGGAAATATGTGTCTACCTAAATTTTCAATATCAGATAGCGCATAAGGAAGATTTCAAGGGATTAATGTTTACGTACGTCCCATGAAAATCTGCGCCTCATACCCTAACATATATATATTATTACAATTATTTTGTCCAATACGATGATGTCGATGATAAGATCGGCACCTGTGGCAGCAATGCTGACTCCGCACTGACACTATCCTTAGAACTGAGCAATGAAAATGAATTATTTTGTCATGCGGATTTACACATGCAACGCCCACGAAACTTATTCTGCTATAATATTAGTTTTCATTTCAAATTATTTGAATCACTTTCTTTCCCTGCCTTTGTCTCCACAGCCTGATTCCGGCCCTGAACACCCCGAGGATGCAACCCTATGTAAATGTGATTTTTGCTTTGTTCTTGAATCACTCCTACAGCAATACATTCATACACTGCCCGGACAAAACTGCTTCAGTTACTTTACTTAACTCCCTCATCACTCTGCTCTATTGCACTAGGCAATTCAACTAACGTGTCTGTAAACTAACAACATGTACACTTCCAAATATGCTATTAGTCGACATTTTATTAACCCTTTAAAGACGAAGCTTATCTGTTTTATATAAGGACTCAGTGCTTACCGCGCTGTAAACACTCTCCACTTCGGTTATAAAAACCAGTCTCTTAATGTTTTATAAGGCAAAAGTTGTTGTTTGTTCTGAGATCCACATAAAACACATAAACGCAATGTGGGCACGACGTAGAAATTTTGAATGTTAAACCTGGTCGTATGTGAAGTTACCGCTAGGCTTTAGAAGGTTAACGCTTAATCGGTCAAGGATCTCTACTGTTAAGAACCTAAAGGGAGAAAAAAGCCGAAAACTTAACTGTGAGAAATTAAGGTCTGACGATATTGCCCAGATGTATGCACACAAAGTGAGTCAGTATTTAGTGGACTCTGACTAGGGACATAATACCTTAGTGCAAGACAGATGGAGACATTTGTCATATACCGTCAGTACAACAGCAAGAGAGTGCTAGGAGAGCAGAATAAGGGAAGGAAAACTGACGATTTGTTTGATGGCGAATACAGAGCAGCTACGAATGCAAAGAATAAAGCGTATAGCTTAATGCAGCAGAGAAGGTACACCAGAACGTACGTGGAAGCATATCGCACAGCAAGACGCAAGAAAAAGAAAATACGTAGAAGATGAAAACGGGAATATGAGAATTGGAAAATGGAAGAATTGGAGGAGTTACACAAAACGAAGCAGGCCAGAAAGTTTTATAAAGAAATAAATAAAGTCCGTAAGGAATATAAGCCTACGCTGACAATATGCAAGAATGAGCAAGGTGAGATACTCGGTGACAAGGCAAGCATATTAAAGAGGTGGCAGAGACACTTTGGCGAACAGGCTAAAGAGAAAACAGGAGAGGACTCCACAAGACACCTTGATGGAGAAGAAAGGCCACCATCCTGGGAAGAAGTAACACGAGCAATTCGAAGACCAAAAAATGGTAAGGCACCCGGATCTGACACTCCGCAGGCGGAGCTGTACAAATTCGGAGGCAAAGAATGTGAAAAGAAAATCCAGGAGCTGATAGCATCTGGGATGCAGAAGAAATGCCCAAGGAGTGGAATTTAAGTTTAATATGTCTGTAACGGTGGGACTGCGGGTGCGAGATAACAGCCCGCGTTCCCTGCCGATTTCTGTTGCTTTCCACCCTGGTCTAGCAGCATTCCGGTAGCGGGTGCTCCCCTGGGACTAGGATTTTTGGAAACGCCTCCCCCCCCCCGCCACCCGAGCGGTATAAGGGAATGTCTATTCTGCGTTCCTGCTCACGGAATTGTTTAGTGCACTGCTGAATGGTACCTGGGATACAGCGGCTCGTGGACGTTGCTGACGCGGCGTTCCCACAGCCGCTTTGCCTGGCGTGTATACTCTCTTCCAGGATGCTATACAACAGTACTTTATTTCTGCTAGGTTACAAACAAATATTCTACACTAGAGAAAGGACCTAGTCACTGCCAGCTTCAGGCGGGCCAAGGAAATGAGTGTCAGATCTATCTACTCCCCTCCAACATGTCCAAATTTCCTGAATTTACACACGCAACGGCGAATTTACATGAATCCCAAAAATCTCTAGCACAAAACCTATTTAAAATTTACTTCAAAAGCAACACTTACCTAAAGCAAACAAAATCAGAATTGATATGCGAAACATTTCTGCTGTCCTCCATCTCCCTGCCTCCAGTTTACCATCACTCACAACAGCCACAGTGAGAATGAATGCAAATCCCATAGTTTTGCTCGGCTTCACACATCTACACATCCGCCTAGTAACCAAAGTGCCGACTCATTTCCCTGTTGCCATGCACTAAGTCAGCAGTGGCTGTGCCGTGTATCTTAAAACAATAGAAAAGGAGCGAAATAAGTCTAATTCCGGGATACGCTAATCCCTACCTTACAATATTGAAGAACGGAGACCCGTCAATTTGCTCCAACTATACAGGGGCCAGCCTGCTAAATGTAGCATGCAATATACTGTCCAATGGACTCTATGAACGATTATCTCTTTACACAGAAAAAATTATACGCAATTATCAGCGTGGTTTCAGACCAAATAGATCTACAGCAGAGCAGATCTTCACTTTGCGGATATTGTTACAAAAAACAAATGACTGTAACATAACGACATACCACCTCTTTGTTGATTTTAAATCAGCTTATGATACAGTAGATAGAGAACAATTGTATGAGGCAACGAAACAGCTGAAAATACCGGACAAGTAGATAAGATCAGTGAAAATGACAAAGACGGGTACCAGGAACAGAGTGAAAATACAGGATGGTTTGTCTGGTGTAATAAAAACAGACAGCGGCCTGCGGCGAGGAGATGCACAGGCATGTTTATTATTTAATATAGCATTAGAGAAGGTTTATTAGGGATGCTGGCATACAGACAGGCGGCACTATATATTATAAGCTTATCGGCTGTTAGGCTATGCTGACGACATTGATATTATCGCCAGGACTCCGATGGCATTAAAAGAAGTCTTCCATTCGCTGGAAAGGCAGCGAGGAGAATGGGTCTACTGGTAAATGAACAACAAACAAAACGTATGGTCTCCGGCCACGGCCATTTTAAAGAAATGTACTTTCATGTACGATATTACAAATTTGAACGTGTGGAAGAATTCAGTCTGGGCTCCATAATAAGTCATGATAATGACGTGAGTCAAGAAACACAACAACGTATTGTGGTTGCCAATAAATGTTATTATGGATTGGTTAGGCAACTGAAATATCGGTTCTTATCGCGCCACAATACAAGTAAAATAAAACTATGCAACACGCTAAGCAGGCCACTGTCGGCATACAGGTTGGAAACATGGCCATTAAAGATAGGGGACACTAAAAGCCGTAGGGTATTTGAAAGGAATTTGAGAGCAATTTATGGTCCCACCAAAGGGGATGAGTGGCGCATACGAAACAATAAGGAGTTATTATGACATTTACAAGGACGAGGATACAGTCACGGTCAAAAGGGTGGGACGGCTGAGATGGGCCGGACATGTTATTAGGATGGAAGAAGACAGACCTGCGAAGAGAATCCTCGTTAGTAATCCAGGAGGCGCAAGGGGAAGAGGAAGACCGAAAATTAGATGGGAGGACGGAGTGGACGATGATAGCAAAGCTATCGGAATACGGAACTGGAAGAGCTTTGGCTTGAACCGGGAAACCTGGGATAAGCAATTAAGGAGGGCCTTGCCCATGGAGGGCTGTTGCGCCAATGATGATGATGATGATGGTGATATGGAAATATCATGTCATGAAATAGGACACTGGTACAAACGTATTTATTAAAAATCCAACATGTTCCGGCTGG